>SJYW01024970.1:2401915-2426204 GCA_006410735.1 Raphicerus campestris
TCCACACAGTCAAAGGCTTTGGCATAGTCAATAAAGCAGAAATAGATGTTTTTCTGGAACTCTCTTGCTTTCTCCATGATCCAGCGGATGTTGGCAATTTGATCTCTGGTTCCTCTGTCTTTTCTAAAACCAGCTTGAACATCAGGGAGTTCACGGTTCACGTATTGCTGAAGCCTGTCTTGGAGAATTTTGAGCATGACTTTACTAGCATGTGAGATGAGTGCAATTGTGCAGTAATTTGAGCATTCTTTGGCATTGCCTTTCTTTGGGATTGGAATGAAAACCGACGTTTTCCAGTCCTGTGGCCACTGCTGAGTTTTCCAAATTTGCTGGCATATTGAGTGCAGCACTTTCACAGCATCATCTTTCAGGACTTGAAACAGCTCCACTGGAATTCCATCACCTCCACTAGCTTTGTTCATAGTGATGCTTTCTAAGGCCTACTTGACTTCACATTCCAAGATGTCTGGCTCTAGATTAGTGATCACATCATCTTGATTATCTGGGTTGTGAAGATCTTTTTTGTACAGTTCTTCCTTGTATTCTTGCCACCCCTTCTTAATATCTTCTGCTTCTGTTAGGTCCAGACCATTTCTGTCCTTTATCGAGCCCATCTTTGCATGAAATGTTCCCTTGGTATCTGTAATTTTCTTGAAGAGATCTCTAGTCTTTCCTATTCTGTTCTTTTCCTCTATTTCTTTGCATTGATCGCTGAAGAAGGCTTTCTTATCGAGAGCCAGGTGGCGCACGCACTAAGCGCGGGTGGCTGCGAGAGCCAGGCCAGCGCACTAAGCACGGTGGAGAGGAGCTACCCCACGTCCTAGGTCAGGGACAGCAGCCTAAAGTGCCAGCCTGCAACGGCGCAAGAATGGCTGAGAGGAGCTACCCTGCTTCCAAGGTCAGTGGCAGCCGGGAGGAGGTACCCCATGTCTGAGGCCAGTGGTGGCCAGGAGGAGACGCCCCGCCTCCGAGGTCAGGGGCGGCCAGGGGGAGACGACCCACGTCCGAGGTCAGGGGCGGCCGGAGGAAGCCACCTCGCCTCGAGGCCAGGGGCCGTGACCCTGAGGAACCACCACGAGCTTGAGCTCGAGGTCGGGGGCAGTAGCTGGGAGGAGCCACCCACGCCCAAGGCCAGGGCTGGCAGCCGGGAGGAGCAACCCGAGGAGCGGTGGCTGCGCAGGGAGGGCCTAGAGGAGCTAGCCCACATTGAAGGTCAGGAACAGCAGCGATAAAGGGATACCCCTCGTCCAATGTAAGGAGCAGTGGCTGTGCTTTGCTGGAGCAGCAGTGAAGAGATACTCCACGCCTAAGGTAAGAGAAACCCAAGTAAGAAGGTAGGTGTTGCAAGAAGGCATCAGAGGGCAGACACGCTGAAACCATACTCACAGAAAACTAGTCAATCTAATCACACTAGAACCACAGCCTTGTCTAACTCAATGAAACCAAGCCATGCCCAAGGGACAACTCAAGATGGGCAGGTCACGGTGGAGAGGGCTGACAGAATGTGGTCCACTGGAGAAGGGAATGGCAAGCCACTTCCGTATTCTTGCCTTGAGACCCCCATGAATGTCAGTCCGTTTTCTTCAATTCAGTATGAGGTTAATATAACCCCCTCTTTTTTTTTTTTAATGCTATTAGAATTTAGTTGCTTTACAGTGTCGTGTTACTTTCCACTGTATAGCAAGTGAATCAGCTAAACATATAAATATCCCTTCATTGTCATGACAGACCATTGAGCAGAGTTCTCTGTGCTATACAGCAACTTCATTAGTTATTTTATACATGTGAGGTCAATATAGTCTTGATTTCAAAACCAGACAAGGATAGGAAGAAAAAGGAAAATTACAGGTTAATTTCAGAAACACGGATGTAGAATTGTTTAAACAAAACATCAACAAAATAAATTGAATGGTATGTAAAACTATGATACATTAAAATTAACTTTATTCTGCAAAACAAGTGGTTGCACATCAGAAATCTGTAACTGTAATTGACCACATGGACTGAGCCTAAGAAATAACATATAATTATCTCAATAGATGCCAAAAAACCATTTGATGAAATCCAATACATATTCCATAGATTTAAATATAGGTTTATATATGTACATGACATATATACTTATATATATATGGGTCTATGTAATTATATGTTATATAAATATCTTTGTATAAAGGTACAAGTATATTCTTAAATTATATATAATTTAAGTATATATGATACATACTTATATAAATGGATAGATTTTATTTATAGTCTATATATATATGAATGTAAATATATACATATGTATCACATGTATTTGAGTATAGACACCTATTATTATATTGGTATAAAAATAAGCATATACATGTATGGTAGGGTAAATTCAATTATTGTGTGATTTCATTTTGGGGTATCTTAATTAATCATAGTTCTGTGTTCTTCCATATAAATTTTAAAATAAACTTGCAATGTATCTAAATAATCATTTAGAACTTTTTAAAATGGGAACTATACTGAACTTATAAATCACTAAAGATGAAAATAATGATATCCTTATGATATTTAGTCTCTTCATTCATTCATATCCTTTTTCAGTTAAAAAACTGAAAATATGAAGGAAAATATCTTTGTTTTTCCCATCCTTTGAACTAGGAAAAGATTTCTTAAATAAGATACAAAAAATCTAAGCACAAAAAAGTGATCGATATATTTGACTAGAATAAAAATTTCTATTTATTAAAGGATATTATAAAGAAAGTGAAAAACAAGTCACATATTATGAGAATATATTTTATTGACATATGAATTCAGACACATTTATCCCTGGAATATGTGAAGAACTTCTACAAATCAGTAAGAAAAATATAAACAAAAGAAAACAGGCAAATTATTTGAGCCAGCATTTCACAGAATAAATTAAAAATGGCAAATAAGCATATAAAATTATTGGTCTTATTAATCCAAGAAAATGCAAACTAAGGTCAATATGAAATACTCTTTAAAATTTCTCAATTGGTGATATTAAGAAGTCTTGAAACACCAAGTGTTGGTGGAATTAAGTAGATTAAAGCGCACTTATAAATTGAATCTACCTTAATACAACTACTTTGTAAGATCATTGTCATTTTTTGTAAAGTTGAATATTTGCAGTCTCTAAGATCCAGTAATTTTAATTTTAGGTGATATTCTAACAAAATTATCACATAAGTATACTAGAAGACATGAAACAGTGTTCACAGTAGCACTATTCATGATTGTAAAAACCAGAGAGAACTTAATGTTTAGGGATAAAAGTGAATATTTATTTGCACCATCTTTGCATAGCACAACAAAATAGATTGAGTGGGAATGATTGATCCACAGCTACATGAAGCAGCAAAAGATCAATCTCAAAAACATAACACTCTGTGGAAAAAGTCAGTTGCAGAAAACTTTGTGATATATATTGTCATTTCTGTAAAGTTCAGAATTTATAAAAAATGTACAGGTTTTGTTGTTATTGTTAAATTCACCCATGATAAAATTAAAAGGAAATTATTACAACTGAATGTAAAAGAGTCATTGCCTCTTGGATGAGATCAGAAGAAGTACACAGGTAGATAGGATGAAGTTGGTAATGGTCTATCTCTTAAATTGGAATGGAGGTATATGAGTTGTATTACTATGCATTAACACTTAAAGATATTCTTTTTGCATCTGACATGTAGATGTATCTGCACATCTACAAATACATGCAATAAGCTATGTTCTTGACAGTTGGAATTGCATGGAGTCTTAACTCATACCATGTGGGAGCATTGCTCTTCTTTTATGAAATTATTAACAGATTAGATTTAATTATAATATAACTAATCAGAAGAATTTTCCAAATATTTAGAATGAGAGTGGGCTCCAGTAATCTAAATTATTGAAATGAGAGCCCCTTGAGATTTCAAGCCCTTTGGGCTTCCCTCGTGGCTCAACTGGTAAAGAATCTGCCTGCAATGTGGGAGACCTGGGTTCAATCCCTGGTTTGGGAAGATACCCTGGAGAAGGGAAAGGCTACTCATTTCAGTATTCTGGCCTGGATTGCAAAGAGCCAGACATGACTGAGCGACTTTCACTTCACTGAGATTTCAAAGTGGAGAGAGGAAGACACACTGTAAGGTGAACCCAGGGATCCACAATCTGTGAATAATTCCACTAAGTGTGGAAAGGGCTCATTACTTGCTTCTAACCCATAGAATACAGTAAAGGTGATGAGATAGCTCTCCCATCGCTAGGTTATGTTAAATGATGAAGGTAATGGAATGTCACCTTTGTGATTATGTTTCATTATGTAAGAATCTGTCTGAGACAACTATACAGAGAAATTCCCTTTCTGTCCTTAAGGAAGGAAGCAATCATGTTGTAAACTGCTTCTGGAGAGTGCCATGTGATAGGGTACTGTGAGGATCAAGAGGATTAAGGGTCAGAGGATCAAGAGCTGAGACCTTCACTCATACAAAAAAATGAATCCTTCCAACAACCTGATGGGGCTTGAAGTAGGTTTTACGCCAGTTTAGATTCAGATGAGAAAGCAGCCCTGCCTATACCTTGTCTGGTAGTAGCTTGAGCAGAGGACCCAGATAAGATGTGCTTGAACTCCTGACTCACAAAAACTGTGATACAAGAATTGTGCATTGTTTTAAGCTGCTAGATTTGTAGGAATTTGTTATGCAGCAATAGAAAATGGATATATTTATGTGTTCTCTTCTCTTCCTATCCCTACAATACAACACGTGCTTAACTCATAGAGAGTGCAGTTCAATGTTTTGTGTGTAAATGTGGACAGGTGAATGAATGGAAGAAGTAAACAAGTCCTCCTCTCTCCAGCCCCATCCATCAGGATGCTGAGTGGGTGCTCCTTGCGGCAGGGGAAGGCTTCCATCTTGGGAGGTGAGTAGGGATGAAGCCTGATCCACGTAATGTCATGAGTTGGTAGGTAGGAGAGGAGAACAGGTCTGGATCCAGCCTGTTGTTTCAAGCCCCTAATACCTGGAGAAACATTCTAAATGGCAGGGGTAGATTTACCAAAAAGCCAATGAACTTAAGTTTCAAGAGCCTTTACTGACACCTGCCTTTTCCAAGGCCCTTAGAGAGTATCTAGAAATTTTGCATTTATAATTTTGGGTTTATTTTATTTAAGAGGGTTTCATAGATTACAGGTTTTCCCCAGTGGCTCAGCAGTAAAGAACCTGCCCGCAGTGCAGGGATGTGGGTGCAAGCCCTGGGTGAGGAAGAGCCTCTGGAGAAGGAAATGGCAACCCACTCCAGTATTCTTGCTTGGGAAATCCTGTGGCCAGAGGATCCTGGTGGGCTACAGTCTATGGGGTCACAAAAGAGTCAGACATGACTGAGCAACTAAACAAATAACAACAGTATGGACTGCAAAAGCTGTTGTTTTGGTGTTCACTCACTCATGTCTGACTGTTTGTGATCCCATGGAGTGTAGCACGCCAGGCTTCCCTGTTCTTCATCATCTCCCAGAGCTTGCTCAAACTCAGGTCCAAGAATTGGTGATGCCATCCAAACATCTCATCTTCTGTCATCCCCTTCTCCTCCTGCCTTTCAATCTTTCCTAGCATCCGGGTTTCTTCTAATGAGTCAGTTCTTCACATCAGGTGGCCAAAGTATTAGAGCTTCAGCTTCTGCATCAGTCCTTCCAATGAATATTCAGGATTGATTTCCTCTAGGATTGACTGGTTTGCAGTCAAGGAGTCCCTTGACTCCTTGCAGTCAAAGGGACTCTCAAGAGTCTTCTCCAACACCACAGTTCAAAAGCATCAATTCTGCAACATTCAGCCTTCTTTATGGTCCACTGTCACATCCATATATGACTACTGGAAAACCATAGCTTTGACCAGTTCTACAAAACCTGGATCTACCCTGATAAACTATAGACAATAGGGACCCTATGGGTTAACCTCTGTACCTACAGCATATCAACAAGATGCTAGGAAATAGAGGCATTAAACAAGTAGTTACACTGAAGTGCCAAGTTCACAGAGGAAAGATTTCTTTCATTCACTTATTCATTCATTTATCCATTCATACATTCACATCAATGCAAAAGTAGTGCAGCTCTGACCCTTCAACAGTGTGTACCTAGGAGACTTCACCTTGATGCCTCATTCACATTTAGTTTGCCTGTCTCAGAAATCATGGTGATGTCTTACATTCTACATCTGTATCTTTACCCTGGCCATGCTTGTTCCCATCTCTGAGCCTGATGAGCAGAGAACTTCTTTCTAATTCCATCTGCTTCTCACCTGTTGCAAGTTTTCTCCCACCATGTTCGCCAATGGGGTAATTGGCCTCTTTCTAGAAATCCTATTATGCCTGAGTGTCTGGGAATTAATGCTGGGTTTGCGTTTCAAGGGGAGGCTGAAAAGCCCAGTGCAACTGTGTAGTTTGACACTACCAATTCTTCCCCAGATCTGTTAATGCACCCTGGAGCTGAAAGTCAGAGGCCACAACTGCTCCACATTGAGTGGATAAACAAACCATAAATAACTCCATGGGCACATCGTAAACGTGAGGCCAACCTGTCTTTTCCAGCCTATCTGTCTCTAAAGGCTATAGCAGTAATGCAAGCTAGGGAGCCTCCTTCTTGGCGGCTTTAAGCAACAAGAAGGAATCAAAACTGAAATCAGAAGTTTCTCTTGTGGGTGGAGTGGAGCATTTGGGCTTTACCTTTGCTAAAGCCAGAACAAGAGGAAGGGGCTGAAACTGATGGAGGGAGAAAGTATTGACAAGTTAAAGAAGCAAAAGAACCGAGACTCTATTCTAAAAGGGATGGAGGGTTTCCCTTTGCAAAACATTTAAAAATATTTTGGGGTCTTCCCTGGTGGCTCAGTGGTAAAGAATCTGCCTGCCAATGTAGGAGACACTAGTTTGATCCCTGGTTAGAGAAAATCCCATTCAGAGCAACTAAACCCCTGTGCCATAACTACTGAGTCTGTGCTCTCGAGAACTGCCAGCTGCAACTACTGAGCCTATGTGCCACAACTACCAAAGCCCGCATGCCCTAGAACCCGTGCTCCTCAACAAAAGAAGTCACAGCAATGAGAAGTCTGCATACCAACGAAGACTCAGCATAGTCAAAAATAAATAAATTAAAAAATAAATCTTTTTGCTAATGCATGTATATGAATATGTATCTGTGTGTCTATTTGTGAGCATACACACATGTATGTGCATGCACACACACACACACACACACACACACACACATATGGACTTCTGGATGACTGAAAGTCTCCTTCATCTTTGTCTGTGAAATAACATTGTAACCAGGGCTGCAGTTAGATCAAAAGCAGGTTGAAATTGACCTGCATGTATCTTCTCTTTAGTCTACGTAGGTTTATAAATATTTTTATATTAAATGTCTTTAGTATATGTACTTTACAATTTGTTACAGCCTCCATTACTCCCTGACGCCACACCTGACATGCCTCAAAGTGTCTGTTACCTCTCTGAGCTCTAGAACAGGGCTTCTTTACCTTAGTAGTAATACCTCCTTGCTGTGGGGCTGTCTTCTGTATTGAAGGATGTTTAACAGCATGCCTGACCTTTAGGAATGCCACTAGATGCCAGTAACACCCCCTACACCAACAGTTATGACAACCAAACATTTCCAATTATCTTTTGTGAAATAAAAGTACCCCTAGTTGAGAATCCCCGCTCTAGAGATATACACGCTTACCATCCATGCTGGGGCTTCCCTGGTGGTTCAGATGGAAAAAAAATCTGCCTCCAGTGCAGAGGGCCTGTGTTTAATCCCTGGATGGGGAAGATCCCCTGGTGAAGGGAATGGCTATCCACCCCAGTATTCTTGCCTGGAGAATTCCATGGACAGAGCCTGGTAGGCTCCAATCCACAGGGTCGCAAAGAGTCAGAAATGACTGGGCAATTAACACCTTCAACATTTTCACTATCCTAGCCAGAGGTTTTCTGAGAATGAGAGAGGTAAAGTGGTTTACTCAAAGTCTGAAAGCTGGTTAGTGTCAGTACCAGGCATAGTTTTATGATTTTACATTCCTGTCACAGTGGTCTTTTTTTCACAGCATGAATAGTCATCTCCAGATTACCTATTTTCCCATTATGTAAGAATTCCTTGAATCTTATAAGCAGCATTTATCAAAGGTAGGTTACTTACCCATTGCAATATATAGTTTGGGTTAAAATGGCCATTTGTATAATTTTGAGGTAATTATCGCATATCTGAGTTCAGTTTCCTTATCTATTAAAAGTAGCCATGGTAGTACCTGATATTAAGCCAGTCTGAACTAGGTGGCCAGCATGGTGGTTAATGTTGGCATGATTTTATTGGTTGATGTACTTGTTAAATATTTCAGTTATCACCTACCTGTTTTATTGGGATAATTGTAAGGATCAAATAAGATAGTCTAAACAGTAATGGATACATTCTAAACTTGTGACACTGTTGCTGCTGCTGCTGCTGCTAAGTCGCTTCAGTCGTGTCCGACTCTGTGTGATCCCATAGATGGCAGCCCACCAGGCTCCCCCATCCCTGGGATTTTCCAGGCAAGAACACTGGAGTGGGTTGCCATTTCCTTCTCCAATGCATGAAAGTGAAGTTGCTCAGTCGTGTTGACTCTTAGCGACCCCATGGACTGTAGCCCACCAGGCTCCTCCATCCATGGGATTTTCCAGGCAAGAGTACTGGAGTGGGGTGCCATTGCCTTCTCCTGTGACACTGTTAGCTATTATTTTTATGGCACCATCAGATAAAAGAAAGAAGCCCATACCTACCACTTTGACCTTATATCTTATTCTGCTCCCCTCCTTGGCATGCCCCAGGCACAATGAGACAGTGTTCTGATTTTCTACCTTGGGTTCCTTCCTTTCTCAGGGACTTTGCACTTCCTGTGTTTTCTGCATAAAATACTCTTATCCAAGATCTTTACTTTGCTTCTTCTCATTATGCTGATTTCTACTCAAATGTCACATCTTTAGGAATTCTTCTCTAACCTTTCTTTACAAAGAGTACCTACCTATCCAATTCCACATAGCTCTGTGCTCTCTGGACTAGTGTTAGTGATTTATGAAAATGATGCTGCTGTGTTNAAAGGGACTCTCAAGAGTCTTCTCCAACACCACAGTTCAAAAGCATCAATTCTGCAACATTCAGCCTTCTTTATGGTCCACTGTCACATCCATATATGACTACTGGAAAACCATAGCTTTGACCAGTTCTACAAAACCTGGATCTACCCTGATAAACTATAGATAATAGGGACCCTATGGGTTAACCTCTGTACCTACAGCATATCAACAAGATGCTAGGAAATAGAGGCATTAAACAAGTAGTTACACTGAAGTGCCAAGTTCACAGAGGAAAGATTTCTTTCATTCACTTATTCATTCATTTATCCATTCATACATTCACATCAATGCAAAAGTAGTGCAGNATACTGAAGACTCTGGATGATTATGAGGGGTACAAGGAGGCCTTAAGAAAAATTACCCAATCCAAGTCAATGTAATGGCTTGTAATGTAACTGTCCCCACAGCTCTTCTAACAAAGCCCTACTGAGAATATTGCATTTCACTTTTCTTCTTTTCTCAGCTATTTGTAAGCCCTCCTTAGACAAACCAGAGTTTACTGGAGGGACTGATGCTGAAGCTGAAGCTCCAATACTCTGGCCACCTGATGCAAAGAACTGACTCATTGGAAAAGACCCTGATGCTGGAAAAGATTGAAGGTAGGAGAAGAATGGGATGACAGAGGATGAGATGGTTGGATGGCATCACCGACTCAAAGAACATGAGTTTGAGCAAGCTCCAAGAGTTGATAATGGACAGGGAAGCCTGGTGTACTGCAGTCCATGGGGTAGCAAAGAGTCAAACATGACTGAAAGAATGAACTGACCAACTGAAACTATGCACTCCAAAGTCAATTTGAATCACACAAATTGACACCGTGATACTGGGGCACAAGAGAGAGATAGGTCTTGCTTCAAATTCTAAATACATTACATATTACCCTCTGTCTTCAAGTGTTGCTGGCAGGTGGGCACCATTAGGAGTTCTCATCATTACGTATGATGAGAAGAGTCTATAAAATAATTTATTATTGAAGAAAAGAAATGAGGGAAGGAGGTCACCACAAAGAGACATACAGAGAGCATGCATCAATTAATCTTCCTTTATCCCGGAGACAACATGGACTCAGGAGGGAACTTGAAACAGGGCCTGGATAGTGTTGGGCAGATCATCCCACTGACTGTGTGAGAAGTGTGCTGAGCTTAGGAAGGTGGAGGATGCAATAAGGTCCAAGTGAAGTGCTTTGGGTGTCTTGATGTCCAAACATATATGTTCCATAATACTTCTTTCTCTTAAGTTATCTACTATTATTGTGTAGACTATTTGCACAACACCAAACACTTACTAAAATTAAAAGAACATGAACAATTGCTTTGCTTACTTTTAACCCTGAAGATAATTCTGGTTAAGTAGCCTCGAAATTA
Source organism: Raphicerus campestris (assembly GCA_006410735.1). Taxonomy (NCBI): domain Eukaryota; kingdom Metazoa; phylum Chordata; class Mammalia; order Artiodactyla; family Bovidae; genus Raphicerus; species Raphicerus campestris. The sequence goes on from SJYW01024970.1 coordinate 2,412,415, forward strand.
GCCCAGGCATTTATTTGGTTGTCCTCCTCATGAGCTATTTTTTTGTCCTGCTTTATTCCTGGTTTCCACTTGGTTTTGTTTGGCTTGGTTTGATGCTGGTGTTCAAGTTTACAAAGCCCACTTCCTGGCATCCGCACTCTTTCCCTGTGAAATCTGTTTTGTTGAGGCCCATCTGAGTGGCCTGTGCAGCCCTGAGTCCTGTCTTCTGGAGCTCACAGTATCTTTCTTCTCTTAGGAAAGTTAAGTGTTAACATTGTCCTGACCACATTTGCCTTTCAGGAAGATTAATGGAGTTCAGCCTGCAGAAGATAAGCTTGTCTGGGAAGAGTAGGCAAGAGCTAAGCTGTGTCAACACAGCCTAAGGGCAGGAGAGAACCAAATTGATTACTTAGGTTATCTTCACCCTCCTGCTCCCTCCCACATCCATTTATAATTCTAATACAATTTGATGTCTGTATAAAGGTGAAGACAGATAAAGAAGCAAGCTTATAGAACAGCTGCTTAAAGTCCTAGTCTTTACCAGGTGCTAAAATGTACTAGAAATACAGCAAAATGGATAAAATTGAGTTCTTGGGGGTAGCACTCCTTAAATTTGTGAAGGATTTGGGAAGAGGATGTAGGGGCAAACAGACAATATGAGATCCCCCCTCAAGGGGCCTGCTTGAGCGCTACTGATTATTAAAAAATTATTTCCAAGGAGGATAAATCTGTTTCTGTGGTTAATTTTTCTAAAAGAAAATAAAGCAAATTGTTTTGCAAGGGGAGAGGCAGAGGGAATTAGCTGAGGATTATCCTCTTCAACCTTTCTCCAGGTAGCAATGACTTTCACCTTTAAAGGAGGGGGCTGAAGTACTCTGCTGTCAGGGATATTTGCATAGAATTGTATTCCAGTGTCTTTCCGGGATGGGGGCCTTTTTTGGCTTTAAAGGAGATGGGGGAAGCTCTAAAACCTTCTATATAGTAATGGCCTCTGCAAGGCTGTGAAACCAAGCAGAATCCTATGGAGTTCCTGGCTACAGAAACCTTTCAGTTCCTGGTTTCCTGATTCCAGGCTCCTTGACATCAATAACCTCAGATATGCAGATGACACCACCCTTATGGCAGAAAGTGAAGAGGAACTAAAAAGCCTCTTGATGAAAGTAAAAGAAGAGAGTGAAAAAGTTGGCTTAAAGCTCAACATCCAGAAAACGAACATTATGGCATCTGGTCCCATCACTTCATGGGAAATAGATGGGGAAACAGTGTCAGACTTTATTTTGTTGGGCTCCAAAATCACTGCAGATTGTGACTGCAGCCATGAAATTAAAAGACGCTTACTCCTTGGAAGAAAAGTTATGACCAACTTAGATAGTATATTCAAAAGCAGAGACATTACTTTGCCAACAAAGGTCCGTCCATTCAAGGCTATGGTTTTTCCAGTGGTCATGTATGGATGCAAGAGTTGGACTGTGCAGAAAGCTGAGTGCTGAAGAATTGATGCTTTTGAACTGTGGAGTTGGAGAAGACTCTTGAGAGTCCCTTGAACTTCAAGGAGATCCAACCAGTCCATTCTAAAGGAGATTAGCCCTGGGATTTCTTTGGAAGGACTGACGCTAAAGCTGAAACTCCAGTACTTTGGCCACCTTATGCGAAGAGTTGACTCACTGGAAAAGACTCTGATGCTGGGAGGGATAAGGGGCAGGAGGAGAAGGGGACAACAGAGGATGAGATGGCTGGATGGCACCACTGACTCGATGGATGTGAGTTTGAGTGAACTCCGGGAGATGGTGATGGACAGGGAGGCCTGGCGTGCTGCAATTCATGGGGTCGCAGAGTCAGACACAACTGAGACTGAACTGAACTGAATTGCCTTCCAATGGGACATACTTCTCCAACTTTCCTCCCCAAGCACTGGTGATGAAGCAAGAATAAAGAGACCAAAAATTATCACTTGGCTCTTTAATGTGCAGATACTGCCAGGGTAAGGCAAGTCCACCATAGAATAAGAAAGTACTGAAGCATGAAATGGTTTCTTGTTTTCAAAGCAAAGTCACCTTACCTTAATAGCATAGGCAGTGTGGTCTGCTGGCAATCAGGCCCTCACCAATTAGATAAATCACTGCTTTACTCTAAGATGAGAGGTACTAAGCAGTGGAAAGAAGGTTTTAAGAGGTGATGAATTTCTTTCTCTGAATGCCCAGGCAATCATTTGGCTAAAAAAAGAGGCATCTTCTTTATATGAATGCGACTTCATGGAGCCCGTTGGCTGGAGGACCTAGCAACATCTGGGCTATATATAGAAAAGGCAAGCCTTTCACACAGATTATCTATAGGTTATGGAGATGGTGGTTATAAGGTACTTACAAGATCAAGAAGGCAGAGGTTGGCCTACCTGAGTAATTGCCCAGCAGCGGGGCAGATCTGTCTGCTATAACCTGTGTCACAGCGGCCATGGTTGGAGAGTTTGAACTGAGCTTTGTGCTTATTCCCCTTCTTGAGCTGGATCCTTTATGGGCTCTGACTCAGTCCTCACAGGGGAACTCTGCGAGTTGTCAACACAGCGATCTCATAGAGGTGGCTCTTCAAAGTCACCTTGTGGGATTGCTCATGGAGAAAAACCTTCTAGAGCCACACCGTTAAGTGCAGTCAAAGAGGCATAATGCATTGAGCATGAGGATGGGGGACTACGCATACTGAAGACTCTGGATGATTATGAGGGGTACAAGGAGGCCTTAAGAAAAATTACCCAATCCAAGTCAATGTAATGGCATCTAACTGTCCCCACAGCTCTTACAAAGCCCTACTGAGAATATTGCATTTCACTTTTCTTCTTTTCTCAGCTATTTGTAAGCCCTCCTCAGACAAACCAGAGTTTACTGGAGGGACTGATGCTGAAGCTGAAGCTCCAATACTCTGGCCACCTGATGCAAAGAAGTGACTCATTAGAAAAGACCCTGATGCTGGGAAAGATTGAAGGTAGGAGGAGAATGGGATGACAGAGGATGAGATGGTTGGATGGCATCACCGACTCAAAGAACATGAGTTTGAGCAAGCTCCAGGAGTTGATAATGGACAGGGAAGCGTGGTGTACTGCAGTCCATGGGGTTGCAAAGAGTCAAACATGACTGAGAGAATGAACTGACCGACTGAGACTATGCACTCCAAAGTCAATTTGAATCACACAAATTGACACCGTGATACTGGGGCACAAGAGAGAGATAGGTCTTGCTTCAAATTCCAAATACATTACAAATTACCCTCTGTCTTCAAGTGTTGCTGGCAGGTGGGCACCATTAGGAGTTCTCATCATTACGTATGATGAGCAGAGTCTATAAAATAATTTATTATTGAAGAAAAGAAATGAGGGGAGGAGGTCACCACAAAGAGACATACAGAGAGCATGCATCAATTAATCTTCCTTTATCCCGGAGACAACATGGACTCAGGAGGGAACTTGAAACAGGGCCTGGATAGTGTTGGGCAGATCATCCCACTGACTGTGTGAGAAGTGTGCTGAGCTTAGGAAGGTGGAGGATGCAATAAGGTCCAAGTGAAGTGCTTTGGGTGTCTTGATGTCCAAACATATATGTTCCATAATACTTCTTTCTCTTAAGTTATCTACTATTATTGTGTAGACTATTTGCACAACACCAAACACTTACTAAAATTAAAAGAACATGAACAATTGCTTTGCTTACTTTTAACCCTGAAGATAATTCTGGTTAAGTAGCCTCGAAATTAGCCCAGGCATTTATTTGGTTGTCCTCCTCATGAGCTATTTTTTTGTCCTGCTTTATTCCTGGTTTCCACTTGGTTTTGTTTGGCTTGGTTTGATGCTGGTGTTCAAGTTTACAAAGCCCACTTCCTGGCATCCACTCTCTTTCCATGTGAAATCTGTTTTGTTGAGGCCCATCTGAGTGGCCTGTGCAGCCCTGAGTCCTGTCTTCTGGAGCTCACAGTATCTTTCTTCTCTTAGGAAAGTTAAGTGTTAACATTGTCCTGACCACATTTGCCTTTCAGGAAGATTAATGGAGTTCAGCCTGCAGAAGATAAGCTTGTCTGGGAAGAGTAGGCAAGAGCTAAGCTGTGTCAACACAGCCTAAGGGCAGGAGAGAACCAAATTGATTACTTAGGTTATCTTCACCCTCCTGCTCCCTCCCACATCCATTTATAATTCTAATACAATTTGATGTCTGTATAAAGGTGAAGACAGATAAAGAAGCAAGCTTATAGAACAGCTGCTTAAAGTCCTAGTCTTTACCAGGTGCTAAAATGTACTAGAAATACAGCAAAATGGATAAAATTGAGTTCTTGGGGATAGCACTCCTTAAATTTGTGAAGGATTTGGGAAGAGGATGTAGGGGCAAACAGACAATATGAGATCCCCCCTCAAGGGGCCTGCTTGAGCGCTACTGATTATTAAAAAATTATTTCCAAGGAGGATAAATCTGTTTCTGTGGTTAATTTTTCTAAAAGAAAATAAAGCAAATTGTTTTGCAAGGGGAGAGGCAGAGGGAATTAGCTGAGGATTATCCTCTTCAACCTTTCTCCAGGTAGCAATGACTTTCACCTTTAAAGGAGGGGGCTGAAGTACTCTGCTGTCAGGGATATTTGCATAGAATTGTATTCCAGTGTCTTTCCGGGATGGGGGCCTTTTTTGGCTTTAAAGGAGATGGGGGAAGCTCTAAAACCTTCTATATAGTAATGGCCTCTGCAAGGCTGTGAAACCAAGCAGAATCCTATGGAGTTCCTGGCTACAGAAACCTTTCAGTTCCTGGTTTCCTGATTCCAGGCTCCTTGACATCAATAACCTCAGATATGCAGATGACACCACCCTTATGGCAGAAAGTGAAGAGGAACTAAAAAGCCTCTTGATGAAAGTAAAAGAAGAGAGTGAAAAAGTTGGCTTAAAGCTCAACATCCAGAAAACGAACATTATGGCATCCGGTCCCATCACTTCATGGGAAATAGATGGGGAAACAGTATCAGACTTTATTTTGTTGGGCTCCAAAATCACTGCAGATTGTGACTGCAGCCATGAAATTAAAAGATGCTTACTCCTTAGAAGAAAAGTTATGACCAACTTAGATAGTATATTCAAAAGCAGAGACATTACTTTGCCCACTAAGGTCAATCTAGTCAAGGCTATAGTTTTTCCAGTGGTCATGTATGGATGTGAGAGTTGGACTGTGAAGAAGGCTGAGCACCGAAGAATTGATGCTTTTGAACTGTGGTGTTGGAGAAGACTCTTGAGAGTCCCTCGGACTGCAAGGAGATCCAACCAGTCCATCCTAAAGGAAATCAGTCCTGACTATTCATTGGAAGGACTGATACTAAAGCTGAAACTCTAATACTTTGGTCACCTGATGTGAAGAACTGACTCATTGGGAAAGACCCTGATGATGGGAAAGATTGAAGCCAGGAGAAGGGGGCAATAGAGGATGAGATAGTTGGATGGCATCACCAACTCAATGGACATGAGTTTGAGTAAACTCTGGGAGTTGGTGATGGACAGGGATGCCTGGCGTGCTGCAGTCCATGGGGTCACAATGAGTCGGACATGACTAAGTGACTGAACTGAACTGAACCCTTGAAGCATTGCTCTAAAACTCTTCATTAAATCCTCCCTCTTCAGGACACACAGTTTTAGAGGGCAGGAGTCCACTGTGTCCCATTTTACCTAGAAAAGTAATTAAACTATTCTTTTCTGCTTCACCCAAAACTCTCTCTTTGACAGTCACTTCAGCACTGGTGCACAGAGACTGGGCTTTTCCTATCAGTTCAGTTCAGTCACTCAGTTGTATCTGAATGTTTGCGATTCCATGGACTGTGGNCTTCACCCAAAACTCTCTCTTTGACAGTCACTTCAGCACTGGTGCACAGAGACTGGGCTTTTCCTATCAGTTCAGTTCAGTCACTCAGTTGTATCTGAATGTTTGCGATCCCATGGACTGTGGCATGCCAGGCCTCCCTGTCCGTCACCCTGGAGTTTACTCAAACTCACCTCCATTGAGTCGGTGATGCCATCCAACCATTTCATCCAGTTAGCAAGACTTCAGAATGCCTCCTTCCTCAAGTTGTTCCCAGCTGCTAACAGCTGTAAAGTTTTATCTCAACCTTTCCTTGGAGCTTTCTCACAAAGGTCTCTCTCTGCTTAAGTGACCCGGATATAGCTGACTTCAGGGAGATTTTTAGCTCTCTGGTTTAATAAAAATGAGTAGAGCAATTTGTTAGCTGTGAGAACTTAAATAAGCCACCTCTTGGCTCCATGGTTCCTTTAAAAATGCATTACCATCTCAAGCTATTCATGTTTCTCCCGCAATTATCCACTCTTGCAGGACTGTCCTATGAGACTGATAATGTCATGCTATTAAAAAGATATTAGCTATTATTGTTGATGGTACTGCCACTGCTAATAATGACTGTAATGAGAATAATAGTCATTTTGCCAGCATTATGGGAATTATCAAAATAACCACAAGACAATAAATTAACAGTCTGAGATACATTTTCTTTTCAAACAGAAAATAATTTCAACTAATTCATACTGTGGTGTTTGGGCAGGACATAAATAAAGCAGATTGAGAGAGCTTCGTGATATTATAGAAGACAAATTTTGTATTAGATGAACAAACTGTAAACTCTTCCATATCCCTCTCCTTCACAGCTTCTTTCTGTAGAGCTATTTACAAATGGTTGCTGTGGACAGAATGTATCCCCCTTAAATTTTGTTTGTTGAACCCTTAATCTGCAATGTGATGATGGTATTTGGAGAAGGCACCTTTGGGCGGTGGTTAGGTCATGAGAGTGAAGCACTCATAATGGGATTAGTACCCTTTCCAGAAGAGACGCAGAGAGCTTGCTTCCATCTCTGCTGTCCATCAAGTGAGGATATAGGAAAAGAAGGCCATCTGCAAACCAGGAAGAGCACCTTCACCACCATACACTGGATCTGCTGGCTCCTTGATCTCTGATTTCTCAAGCCTCCAATAACTGAGAAAAAAGATGTCTATTTTTTAAGCTGCTAAGTCTATGCTAGTTTGTTATAGCACCCCAAAGTAAGGTGATGGCCGAAAGAAAGAAAGTGAAAGTGAAAGTCGCTCNTGCGGAGTTTCATCCCCTGCTTCTCAGAAAGTTGCTAGACTAGAAATTTCCCAGCTACTTAATCTACCTGCAATTAGCCTAAATATTTACTACTCTAAGAAGAGTGTCTTAACACTTTCTTGTTTTTTCCTCTCCTTTTCCCCCACATGCTGTGTACCCCCTCTCCAAGCAGACCTTGGTTCTAACTTCTCAGCCTCAGCTCAGCATTCCACAAACGGCTGTTACTCAGAGTCCAGATTTCAGGTAATATGTGATTCTCCAGGCCTGGAAATAAAGCCAATCTGATTAGCATTAATCACCTAAATTTTAAAAGAAGTGAGGGGGCGCTTATTTTCTCAAGAAGAAATTTTCTTTGTTTCTCCCATTTCATCTCTTCATTGTCAGCTCTTTTCAAAGCTACTAAAGCATAGGTTGCCCCCAAACTGGAACATGTCTGTGGGCTTTAAAAATTAGGGGGCAAAGAGCCTAAAACTCTCAATGGCAACTTCCTACTGAGAGAATGAAAGAATCCCATGTTCACCTCATACCTTGACCATGAGACTAACTTTCAAAAGGCTCTGGACGTTACTTTGAACTTCTCTTGTTGTTTCTGGAAATGTTAAGCAAGAAAAGTTCCAAATTAAAGTGATTTGGAAAAAAAAGAACAACTTCAATATACTAAAAGATGGGCCAAATCTCAAATTTTTGCAGACAGTTTTAGCTCTGGAGGGGTGAGCAGTAACCTCTGGTNTTCCAAATTAAAATGATTTGGAAAAAAAAGAACAACTTCAATATACTAAAAGATGGGCCAAATCTCAAATTTTTGCAGACAGTTTTAGCTCTGGAGGGGTGAGCAGTAACCTCTGGTTCTGAACGGTATGGTCAGTCACTCATGGTTTTTTGTTTTGGCCAGCAGCATGTGGGATGTTAGTTCCACACTAGGTACCGAACCCCTGTGCCCCCTGCAGTGAAAGCAGAGTCCTAATGGCTGGACCAGCAGGGGCGTCCCAGTTGCGCCTGTTTTTATTGTCTGTCTGTCTTCCTCAATTCTTGGGGTTTATTATGTTAGAGGCACCTTTAACCACTAAGAGCATCAGTGTGGAGGGATTGCTTTGGAAATGGACGAGATTGGAAGGAGGTGATACATCAGTTTCCTAGACAGAAAAGACCTCTTCTGCTTTGCACAGGAGACTTTCACACATCTGTGTCTATCACCGATTCCCCCATTTAGGCCCACTCCTGGGGACCTGCAAAGTCTGCCTCTCACATATTCTTGGATACTCAAGCTTTCAGCCTTGACTCCTCAGTGGCTCTCATCCAAAAACCCCACCTGAAAACTTTATTCCCATCCAGTCCCCAGATCTAGAATTAGTCCCCTTCCCAAGTGTTCATCAGCCTGGTCTCCCAAGGCTCTTTGCTCCTTCATTCATTGGGTTGTGTTCCTGGCTAACAATGCAAGAACAAGGCAGAAGCAGTGGTCACATCTAGCAGGCTTCTATGCTTCTCCAGACCCCCAAGAAGCCCATGGCCTGGCAAAGGTGTCCAGTGACCAGGAGATATTATTACCATAATATTGCCATATCCTGACTTAGCCAAGGGATCCTGGTCCTGTGCCCCCTTTCTAGCCCGTAACAACTCCTGAGATTTTGCCTCCTTCACAGAGACTCACAGAAGAACCAAAAGGAAAATGAGTGTGGGACTTGCATTATATAAATAGCTCATCTTCAAAATACATGGCATGTATTGTTGTGGGTTATCTACTCTATCGGTGGAACTGGATGTGTGCTACAGGTACCAGCTAAGTAGGAAATATAGACAGAAAATAGAAAAGTTCATTTCTAATTTTGCAAATGAAATATCTGAGCCAGAAAAACTATTTTTATTTCAACCAAGCTGGTAATTCTTATCTTTTTATATTTGGTATTTATTTTGAACATTACATTAGTTTATTTTTCATACCTACAGTTTATTAGTGTCTTACTCTACCCCTAAATATTATGGAAACAGCATAGGGTCAGAGGTTACTGCACAGGAGATTCTAGAACTTAGATATCCTAATTGGTTATATGACCTTGGTCAAACTATGTAACTTCTCTGGGCCTTAGGTTTTTTCATGAGGCAAACAAAAATTGATCTCAATGTTTAAAATCCTTCTTAGCTTTAAAAGCCCCTGGTGCTATAGCTTGACAGTAATTTATGTTCCTATACACAAACCAGCTGAGGTTTAAAAGTTATAATCAACTGATTGCTGCCATGATGGCAGTAACCCTTGGAAGCCATAGTTGCTTATAGATAACACTTTGGCATGTGCTTTTAATGGCTACTCCTTGGGGACATGGCACATGACTCTCTGTGTTGAAGCAGGATGGAAAATGCACTCTCCATGAGACAAAGGACTCTTTAGGGTCTGAATGCTCAATGCAAACTGAAAAACCAGAAGACACTGCCACGTTTCAGTGAAAGATCCTGATGGAAAACAGATGCTGGGCTCACAGTTGCACAATTCCTGGTGATGCCCAGCTCCGGCTCAGCTCACAGCTCTGCTCTGTCAGTAATTGAGAAAATGGAAAGACCTTGCCTGGCCTCATTTCCAGATCCAGTACTACCCATGCCCCAGGGGAACCCTGATTAGAACCTGCCTGGGTAGTGACCTCTTGGGGAATGTAGTAAATCCTACTCAATTGGTAATCTTTAAGGAGCCTTCAGGCTTTGGTGCCTTGTGACTCAAAACCCAGGGTCTTAGGGATTGGCAGTTGATGTTCAGGGAATTAACCACAGCCCTATATGCAGCCCCCAATGTCTCTCAGCCAGCAGCTCTGCCTGGGCTGAGAAAGATGGGCCATCCAAAGTCGATTCAGGCAACAGCAAAAGAAAAGTAACTTCACAGTACTGACATTTTGGGGGGCGGGTAAGCCCTATGATACTTCTGCAGAGATAATCCAAGAAGGCTTCTTAGAGGAAGAGGGAGCCTGGGAGTGTTTTAAAGAAGGGGGAGAAAGGCAGCTTGGCAAATTTGAGATTAAGGAGGAGGCTCTCCACAGGCAAAACCCAGCTGCTTAGCTGCCTGAATGCTAGGGGTTGTGAACTCTGTGCACCCTCTCTGTGGGTGGTCTGTGCTATTGTGCAAATTACCTCTGGACCCCCAGAAAACTGTGGTCTGTGCTGCCCAGGTTGGGGCACTGCTACTGCTGCCTTTAGCCTGGGCAGGAGGCAGCCAAAGCCTGACAAGGTCTCGAGGCAGAAGCGAAGGGGGAAAAGCGGTGGTGGGCTCGGAGACGGGGGCCAGCAGGTCAGGCCAGGCACACAAGTTGTCCTGAAGCCTCGACTGTCCACCCATTGGCCGTTCTTCATCTTGCTCTACCCTCACAGGGCCCTGCAGGACAAGCCCTTTTCCCGCCAGATGTTTTGAATCTCCTTCCCTGTCTTAATTGAAGGCAGCTTTTCTTTCTGCTGAGCGGGAAGGGGAGAAATATGCCCCATAGCCCTTTCCCCTCTTTCCTCTCCTCTCCTTCCTCTCGGGTGGAGAAGCTCTTCATTTCCAAGCAAAAGGTGGGGTTAGAATGGCTCACCCAGCCCTTTCCCAGCAGAAATCAGGCCTCCCAAGGAAACCAGCTCCTTTTCCCGGTAGGAGGCAGGTGGTCCTCACCACAGTTCCCTCCACCCCTCTTCCCTACAGGCACTCACCTCAGTAAGACAGCGGCAAACCCCATCCGCCTAGCTAAGTACTTTCCAGCAGTTAGTGGGAGAAAAAAAGCCTCTTTGCCCCAGATCAGAGCCTCTTTGCTCTCATCTCTAGAGAGAACTTTGGCCAGTTAGAAAAATTACTCACTTTTCTCTCCAAGTAGCCCTGGGACCCATGAGCTTAGAAATAACCATAGTTCAACACCAATTATTCCTGAAGGTGAAATCTCAAAATTTATCAGTGGGCCTGTATGGTCATCTGCCAGCCCTAGTGCTTTTGTCGATCAGGTTTGATATGGTGTGATTCTGGGAATCACAAGGCAAAGAGGAAGGATCCACATAGAGCATTGTAGAGTAGCATCCTTTCGTTTAATCAGTAATCTACATATTTCAGACCACTCAAGCCTGAGGATAAAAATAAGATCCCAAGAGTAAACATAGAACTTCTCCAGGAAACTACACTTGTGTTCTGTAAAAGTTAAAGCTCCCTCTCATATTTCTTCCTGGGTTTCTATCTTGGTATCTCATCAGTAGCCTTGGAGTAGAGGATATTGGTGCTCTGCAAGCCAGTCCTCTGGGCCACTATATGATATCTGGTGCTTTCATCTGTTTCCATCCTGGATCATGTAGGGTAACGACTCCCATTGCTTCTGAAACTCTGTCACTAATGTCTGCTGAAGACATTCAGATCCTGCCAGGGCCTAACGTCAAGGTCATTGATGTCTACTGCAGGGCAACCTCACAAGTTACTACTGAAGATACTGGCATCAATTCTGCAGATGCCCTGCATGCTAGTATCCCAGCACTTTTGTTTTTGCTTTCCTCTTTTACTGGTTCTAAAGAAAAATCACAGTTACTAGTATCAAGGAAATGGAATCTTCCTTTTTTTCTCTGGAATCACTAGGCCATGTCCTGGAAGCAAACACATGTTCTCTAACATGAATCTTATTCTATGGTTCCTGGAATAAATAAATACTTAGAAGTTTCACCCCTATCAGTCTTCCACCTGTCACATATTCTGAATCCTAGCACCTGGGTTATTTCAGTTCAAACTGAGACGGATTTGGAATTACTATGACTTTGGTAGTTGAGCTTGGGTTTGAATCCAGGCTCTACCACTGACTACCTTGGAGCCTTAGTTTCCTCATCTATGACATACAGATGATATGTTAGGTTAACCCTTGTTGGGCTACATTAAAGACAATGCATACAATTTATGTAATCTAGTGCTGAGAATGTGGTCAATAAACATTGGCTATTAAAATTATTATTATTATTTCTTAAGGAAGAAGGAGCCAAGGTCAAGGTATGTGAGGCTACTTGTCCAAGATTACATGGCCAGTATGGCCAAGGCCAGACTGGCATTTGACTCAGGGTTCAGTCTTCTTGAATATTATCATCTTACCATCACCCACAGCTGAGTGTCTAAATGAACTGCATTTGCTTGGCTGTATTTCCTCTATTTCATGTCACAGATGAGCCCATGCAGAGAGGACTCAGTACAGAGAGCCAAGAGAAGGAGGCAGGGAAGGGGACAAAGAGGGACCAGACTACAAATATCAGTGAAGCAGAGGAAATAGTCCATTAGTCATGCGCTTCTGTCCAGTGTCTTCAGCTCCTTGTTTTATGGAGGAAGTTAGAAGACAGAGCAGCCCCAGCGGAAGAACATGAAGCTTGGAGGCTAGTCAAGCTGCGTGCAGATCCAGACACATGGACCAGCTGTTAGATGGGGCCTCTTACTAGTGCATTGACTAGCATTTACAAAAGAGCAAGGAGGAAGCTTTTATAATTGGTCCCTTATTTAAAGGGGTCACATTTGAGACCTACCAAGAGAAAAGGACTTTGTCGGTGTGACACATTCAGATCTGGGCAGAGCTGGAACTAGCACACAGTCTCAAGCTGATTCAGTGTGGTCCAAATCTGTGCTTCCCCAAAGGCTCCAGAGTCAGACCTTGAGAAGGGACACATTTTCCGAAGTGTCAGTCTCATGTAGGGTGCCCTGCCTGATTGGCCCAGGTTATCAGGCTGCAAACCAGACACAGGCAGCCATGGTAAGCCAGGAAGTACTCCCTCTTCTATTCTTCTTCTTGTTGAATCTCAAGCGTCAATGCCTTGATATAAAGAATGTTCTTCAAAAGGCTAGCTTTATATTTTTTTTCCTATTTTTCAAATTTAAATATTAAAAAGAAATTTTACAGTGTTGTGCTGGTTTCTGTCAAACCACAATGCAAATCAGCCATAATTATATATACATCCCCTCCCTTCCTAGATTCCCTCTCCTCCCTGCATCCCATCCCTTCAGGTCAGCAAGAGGGCCAGACTGGACTCCCTGTGTACCCAGCAGATTCTCCCCAGCTGTCCATCTTACACTTGATAGTGTATATATGTCGATGCTACTTTCTTCATTCATCCCACTCTCTCCCTCCCCCACTGTGTCCGCAAGTCCATTCCCTACATCTGCATCTCGATTCATTCCTTGAAAATAGGTTCATCAATATCAGTTTTTTAAAGATTCCATGTATACATGTGTTAATATACTATATTTGTTTTTCTCTTTCTGACTTACATCACCCTGTATAATAGGCTCTAGGTTCATCCACTTCACTAGAACTGACTCATATGTGTTCCTTTTTTGTGGCTGGGTAATATCCCATTGCATATATACATAACACATCATCTTTATTGATTCATCTGTTGGGCATCTAGGTTGCTTCCATGTCCTGGCTATTAAATATGCTCCTATGAACAGTGGAGTACTTTTTTGTATTTTTTTCATTTATGGTTTTCTAAGGATAGCATCACGGACTCGATGGACGTGAGTCTGAGTGAACTCCAGGAGATGGTGATGAACAGGGAGGCCTGGCGTGCTTCGATTCATGGGGTCGCAAAGAGTCGGAGACGACTGAACTGAACTGACGGGTATATGCCCAATTATAGGGTTGCTGGGTCATATGATAGATTTATTCCTAGTTTTTAAAGGAATCTCCATACTGTTTTCCATAATGGCTGTATCACTAACAGTGTAGGAAATTTCTTTTTTTTTTTTT
>SJYW01024970.1:2431032-2469307 GCA_006410735.1 Raphicerus campestris
GTGCTGCCCAGGTTGGGGCACTGCTACCTCTGCCTTTAGCCTGGGCAGGAGGCAGCCAAAGCCTGACAAGGAGTCGAGGCAGAAGCGAAGGGGGAAGAGCGGTGGTGGGCTCGGAGACGGGGGCCAGCAGGTCAGGCCAGGCACACAAGTTGTCCTGAAGCCTCGACTGTCCACCCATTGGCCGTTCTTCATCTTGCTCTACCCTCACAGGGCCCTGCAGGACAAGCCCTTTTCCCGCCAGATGTTTTGAATCTCCTTCCCTGTCTTAATTGAAGGCAGCTTTTCTTTCTGCTGAGCGGGAAGGGGAGAAATATGCCCCATAGCCCTTTCCCCTCTTTCCTCTCCTCTCCTTCCTCTCGGGTGGAGAAGCTCTTCATTTCCAAGCAAAAGGTGGGGTTAGAATGGCTCACCCAGCCCTTTCCCAGCAGAAATCAGGCCTCCCAAGGAAACCAGCTCCTTTTCCCGGTAGGAGGCAGGTGGTCCTCACCACAGTTCCCTCCACCCCTCTTCCCTACAGGCACTCACCTCAGTAAGACAGCGGCAAACCCCATCCGCCTAGCTAAGTACTTTCCAGCAGTTAGTGGGAGAAAAAAAGCCTCTTTGCCCCAGATCAGAGCCTCTTTGCTCTCATCTCTAGAGAGAACTTTGGCCAGTTAGAAAAATTACTCACTTTTCTCTCCAAGTAGCCCTGGGACCCATGAGCTTAGAAATAACCATAGTTCAACACCAATTATTCCTGAAGATGAAATCTCAAAATTTATCAGTGGGCCTGTATGGTCATCTGCCAGCCCTAGTGCTTTTGTCGATCAGGTTTGATATGGTGTGATTCTGGGAATCACAAGGCAAAGAGGAAGGATCCACATAGAGCATTGTAGAGTAGCATCCTTTCGTTTAATCAGTAATCTACATATTTCAGACCACTCAAGCCTGAGGATAAAAATAAGATCCCAAGAGTAAACATAGAACTTCTCCAGGAAACTACACTTGTGTTCTGTAAAAGTTAAAGCTCCCTCTCATATTTCTTCCTGGGTTTCTATCTTGGTATCTCATCAGTAGCCTTGGAGTAGAGGATATTGGTGCTCTGCAAGCCAGTCCTCTGGGCCACTATATGATATCTGGTGCTTTCATCTGTTTCCATCCTGGATCATGTAGGGTAACGACTCCCATTGCTTCTGAAACTCTGTCACTAATGTCTGCTGAAGACATTCAGATCCTGCCAGGGCCTAACGTCAAGGTCATTGATGTCTACTGCAGGGCAACCTCACAAGTTACTACTGAAGATACTGGCATCAATTCTGCAGATGCCCTGCATGCTAGTATCCCAGCACTTTTGTTTTTGCTTTCCTCTTTTACTGGTTCTAAAGAAAAATCACAGTTACTAGTATCAAGGAAATGGAATCTTCCTTTTTTTCTCGGGAATCACTAGGCCATGTCCTGGAAGCAAACACATGTTCTCTAACATGAATCTTATTCTATGGTTCTTGGAATAAATAAATACTTGGAAGGTTCACCCCTATCAGTCTTCCACCTGTCACATATTCTGAATCCTAGGACCTGGGTTATTTCAGTTCAAACTGAGACAGATTTGGAATTACTATGACTTTGGTAGTTAAGAGCTTGGGTTTGAATCCAGGCTCTACCACTGACTACCTTGGAGCCTTAGTTTCCTCATCTATGACATACAGATGATATGTNTTCTATGGTTCCTGGAATAAATAAATACTTAGAAGTTTCACCCCTATCAGTCTTCCACCTGTCACATATTCTGAATCCTAGCACCTGGGTTATTTCAGTTCAAACTGAGACGGATTTGGAATTACTATGACTTTGGTAGTTGAGCTTGGGTTTGAATCCAGGCTCTACCACTGACTACCTTGGAGCCTTAGTTTCCTCATCTATGACATACAGATGATATGTTAGGTTAACCCTTGTTGGGCTACATTAAAGACAATGCATACAATTTATGTAATCTAGTGCTGAGAATGTGGTCAATAAACATTGGCTATTAAAATTATTATTATTATTATTTCTTAAGGAAGAAGGAGCCAAGGTCGAGGTATGTGAGGCTACTTGTCCAAGATTACATGGCCAGTATGGCCAAGGCCAGACTGGCATTTGACTCAGGGTTCAGTCTTCTTGAATATTATCATCTTACCATCACCCACAGCTGAGTGTCTAAATGAACTGCATTTGCTTGGCTGTATTTCCTCTATTTCATGTCACAGATGAGCCCATGCAGAGAGGACTCAGTACAGAGAGCCAAGAGAAGGAGGTAGGGAAGGGGACAAAGAGGGACCAGACTACAAATATCAGTGAAGCAGAGGAAATAGTCCATTAGTCATGCGCTTCTGTCCAGTGTCTTCAGCTCCTTGTTTTATGGAGGAAGTTAGAAGACAGAGCAGCCCCAGCGGAAGAACATGAAGCTTGGAGGCTAGTCAAGCTGCGTGCAGATCCAGACACATGGACCAGCTGTTAGATGGGGCCTCTTACTAGTGCATTGACTAGCATTTACAAAAGAGCAAGGAGGAAGCTTTTATAATTGGTCCCTTATTTAAAGGGGTCACATTTGAGACCTACCAAGAGAAAAGGACTTTGTCGGTGTGACACATTCAGATCTGGGCAGAGCTGGAACTAGCACACAGTCTCAAGCTGATTCAGTGTGGTCCAAATCTGTGCTTCCCCAAAGGCTCCAGAGTCAGACCTTGAGAAGGGACACATTTTCCGAAGTGTCAGTCTCATGTAGGGTGCCCTGCCTGATTGGCCCAGGTTATCAGGCTGCAAACCAGANGCAGCCCCAGCGGAAGAACATGAAGCTTGGAGGCTAGTCAAGCTGCGTGCAGATCCAGACACATGGACCAGCTGTTAGATGGGGCCTCTTACTAGTGCATTGACTAGCATTTACAAAAGAGCAAGGAGGAAGCTTTTATAATTGGTCCCTTATTTAAAGGGGTCACATTTGAGACCTACCAAGAGAAAAGGACTTTGTCGGTGTGACACATTCAGATCTGGGCAGAGCTGGAACTAGCACACAGTCTCAAGCTGATTCAGTGTGGTCCAAATCTGTGCTTCCCCAAAGGCTCCAGAGTCAGACCTTGAGAAGGGACACATTTTCCGAAGTGTCAGTCTCATGTAGGGTGCCCTGCCTGATTGGCCCAGGTTATCAGGCTGCAAACCAGACACAGGCAGCCATGGTAAGCCAGGAAGTACTCCCTCTTCTATTCTTCTTCTTGTTGAATCTCAAGCGTCAATGCCTTGATATAAAGAATGTTCTTCAAAAGGCTAGCTTTATATTTTTTTTCCTATTTTTCAAATTTAAATATTAAAAAGAAATTTTACAGTGTTGTGCTGGTTTCTGTCAAACCACAATGCAAATCAGCCATAATTATATATACATCCCCTCCCTTCCTAGATTCCCTCTCCTCCCTGCATCCCATCCCTTCAGGTCAGCAAGAGGGCCAGACTGGACTCCCTGTGTACCCAGCAGATTCTCCCCAGCTGTCCATCTTACACTTGATAGTGTATATATGTCGATGCTACTTTCTTCATTCATCCCACTCTCTCCCTCCCCCACTGTGTCCGCAAGTCCATTCCCTACATCTGCATCTCGATTCATTCCTTGAAAATAGGTTCATCAATATCAGTTTTTTAAAGATTCCATGTATACATGTGTTAATATACTATATTTGTTTTTCTCTTTCTGACTTACATCACCCTGTATAATAGGCTCTAGGTTCATCCACTTCACTAGAACTGACTCATATGTGTTCCTTTTTTGTGGCTGGGTAATATCCCATTGCATATATACATAACACATCATCTTTATTGATTCATCTGTTGGGCATCTAGGTTGCTTCCATGTCCTGGCTATTAAATATGCTCCTATGAACAGTGGAGTACTTTTTTGTATTTTTTTCATTTATGGTTTTCTAAGGATAGCATCACGGACTCGATGGACGTGAGTCTGAGTGAACTCCAGGAGATGGTNTTGCTTCCATGTCCTGGCTATTAAATATGCTCCTATGAACAGTGGAGTACTTTTTTGTATTTTTTTCATTTATGGTTTTCTAAGGATAGCATCACGGACTCGATGGACGTGAGTCTGAGTGAACTCCAGGAGATGGTGATGAACAGGGAGGCCTGGCGTGCTTCGATTCATGGGGTCGCAAAGAGTCGGAGACGACTGAACTGAACTGACGGGTATATGCCCAATTATAGGGTTGCTGGGTCATATGATAGATTTATTCCTAGTTTTTAAAGGAATCTCCATACTGTTTTCCATAATGGCTGTATCACTAACAGTGTAGGAAATTTCTTTTTTTTTTTTTCCATATCCTCTCCTGCATTCATTGCTTGTAGATTTTTTGATGATACCATTCTGAGTAGCATGAGGTGATACCTCGTTGTAGTGTTTATTTGCATTTCTCTAATAATTTAATGTGATGCTAAGCATCTTTTTGTGTGTTTATTTGCCATCTGTATGTCTTCTTTGGGAAAATGTCTGTTTAGGTCTTCGGCCTCTTTAATTTTTTTTTTTGTTATTGGGCGGTTTGTTTTCCTAGTATTAAGCTTATGAGCTGCTTATATAATCTGGAGATTAAGCCTCTGTCATTTGTTTCATTTGCAATTATTTCTCTCATTCTGATGGTTGTATTTAATCTTGTTTATTGTTTCCTTTGCTGGGCAAAAGCTTTTAAGTTTAATTAGTTCCCATT
This sequence comes from Raphicerus campestris, assembly GCA_006410735.1. Classification (NCBI taxonomy): domain Eukaryota; kingdom Metazoa; phylum Chordata; class Mammalia; order Artiodactyla; family Bovidae; genus Raphicerus; species Raphicerus campestris. The sequence continues at coordinate 2,435,745 of SJYW01024970.1, forward strand.
TGTTTACTTTTGTTATTTCCATTAGACTAGGAGGTGGGTCATAGAGGATCTTGCTGTGATGTATGTCAGAGACTGTTCTGCCTATGTTTTCCTCTAAGAGCTTTATAGTTTCTGACCATACTTGTAAGTCTTTAATTCATTTTGAGTTTATCTTTGTGTATGGTGTCAGGAAGTGTTCTAATTTCAGTCTTTTGCATTGTAGCTGTACGGTTTTCCCAGTACCACTTATTGAAGGGGCTGTCTTTTCTCCATTATATATTCTTGCCTCCTTTGTCAAAGACAGGGTACCCACAGATATGTGAGTTTATCTCTGGGCTTTCTGTCTTATTCTAGTGGTCTATATTTCTGTTTTTGTGCCAGTAGCAAGCTGTCTAGATGACTCTAGCTTTGTAATATTTGAAGTCAGTAAGGTTGATTCCTCCAGCTCCATTTTTCTTTCTCAAGATCGCTTTGGGTATTTGGGATCTTTCATCTTTCCATACAAATTGTGAAATTTGTTGTTCTAGTTCTATAAAAAATATCATTGGTAGTTTGATAGGGATTGTGTTGAATCAGTAGATTACTTTGGATAGTATAGTTGTTTCCACAATATCGATTCTCCCAATCTAAGAACATGGTATATCTCTCCATCTGTTGGTGTCATTTTTGATTTCTTTCATCAGTGTCTTATAGTTTTTTTTCATATAAGTCTTTTGAGTAGCTGCTTTCACAATGGTGAGTTCGGGGAGGCAGGTTCATACTCTCTACTGGTTATCTATANGGGGTTCAGAATGGGGGGACACCTGTACATCCATAGCTGATTCATGTCGATGGTCGATGTATGGTGAAAATCACCACAATATTGGAAAGTGATTAGCCTCCAATTAAAATAAATAAATTAATTAATTAAAAAAATAATTCCAGAAACATGCATTAATTATGGAGATGAGGAACCTCAGAGACCTGAAATACTTAATTTATGAGAACAAAATTAAAAACTTATTTTTGCAATTTAGTAAGATATTTGAGAGATGGTGATGATGGAGTAATAATTTCAAAGAAAATGAGAGGTCCTGCTTAGAGAAATGAGAGAAAGAACCCATTTTAAAAGCACACAACCTTGTGTATGTGTGTGTTGGGGAAATCTCTCCCGGGGCAGCAGTCAATCAGAGAATGGTGAAAGACAAATGATCTGGAGCCTTATACCTTGATCCTGACAACCATCCTATATTTATAATGGGACTTTAAAAGGCTGGTCAACCTAGTCAAAATTTAATGGGAAAAATAAGTGACTAAACCTAAGGAGCTCAGTTAGGCTAAATTAAATTAAATTCAATCATTTCTGATTCTAAAGCCCATCACTTTCTACTATTTCACATTCCTATAGCAGTTACTATGTAGTCAATACAGAGCACGGGGCGGGGATGGAAAAGGGTCTCTAGGGCTAGAACCCAAAAAGTTTGTGAGGATAACTTGGGCTGGGTTTTGTCATCTCAGTGATTGCAGGACGGATACCCCTGATGGCCTGGGGCAGCTGCTTTGACAACCCTCTGTGCTCTCATAGAGCCCTTCTGGAGCCTCTGTCAAGTCAAAGAAGACAACCTTCCAAGACGGAGAAAGACCAGCTTCTGTGAAGCCCTTAAGAGCAGAGGTCACAAGTGCCTCATTTGATACCTGCTACTCTCTGCACAGTGTCCAGCCCAGGTTGGACTGCAAGAAGCCATTTGCACAATTAAACATGTCTCCACCACATGGAATACTAAGCAAGGCCTGCATTCTAGAGGATCTTATGCCAAATAAAATTGCATTTCTAACTAGGGAGAGAACTAAAGAATGTAATATATATATATATACATATATATATATATATATAATCATAACAATATAAAATATCAGCACTGTTCAGAGACATGGAGAAAGTAGCTTCATATAGATAAGCAATACTTTGCCATGGTGAGATGTGGAGAATACATGCTGGCAGGCTAGATACAGATCTTTTAGAATAAACTGAAGTTAAGGAGTCAAGATCAGCTAGACTTTGAGAAGAAAACATATCTAATAGAAAGAACCCTGAGAGAGAAAATCAAATTTCACTTATTCAGCCCTAAGACCACATCAATGCAGACTTAAGGCAATCTCTTTCAAACAGATTTCACAGAGTGTCTGGTTAGTTCTTGGCTCAGGCTTTGGAGTTTTCTTTTAAACAACACTCCTTCCACCCAGGCATGGGGTTATAAGGGAGAACACAGTTGATGCCTTCAAGGAACTAGAGTCTAATGAGAAGACAGACACACAATGACTGCCCCCAAAAGTAGCTCAATAAAATCAATGAACTATGTGTACAAAGGGAATATGGAAGAAATAAGTATTTCTGCATACCAGCTTTAGCAAAGGCTTTACTGAAGAGATCGTGCTTAAATCAAGACTTGATGGAATTTCACTTATAGGTTAGGTAGGAAAAGTACTTTCTCCTCATAGAGAAAGCTGTTTGTGAAGACACATATGGCCGAGAGAGCCTGATACCGTGGGGTAATTGCAAATGTCAAACCTGAAATTAAGAAGTAAATGACACTATGGAGGCAAAAGGTAAGGCAAACGCTTGATCACAAATGGCCTTCTGAGTCATCCAAAGAGTACATTTGTATCCTGTAGGGTAGCGACTAAGGAGTCATTGGGAACTCTTCATCAGGATGACGACGTGATGGGACTTGCATGTCATAACAACAACTCATTTTTTGAACAATGTCTACTCTGTGGCTGCAAACATGAAGTAGTTTTGGGAAGTTTTCTCCAGTCAGTGCTTTCTCCAGTCATTCTTTCTGGCCTTGTAATGATGTCTTAGACACAACTTTCTGGTGGCCAGGTATTGATCATCGTCAATAAGAAATGATCTATTTTAAAGCTATAATCTCATATTCCATTTAAAGTTTCTTCTCTTCCTCTTATATGGTTAGAGAATACCAGAGTGTGTATGCACGCATTCAGTCGTGTCCGGCTCTTTGCAACCCCATGGACCCTGCCAGGTTCCTCTGTCCATGGGATTTCCTAGGCAAGAATATGGGAGTGGGTTGTTATTTCCTTCTCTAGGGGGCCTTCCTGGCCCAAGGATTGAACCCAAGTAGCTTGCATCTTCTGCATGGGCAGGCAGGTTCTTTACCAGCTGAGCCACCAGGAAAGCCCAGAGACGGGATGCCTATTCTTTTATTTCTTTTCTCGTTCCCATTCTAGGAGTTNTGGAGGCCTCGGTTCCTTACCACTTAGAAGTGAAGGGTCAGCTGATGTCCCCCTGAGAAAGTAACCAAGAGAGACCAAGGAAGAAGCTGTAATGCCTTCTATAACCCAGTCTCAGAAGCCACATGCTGCTATTTCCCCCATATTCTAACTTCAGAGTAAATTGCTAAGTCCTGTTCACATTTGATGGAAGGGGATTTAAACACCAACTCTTTTATTAAATTATTAAATTATTTATTTTAATTGGAGGATAATTTCTTCACAATATTGTGGTGGCTTTTGCCATTCATTGACATGAATCACACACGAGTGCACATGTGTCCCGCAACCTGAAACCCCCTCCCACCTCCCTCCCTATCCCATCCATCTGGGTTGTCCCAGAGCACCGGCTTTGAGTGCCCTGCTTCAGGCATTGAACTTGCACTGGTCATCTATTTTACATATAGTAATATACATGTTTCAATGTTATGCTCTCAAATCATCCCAGCCTCGCCTTCTCCCACATAGTCCAAAAGTCTGTTCTTTACATCTGTGTCTCTTTTGCTGCCTTGTTATAGGATCGTTGCTACCATTTTTCGACCTTCCATATATATGCATTAATATATTGTACTGGCATTTCTCTCTATGACTTACTTTGCTCTGTATAATAAGCTCCAGTTTCATCCACTTCATTAGAACTGACTCAAATTCGTTCTTTTTTAGAGCTGAGTAATATTCCATTGTGTGTATGTACCACAACTTCCTTATCCATTCATCTGCTGATGGACATCTAGATTGCTTCCGTGTCCTAACTACTGTAAACAGTGCTCCAATGAACACTGGGGATATATAAGTGAAGTCGCTCAGTCGTGCCCGACTCTTTGGGACCCCATGGATAATAGCCTGCACCAAGCTCCTCTGTCCATGGGATTTTCAAAGCAAGAGTACTGGAGTGGGTTGCCATGTCTCTTTCAATTCTGGTGCCCTCAGTGTGTGTGCCCAGCAGTGGGATTGCTAGGTCATGTGGCAGTTCTAGTTTCAGTTTTTTAAGGAATCTTCACACTGTTCTCCATAGTGGCCGTGCCAGTTTGGATTCCCACCAACAGAGTAAAAGAGTTCCTATTTCACCACACCCTTTCCAGCAGTGATTGTTTGTAGAATTTGGTGGTGGCCATTCTGACTGGTGTGAGATGATACCTCACTGTGGTTTTGATTTGCATTTCTCTGATAATGAGTGATGTTGAGCATCTTTTCATGTGTTTATTGGCCATCTGTAGGTTTTCTTTGGAGAAATGTCTGTTTAGATCTTTGGCCCACTTTTTGATTGGGTTGTTCATTTTTCTGGTATTGAGCTGCATGAGCTGCTTGTATATTTTGGAAATTAATTCTTTGTCAGTTGTTTCATTTGTTATTATTTTCTCTCATTCTGAGCCTGCTTTTTAACCTTGCTTATAGTTTCCTTCGCTGTGCAAAAACTTTTACATTTAAGTAAGTCCCATTTGTTTATTTTTTATTTTATTTCCATTACTCTGGGAGGTGGATCATAGAGGATCTTGCTGTGATTTATGTCAGAGAATGTTCTGCCTATGTTTTCTTCTAAGAGTTTTATAGTTTCTGGTCTTACATTTAGGTTTTTAATCCATTTTTGAGTTTATTTTTGTAAACATCAACTCTTGAAGGAAGAAAAATCAAGAATTTGTGGATGTGTGTTAAACTCATCACAGGTTCTATCATCTTGAGCACTATTCATCTTGTTTGAAATTCCACCACTAATAAACCCAAGAGAGATAAGAACATAACTCATTTTCATTTGCAGACAATTTAAATCTATGTCAATTGTGAGTGTCTAGGATGACACTGCCCAGGAGTTTGAGGTTCAGATTCTATTTTACACACTGACCCTGGCATGCCACAGTCCTTGGACATGTCATTTCTGGGTCTCCATTTTTTCTTTTGTAAAATGAGATGCATAAATTGGAAATTTATATTGTGCCTTTGGACTCCGATATCCTCTCCTTGAATACTATCTATCAGATTTTAAAGTCCATTTATGAGAGTATCTCGGGTATGTGCTACCTATCTATCCATGCATATATATATTATATAGATAATTAACATGGTTTTATATGTCTCTATATTTCAAAAGCTTATTTAAGTAAATCTTTTATGGCCCTTTAGCTTTAGAGGAAAGGTGAGGCTGTTTATGTTACAAGAACATATTTTATTTGCCCACAGCAGCCAAGCACAGCATGCCATTTCTATAAATGGGGCATGATGGTGTTTTGTTATGAAATGCCTTTTGATGTAGGACAGCCACAGTCCAATGACTTCCAAATATATTTCAGCCTACTGTAAGAAATAAAATGATAGATTTTCTCATGGCCATGGGGTCTCTGCACACATTTCCAAGAACTTAAGCCCATTTACGAAATCCAAACAGAGAAACCTTGTTTTAATGATTATAGATGTGTCCACTCAGCTTTGAACAAGCTCTCCCGCTTCCTCACCTAGCCCCTAATGTTTAAAGCTCAGCATGAATCAGTCAGCCTGGGTCACAAAAGAAGCAACAAACCCGAGAATCTTTTCAAGACAAGACCCCAACGTTCCATATTGTTCCAAAGACCACTCCCGACTCTTCCTTGACCTACCATCTTATATCTAAAATACCCATTAATCAGAGGATATCTTTATTTCCCCCAAGGACTATCTACTTTTAGAACAAAATACTTAGGGATGAAAGTTTATTAAAAGTGGTGAGAACAATTGAAGAATTGAAGAAACTGAGAGAGCTATTTCAAGTGCTTCTCTAGTCTCTGGGTCTTCCCCCGCAGATCCACTGTGTATGTGCACCCCAGGGAAATGCTCACACATGNATGTGTCCACTCAGCTTTGAACAAGCTCTCCCGCTTCCTCACCTAGCCCCTAATGTTTAAAGCTCAGCATGAATCAGTCAACCTGGGTCACAAAAGAAGCAACAAACCCGAGAATCTTTTCAAGACAAGACCCCAACGTTCCACATTGTTCCAAAGACCACTCCCGACTATTCCTTGACCTACCATCTTATATCTAAAATACCCATTAATCAGAGGGTATCTTTATTTCCCCCAAGGACTATCTACTTTTAGAACAAGATACTTAGGGATGAAAGTTTTTTAAAAGTGGTGAGAACAAATGAAGAATTGAAGAAACTGAGAGAGCTATTTCAAGTGCTTCTCTAGTCTCTGGGTCTTCCCCCGCAGATCCACTGTGTAAGTGCACCCCAGGGAAATGCTCACACATGTCCAGAGGGGGATCTTACTCAATGCATTCACTGTAAGTGGTGTTTGCAGTAGTGGGAGTTAGATTCAGTCAGGTGTCCATGTGCAGGGAACAGATAAATACATGTGATAGATGCATAATATGGATACCATGCAATTATTAGAAGTGGATCAGTGATCTATTGCTATGTAACAAATTACCCCAAATTTAGCATCTTAAAGCAACAACCATTCACTGTCTCTTTGGGTCAGGAGCTGGCATGTTCTAGCTGATTCCTCTGGCTCATGATTTCTTTGGCTCACAAGGTGCTAATCAAGCATTATCTAGACCCATGGTCAGTCATCTTAAGGTGTAAACAGACTAGGGGAAGATTTGCTTCCAAACTCGCTCACAAGGCTGTTGACAGGATTCAGTTCCTCACACTGCTGAACTGAACATCTCGATTTCTTACTGGCAAAGTATATTGAGATCCAGCTCACATTCAAGGTGAGGTGATGGTGTGTGCCTGCTCAATTCAGTCATGTCTGACTCTTTGTGACACCATGGACTATAGCCTGCCAGGATCCTCTGACCACGGGATTTTTCAGGCAAGAATACTGGAGTGGGCTGCCATTTCCACCTCCAGGAGATTTTCCCAACCCAGGGATCGAACATGTGTCTCCTGTTAGCAGGTGGATTCTTTACCACTGAGCTACCTGCGAAGCCCTGGGAGGTGATTGTCCAAGGACATGAAAACCAAGAGGTTTTAGTCATCTTAGGGGGTGCCTATCGCAAGAAGTGAGACTTTAAAAAATCACACAGCATTAAATACAATACTTGACGATGAAGGTCAGAGATAGAATGAAACGTGCAGCAGAGTGCAAAGTGCATACATTAAAACACAGAAGAAACAAGGCCACATGTTTTGTAAGGATGTAAACAGACTCAAGGGTATATAACAACCACATCATAAAGTGTGTGGACATGGAGAGTGGAAGAAAAATGAGAATGGATAACTGCATAAATCCAGAGTGGGGTCTTTCAGACACAGAAGAAAGTGGTGCACCAGAGACTTGAGATCAAGTTCCACTCCCTGCACTTGAGGTTAATCAGAAATAAAAAGTAAAGTAGTGAAACAAACACACTAGGTCTTCCCATACACAGGCCCTCACAGAAGGCTGTCAGCAAAATCCACATCTGTGGGACCTCCCCTACTACAATGTCACACTGCATTAAAGTCACCTCAAGGGCTCAGAGACTTCCGCCAAGTAAAAATGGGATCTGTTAGTGTGGCATGACTTAGAGTCTGTGAGATAGCTCTAAAAACTCAGTGTTTATAAGATGTGCCTACAGAATGACCAAGAATTCCTGAACAGAAAGAGTTCTGATATGTGACACTTTGAAACCTATTGAATATAAGAGAATCAGGACAGTCCAGGGAAAATTAGAACAGGTTCATCATCCAGGGAATTTGTTGAAAATGTAAACTGTAGCACCTTCACAAATTTCTAACTCTGTCTACCTAAGCTGGAACAAGAATCTACATTTCATGCAATGCCAGAACCGCATCTAACATATGGTCCACAGATCACACTTTGAGGAACACTATCATCGAAGGATCACTTTGAAAGGTTCTGTTAGCACAAAGGCTGTAGCTAATCTCAAATACTAATCACAGATTTTATGCAGCCATCTGCAGGTGATCCACCATCACCTGGTGATAATCCGAGGGCTCTGGTTCACAGTTCACTGATTCTAGAATTGTGGACACAAGTCACTGATTCTGTCCACATAAGGCAGACCCCAAGATTAGGAGGTAAAGTTCGGGAAGGGGTCAGGACTTTGGGAAGAAAGATTTCCCTGACTGGTACAAGAAACCACACCCCATGGTTGGATTAGCCATTTATAGAAAAATCTCTCAAAAGCCACCCACCCCATAATGAGATCTGAGGAATGTGCTAATAAGATTAAAGTGAGAAACTTTAGGTCTTCAGGAAGCAGCTTGCCTAAAATGTAATCCCTATAAAATATTTTCCATATTTGGAAAATACAAAAGGTTACACAAGTAAGTTGACAGGAGAAAATGAGGTAATGATGAAAACGTCATGGGATCTGGAGTGTGTACTTGGATAGTATGTCTGCAGGTGTTCTTAGGTAAATCCATCCTTAGGAGAAGGGATGTGTCAGACTGCAAAAGTTTGCAAGTATTCCTAGTGACCACTAAATCATTTTCACCCTATTTTTATATTCACTAAGTACCTTTTTAATTTCCCTTTATCCTTTATTCTCCAAATACAGACTGAATAACTTCTATGTGAGGGGACATAATGTTTTAGAGTAACTTACATTCTAATTTTAATTTTCTTTTGGATTTCAAAGTCTAATGAGGGTAGACTCTGATTATGAGAAAACTAATGCAAATTAAATGTGTGTGTGTGTGTGTGTGTGTGTGTGTGCATGCCTGTTCAGTCACTTCAGTCATGTCCAACTCTTTGCAACACTATGGACTGTAGCCCATCATGTTCCTCTGTCCATGGGGATTCTCCAGGCAAGAATACTAGAGCAGGTTACCATGCCCTCCTCCACGGTTTCTCCTGGACCCAGGAATGGAACCCATATCTCTTGCATCTCCTGCTCTGCAGGTGGATTCTCTACTGCTGAGCCATCAGGAAAACCCTATATATACATGTGTATATATNGAGCAGGTTACCATGCCCTCCTCCAGGGTTTCTCCTGGACCCAGGAATGGAACCCATATCTCTTGCATCTCCTGCTCTGCAGGTGGATTCTCTACTGCTGAGCCACCAGGAAAACCCTATATATACATGTGTATATATAAATTTATCTTATAGGCATATAGTTGATTTATAACATTATGTTAATTTCTATTATACAGCAAAGTGATTCAGATATATATATAATATATATATATATGCTACTGCTAAGTTGCCTCAGTCGTGTCCGACTCTGTGCAACACCATAGATGGCAGCCCACTAGGCTCCTCTGCTCCTGGGGAGCAAGAGTACTGGAGTGGGTTGCCATTTCCTTCTTCAATGCATGAAAGTGAAAATGAAAGTGAAGTCGCTCAGTCGTGCCTGACTCTTAGCGACCCCATGGACTGCAGTCCACCAGGCTCTTCCGTCCATGAGATTTTCCAGGCAAGAGTACTGGAGTAGGGTGCCATTGCCTTCTTCTTTTCACATGTTTTTGTATTATGGCTTATCACAGGATGTTGAATATAGTTCCCTGTGCTCTACAGGGAGATCTTGTGTATCCATACTATATATAATAGTTTGTATATGCTAATCCCAAACTCCGAATCCACCCCTCCCTTCCAACTTCCCCAGAGCCCCCTTGGCAAACAAAGTATATTGGTGGCTTCAGAAATCATCTCTAATGGTAAGAGCTGTCATGGTTTTAGGTTCTTCCTGAAGCTGATCCTGAAAAAAGATTTCAAGTACAACTAAATTATTTTCTGCACATGTAGAAGAGTGAGCAGGGAAAGGAAAGAACATAATAAAAGGCACATATTAAACCAGTTACCATTAAGAGAAACTGTTATTAGAGCCTCCTTGGGAACTCTGAGAGACAATAGAGATTCTATATTGTCCATGTATAGAATACCTAAATTCTTCAGAGTTATTCCAGATAAGGAGTATTCACCCACTAATGCTACAACTGACATTGGTTGAGGAGTGCTTCCTGAAGGATTAAGCCTCAACACTTCTGGTCTGTCCTATATGGGAGCTAAGTGTACTCTTGTGACTATGCAGGGTCACAAATGTTTTACATCAACAGCCCCAAGATGGTAGGGATGAACACTACAGTAGAGAATGTGGGTGGACAGTCAACAGCATTTACTAGAAGAGCTCGAACTTACTGCATGTTTACAGGATCCCATGCACCAGGTTAAATGTGTATCACTTCATTTAATATCTGATTAATATTTCTGCTTTCTCAGATCAGAGACAGATATAGAGTGAAAGTGAGTTGCTCATGGTCACCCATGGTGTAGCTGGAATTTGAAACATATGGCTGGTCTTTGAAATCCAAGCTTTTGGCCACTGTACTCTACTGGATCCCAGAAGAGTTTACATCTATTAGAGAGAATAGAAATAGATTTTAAGATGTGGATGTAAAACCCAGCTGCTTCACAAAGTACGGGTAACATTTCAGTTTGGGATACAGCACTGGTATTGAAGTGTGGACGTGCAGATGGAGTTCAAGAAGCATTAGCGGTTATATTTGTCAGAAATATAAATCAATCACAGGTAGCTGAGGATAAGCAGTATTGAGGGAGATTTTGAAGGTCAAGGTAAAGAGCTTACACACAGTGACTAGGCAATAAGGAAATACTGGGGCTTCTTGAGCCAGAGCAAGGCAGGAGGTAGGCTTGAGTAACAGTAAACAGTATTAATAATATAAATAATGTTAACACCAAACAAGAAGCAATAATTTGGCTGCACTGACCAAAAAGAAAGGGAAAGACGGAAAACCCAGCAGGAGCCGGCAATAATTCAGTCTATTGAATTTGTTACAATATCGTTTCTGTTTCTTTTCTATGTTTTGTTTTTTTGTCCAGAGGCATGTGGTATCTTAGCTCCCCAGACCAGGGAATAAACTGCCNATAATTCAGTCTATTGAATTTGTTACAATATCGTTTCTGTTTCTTTTCTATGTTTTGTTTTTTTGTCCAGAGGCATGTGGTATCTTAGCTCCCCAGACCAGGGAATAAACTGCCCCCCGCCCCTGCACTGGAAGGTGGAGTCTTAACCACTGGACCACCAGAGAAGTCCCTAATAATTCAAAAATTTGAAGGTACTTTTCAGAGATCCAGAGTCAGCGCAACTTGGGTGTGGTTAAACAGTGAGAAGAACAACTCTGACTAAAAGCTTCTAAACTAAGTCATGGACACTGAATATTTAATGTATTCCAGACATCAGTATCATTGGAGTTTGATAGTGGAGGGAAAAAAAAATCAATGAATAATGGTGAGTTGAACCAATCCACCGTTAATTGGCTCGCTGATGCATCATGTTTCTAGGAAGGGACTCTTAGCCCTCTCCCTTGAGAAATAATAGCTATCCTTTCTGTTCTGGAACCTAAATGTACACCTAGCCCAAGATTCTATATTCACCTTTTCCCTGGATATCTTAATCTGAATTCTCAACTATGTCTTTTTTTTTTCTGGTGACTTTCAAATTCACATCTCTGAAATTCACATTTTTCCTTGAGCATAATTTCTAAATGTAGGTTAGGTATCCCCACCAGGATATCCCACAGGTACCTCAAGCTCACCATGACCCCAAACCAAGTTTATCCCGTTCTTCCACAAACATTTGTTTTTCTGACTTCCCAATTAATATTAATGATCCTATCATTCCTCAGCTTGCCAAGGCTCAGTACTTGGAACTGTGTTTGACTCCTTGTCAACTGTCTACTCCATCTAGAGTATGTCGAAACCTTGTGGATTCTCAGACTACAATATCTCTTAAGATTGATGGAGTCTTCTCTCTTCAAATGAGTAGAGTGCAGTTCACTAGAGTTCAGGGTTTCATCACCTGTTATTTAGTGTTTACGGGGAATATATTCCCACTCTTCATACTTTCCTCTCCCTGAATAAATAAGGCCTCATCCTCACAGTATTTTCCTATATGTTGTACCTGCTTCAGTTCTCTTATGATGGGCCATATGCTCACATGCTCGGTCGTGTCTGACTCTTTGTGACCCCATGGGCTACAGCCTGCCAGGCTCTGCTGTTCACAGATTCTTCATGCAAGAGTACTAAAGTGGTGTGCCATTTCCTTCGCCAGGGGATCCTCCTGACCCAGCAATCGAACACAGGTCTTCTAAGCCTCCTGCACTGGCAGGCAGATTCTTCACCACTAATGCCACCTAGAAGCCCCTCTCTTAAGATAATAATAGCTCCAAGCAATACTAAGTGCCAGGCATTACTTGCATTACTTTCCAGGCTTTACTTACATTGCTTCCTTTAATATTCACAAAAACCCTTTGAGATACAGACAATTATTAGCCACATTTTGCAGATGAGATAACTGAGGTACAAAGAGGTTAAATGACTTTCTCAAGATAACCTGAGTAAGAGACAGGACTGGAATGGAATCTGAATCTCTGTCTCATCAGTGAACAAAGGGCTGCATTAAAACTCATGGCTTCCTTTTCTAGACTTTAACTCCTTGAAGTAGGCATTGTTCTGTGTAACTCTGTCACTTCTGCACAGTGCCTTACTAATAGTTGCTGGTTCTTGATATATTTTTTTGCATGAATGAGGGTTCTGCTTGATGACAGAGTTCAGAAGAACATGAAGCTGGAAGTCATTTGTTCCTGCTGTTCCTGTAGAAGGGAGACCGTACCTAATTTAGTCTGATGACAGACTTTAACCAGACCAGATCCTTTAAGTAGTCCCTGGTTAGAGTAGAAATGACACAAGGGAAACCAGGCTACAGTCTTACATGAAATCAGACATTGGGCTCAAAACATGTGCTAAGCTCTACCTCTCCCTTCAATCTCAGTTTTGATTGACTTTCTTTGTTGCACTTGCACACCTGGAAACTCATCTTCTTCTTAACCTAACGAAAGAATAGTCATAATTAGAGATACTTAAAAAAACACAGAGTGCATAGTAAGAAAGTGTTTGCAAATGTAGGTGGAGCTGAGAGTCTCTTAGAAGCCTGACAAAATTACTTTTTGGCTTGAGTGAGCTTGCAAACCTCTTCTTAAGGCTAAGCAGTGCTATTTCATGCTTCTACCACTAGCATTTTCTCCCTGAAAAATCAATGATGCAAGAAAGCAATTGCTGATGGGAGGGGTGGGGGTGGGGGGTCTCTGAGCTAATCCTTGAGGTTGAGACAGAAACGCTGCTGAGGATTCAGCCTGGGGAGATCAAGGGGGAAGTGGGAAGTGTGACTGCTTTGTTTGGAGAGGCGTCTCTTCACTTGGCACCATTCTGAGCACTCAAGTTTTCTGTCAATAAGCACTCTACGGGGGAGATAAATGCATTTGGAACTGGAGATGGGAGCAGAGTGTCTGGGAAAGAATAAACACATTATCTGAGCCCCTCCACCAAGTTCCTTCACTGAAATGCTCAAGAACTCAGACCACGTGTTTGGCAGAGGCTGGTGGGAGGGAGAGAGACTCTCTTTACTCTTACGGGTGAAGTAAGCCGCAAAGATCTGATCTAATAATACTAGACAAAATTTGAAGACCAGACCTCTGTAGCTTGCTTCATCTACAGGGGTGCCAGGTACTGTGCTGTGGGATTATCAAATGACTACTTGACTGCCACGTTGTCAGCAAGACTGGTAACAACTGGCTTGTTACAAAGAGAGGATATGAGTATTGGTTTTACTGGGGTAGGTGGCAATATTCTGCAAACGTGGAAGATGAATGCAAATGCCTGGACAGTTTTGCCATGTGTTCTTCTATGATGGCATCCCTTCCTGACACAGTTTTAAATCCAAAAAGAGCCCTTCCTAAGAAATTATTTGGGGCAGTGGTAAATCTAGGAACAAACAGCTCTCAAGATAATAAGTCATTCACTAAGGGCTTCATTTTGTTAAACATGGCCTCCCCACAGAGTACAGGTCAAGGAATCAGGTGATAGTGTTCAGTTTTGAAGAATATGGTTCTGAAAAATGACATATTTAGTTAGACTAACCTACAGTGCAACTCAGGTATTTGCAAAGCTCCTGGAAGACCCTTGCATTTTTAGTATCATTACTGGATAACTATAAAATCTTCACATAAATAAATGTGTAGCTGTTATTTAGATTGCACCATATAGAAACAGCTTCCTAATTCTAGTGCTTCCCTTCTCCTGACACATTTGCTGATAGAGTGCATGCACATATCATTTTGTTGCTTTCAATTGTATGTTGCCCTCTTTCTACATACTTTATGACCTAGCAGTACCTATAGCTCTGGTTTTAATGCCTTTTACCCCNAGGCACTGAATGTGGCAATGAGAAGTGATGTGGAATGGGCTCTTCTGAGCCAGTGAGAGCCAGTTCTTGTCCACTTTTGGTTGTGACAATACACTAAAAGATTACTAATGTATATTCTCAATTCTTGTCCAATAGGAAGCTTCACAGTATAGCTAACAAGGTTGGAGCCCAGTGCTAGTGTGAATTCTGTCCTGCTGTCCTCTTCTAACTGTGAGTTTTTCCCTGTATGTATTAATTTGTACGTTTTTCCCTGTATGTATTAGATTTCAATAAAAAGCTGCAATAGTAAACAGTGTAGTCTTTTCATCCCTTGCAATCATAGACACAGCATTTCTCATCATCTAATAATTCTCAACTTTGATAAGGCAAAGGGTTGGGTTGCATTGTCAAGGGGTGAAAAGTGGAATTTCAGACAACAACTAGTGTGTGGTCTTCTTTTGGGGGATTTGGAAAGAGAAAACCTAGTTTCCTTCCAGGTAAAGGATCTGATTGACATAGCCTGATGGGAATCATGGAGAGCTCTGGAATGCAGCTCTGTTCATAACCCTTGGCTCCTCTGCAGGCCCCAAATAAACACAGACTTTGATGCTGGTTTCAGATGAATCCCCTACAAATGCTGGCATAGCAAGCTGGGCAACCATGGGGTCTTACCCTCCCAGGAGGGAGCCCCAAACATGACTGCTGCATAGAAGATGAAGGGGGCAAAAGGAGAGGGTGCCTCACAGCCAATCTCAGCATCCTGTGGTTTGGCAGTTTTCCTGGGAGCCCTGGGGCCTTCTGGGGAAAAGCCAAGAAGAGAGAATGGGGTGAGGGAGAGAGGGAGGGAAGGAGGGGGACCTACTTTTATAGGCAGGGTGGGGCTGCATGAGCCTGTCAGGGCCAGAACTGCTGGCTCTTTCCTGGACTGACTTTCTACAGAGAGGAGGAAAGTCACCCGACCTGCACAATCTCCTCTTAAACTCACAACAACCAGCCACATGCAGTAGATTTTCACACCATTTCTCAGGTGGGGAAACTGAGGGCTGGAGGTATGAACTCATGTCCCGCAAGGAGAGATTTGATCCCACACCTTACCTGTGTTGACACTTCTGGATGAAACCCTTTGGATCTATTGGCTAATTGAGTACTACACCTATTTGTCTGACTATCTTTTGTCTCATTCTCTCCCTTGTAAATGAGCCCCTCCGGTTGTTGGAATGATTAACCAGATGATCATGGTGACCTCTGACAATGACAAGGGAAGGCTTCTTAGCCCACAGCTTCTCTGTAGGGGTGGTTCAGTGTGAAATCAGTATCAGAGAATCTTAGCTTTGTAGGCACAGCCAGGGCAGCAGTGCAACCCTCCCACCAGAAGACAGTTAATAACACCAATGATATATTTCTTCAACTTCTGGCTTGGGAGACCAGCAGCTTGTGCTAAATCAACTGTGTGTCTTTACCAGAGCGTCAGCACCATCAGCTACCCTGTTATGAATCCAAGAACGTCTATCTCTCTGTCCATCAGTCCTTGTGGTTGTGTTCTGCCCTTTGAACCTTTCCTGCACAAACATGAAACTCAGCACGGACTCTTCACAAGGGCACTCGCCTCTTGGCTCTCACTCAGAATAAATAGGCAAAGCTCTAGATGCTAAAACCCTGCCCCAAAGTGAAACAAAGCCAGCATGGACACCTGCTGCCTCTCTTCCTGCACCCATCACATTTTCTGTCTTTCTTTCTCCCGCTGTCATTTTGTACTTCTCCATCAAACACTAAAATTCCTAATGGCTTTCTTTGAAGAACTTTTGTGGATGGCTTACATGTTCCATTTTCCCTGTTGATGTGGTGGTAGTGTGGGGGCTGGAAGGAACAGCAGGAGCTTTTTCTCTAGTTGGAGCAGGTCTATTTTATTGTTTTGCAAGTAAGAAAACACAGAGATGAGAGTGATAACACCTCCCAGCAATAAAAATCATAGCAGCTAACAGTGATTGAACACTTACTGTGCTGGCGAATACATCAAGTGCTATATAAGGATTATTTCTTTAAATCCTCATGACAACTCCATGAAGTAGAACCTATTATTATTTCCATTTTCCTATGAAGAAAATCAGGTTCAGATGAGTTAAGTATTTAAAGCTTACTTAAGTTTTCAAAACTAGTAAATAATAATACGTCTGGTGCCAGAATCTGTGTCTTTAACAAATGTTCTGTGTTGCTATGAACCACTAAATATCTTTGTGCAGGCATGAGTAACATTAAGCTGAACCACACAAAAAGGTCATTTTGTAAGTCAGAAACTGTGAGCTAGAACACCAAATGCAGAATTTGAAATCAAGCAAGACCCTAACCCTCCACCCTACCCCACTCCCAGTACAAAGTCCCTCAGTATCCCCTATTTCTTGTTTCGAGTAGAAGGCTGTAGTCTGTTAGAGCTTCTGTGAGTTTCAAAGAGCAAACTCAAGTAGTTACTAATTAAGGAAGTGGAGGAATGCAGAAACGAGGGAAAGCAGTCAAGAAACAATAGTTCAGCAATAAATCAGAGTCCTAGTTCCTCCTCAAGGGATGTACACAACAATCTGACACGTATCTTTGATTTGTTCTGCAGGAACNAAACGAGGGAAAGCAGTCAAGAAACAATAGTTCAGCAATAAATCAGAGTCCTAGTTCCTCCTCAAGGGATGTACACAACAATCTGACATGTATCTTTGATTTGTTCTGCAGGAGCCAAGACCCCCACACAGGCAGAGGATGGTGACTAGTGCTGACCATAAGCACGTAGAGCCAGGACTGGTTGGAACCAGAGGTTGATGATTAAGATTCCTGAAAAACCACCCTGTTACTTCACCACCAACTTATCAGAAGTCATGTACCCTGCAGCTCTCACCCCAAATGTTGCCTTTAAAACTACTTCTCTGAAATCTACAGATGAGTTCAGTTCTTTTGAGCATGAGCTACCCATATGCCTCACTTGGCACCCTGAAATAAATGTTATACTTTCCTTCACCAGAAGCTGGTGTCAGTAAACTGACTTTGCGGAACAGTGGAAATGTGGATCCAAGTTCTGCTTGGTAAGAAGTCCTCTGAATGTGGTCACCAGGCTTGATTATCTTTATACTTTGGTGCAATCCATAGGTCAGGCCTTCAATCAGTATTATGTTTCCTGAGCATAAAAATGAGAGTACGTGAAAGGGAGAGACATAATAATATATGAATTATCAGAAACAAAGACAGGCTTCAGTTTCAGAGAGAATGAGCCAGGGGCAGGGCAAAGGGTGTGTGGGTGTATGTGTGTGTGAGTGTGTGCATGTGTGTATACGTGTGTGCTGGGACCAAAGCCATTGATGGGTGGGGGTCCAAGCTTCTTGAAAAAGTTCCACCCTGTCTTTACCTTCCCTGCATGGTTGTCTGACCATTCATGTTTCCATCCCATAGTTCTCACTATGCTCATTGTCTTTTTTTTTTTTTTTTAAACAGATAATCAGCACATTACCTCCAAAAGAACTTTCTGAACAGATGTCCTTTTGAAGAAAATGCCATAGTCTTCTTTTAAGTTTATTTATTTTATTTGTTCATTTATTGGCTATGTTGGGTCTTCATTGCTGTGCTGGCTATTCACTACTTGCAGTGTGCGGGCTTCTCTCATTTAAGGTGGCTTCTCTTGTTTTGGAGCACAGTCTCTAGGGTGCATTAGGCTTCAGTAGCTGCAGCCTGAGAGCTCAGTAGTCATGGTACACAGGCTTAGTTGCTCTGCAGCCCATGGGACCAACCTGGACCAGAGATTGAACCTGTGTATCCTGCATTGGCAGGCAGAGTTTTGACCACTGAGCCACCAGGGAAGCCCCCAAAGTGCTACAGGCTTAATGAACTCCTATAATTCATTTCTGATGCCAGGAATCTAGGTTGGGAGAGTGTTGGTTTCTACTGAGTGGGAATTGACTTGAAAGAATCATTTTGTGATCATTCCTGAGCCCCAGGAATCATTCTGCCTTTTCATTTCACATTCCCGAATCCCAGGAACCAGTCTATCTTCCCCTCTCACTTTTGCTTTCCCTTTTGTCCTTATCACCTGATAGGACTAATGTAATGCAAACTCAGTTCTCCTCAGTTACCTTCACAGCCTAAGCAGGGTTTCATAGCGAGAGGATGGAAGGAGGTTCTGGGGAAGAGTCCGAAGGAGAACTCCGTGCCTTGGGGTGGGAGCTAGACTTTCAGAGAAGACATGTGGGAAAGGCCAGAGGAGCCCCGCTTTGCTAGAGACCGTGTTCAGGTTATGCAAGAAGCAAGGACACCAAACCGTAAGATTCAAGAAACAGGAAGCCAAAGCTTATAGCTTCCTTTTTCCTCCCTGGGAAGACTTTGGACAGGATTCAGGAGAGAAAATGAATGAAAGTCAGTAGCACAAAGGAGTGGAAGAAGGGTCTCTCACCCATGGAAGCACCACAAAGAGGAGGAACTGAAGAGAGACAGGAAGACAGACCCTCTGTGCACCCCTACACAGCCTGGACTCTACATGTTTTCATTTTTTATGGCCCATGCCTATCAGTAAAAATGTTATTTCCAAATGAACGTATGTTCTTTTATTGCAAATTTTACATATTTGCTTCTATACTGAGGCATTGCTTTTATCTGAGACTGACTCAATACTAGAAATAATAATATGAATAAGATAAAAATGAGTAAGACGCTATACCTTCTTTCACACCCTGGAAGAATCACCCTGTGCATCCCCGGGGTGAACTCATACAAGTTTGGAGGCCTTTGAGTTAGAACTGTGGTGCCAGTAGGAATATAATGCAAATTGCATATGTAAGGTATAATCTTCTAGTAATCTCATTTTTAAAATGTAAAAAAAAAAAAACAACTGATAGAATTAGTTCTAATAATACATTTTATCTAACCCAATATATTCAAAGCATTATTATTTCTATAGATAATAGATATAAAAACCATTAAAGAGTTACTTTATATTAATAACTGAGTATTTGGAATCTAGTGCATATTTCCTACCTATTCCACATCTCCATTTGAAAACGCTATATTTCAAGTGACCATCAGCTATATGTGGCTTGTAGCTGCTGTGTTAGAGAGCTCTGGGCTACAGGACTCTGATGACAGAAGTAACAGAAGTCCTAGGGGACACTGGACACAGGATGTGTTTGCAGTCCAGGTTGGGAGTGATGGAATATGTATGATAATCTGCCATTGTCACAGTGTGAGCTGTAACCCTCCAGTATGTTTAACCAGACAACCTTAAAGTAAGCATATCAAGTTCAGAGTGATGTGATCCTACTAGGAGAGAATTTTATGGAAGCACATAAACACTTGGTCATAGTGAAGATGTGCATAAATACACAGCAAACAGTGGATACTGGTCACTACGGGTAGATGAGATTGGAGCTGAGCAAGTAGCAGACTACTCAGTCTCCTTTACATGGGTCTATACAGTTTGACTGTCAAAATGTACAATTAAAGAATAATGGTAAATGACAGTAGCCTTTAAAAGACATGCACATTTCCCCCCAGAAAGTGTACAGTCTTAATCCTCATTGGTAAAATAATGTTTCCTTAGTCACCCAGATCTGAACCGATCCATCTTACCCACACAGTCAATATATTCCTCTTAATGAATGAAAAGGGCTTAATTTTTTTTTTTTTTTTGGTGAAAAGAAGGTTAGGAGAGAGATGTGGTTTACAGTTGCCTGATAAAATACAGAATTCTCGGTTAAATTTGAATTTCAGATACACAATGATTAACTTTTTAGCATAAGAAGAAATGTGGACTATTACTCAGATGGGATCCAATGACAAGGTGCTTCTAATTCCTCTTGCCATGACAAAATAATTATGGAAGTAGTAGATTCATTTTCCTGTCTTAATCTTTCTCATTATTTTGTCAAATAAGGCCTTAAGTTTACTCAACCTGAATCTCCACTCTACACGTATTTTCAGAAATTTGACTGAAAAGAAATATTACAATTCTTGAATATTCTGAATAAGCACATTACTAATCATGGCAGGAGAAATTACACATTTTGGTCTCAGCCTTTAAAGAACTTACATTTTACAATGAGTATATTCTGCTGTTTTTGTTGCATTTCAATCTCTAACACAGTGTCCGAATTATGGCAAGTGCTGTGTGTGTGCATGTGTGCATATGTGCGTGTGTGTGTGTGTGTGTGTGTGTGTGTGTGTGTGCATGTCCTCACTCTACGTCCAGGGCAATTTCACTTTTCCACTGCTCATCACCAATTGCTGGTGTTCAGTTGGCCATTGACTTACATCAGGCTTCCAGGAAACCAAAGAGCTTGAAATCTTATGCACCTCCATTCACCGAATTCAAGTTTTAGATTTACCAGCCAAGGATTTATTCTTTTCTTTGAATAATCCAGGGATAACTTTAGTCTCCAATAGCTAACTTGTCAATTCACCCCAAAATGCAAATCCTTAAGAAATTAGCCTGAGCACCTGCTTTAGAAAACGACTGTACTCTTTTCCTGAGGTTTTAATGATGCAAGAATCCTTTGATCCAGAGCTTTTTAATGTCTAATCCATTAACAGAATTGCTTTTTCCTCTGTATCCCTTTTTACCAGATCCAATTAGCTCTGCCTATAGAATTCAAACCACAAATAGAAGGACAAGTGCTTACCCTAGTCTCCAAACATCCCTGTATGCATTCTGAATGTGAGCCAAGGGTTGAGTGATAGTCACATGTTACACTGGCTCTTCTGAACTCATGCCTTCATGCCCTAACCCCATTCTCTCAAGCGAACAATAACTTCAGGGCCAGAGAACTAGAGTCAGTAAGATCTCAAAAGAGATATGTCACGTGAGGAAGAAATTCCGATATTAAATTAAGGATAGCTCCTGCAAAGTCATGTTGTTTATCTTCTTGTTCCTGGAAAACAGCAGAAATCATTAAAAGGACAAGTTCTTGGATGAAAGTAAACATATTAAAAGTGTCTGAGTGAGAGGCTGCAAAAACTGAAATTGTGATAGGGCCAATACATCAAAAAGGGCAACAAAAACATTTGAACTTCTTAAGAATCTTGGAAGAAAAAGCACTGCTAGCTTCTTTTCAAATATAGCCGAATAAAGTAAGATTAAATGAGCTTAACTCCCACTACAAACAAGGCCATCTTGTTTCCAAGTCATTTCCTAGTCATAACAAGTGGCCATCCCCATCTTCACCTTGGGCTCTTTTTCCCTTGTCCTGAACTTTTTGTTCTATTATTTCTGCCCAGTTTCTTATCCGAAATCTTTTTCTATTGTGGGGAGGGGGTGAATTGATTTATTTGCTGTCCTCCTGGAGACAAGGTGCCAATTCACTTAGGAACTGTGCTTATTTTATGGGCGTGAGTTCCAGAACACCATAAAGGCTAAAGTCTTCCCATAACTCAGCTTGTAGAGTGGTTTTATTTGAACACAGAATATTCTCAGTAAAGACAAATGTATCTCCCTAATAATATAAATGATCACTTAAGCTGAGTTCTTTACAATATGGATCATGTTGATGATGCATCTGAACCCACATAGTACCCCTTCTCAGGACACTTTATATATCAAGGAAGGATTCATTAGTTTGTCTTCATAAGTTAATTTCTCTAAGAGACTAGACAATAGCTAGATCATCTTTTGCAAATATATACAATACAGTAAGCTAGGCTCAGTTGATGGTGTATCTCAATAAAAAGCTGTTGAATGAATGCTTAAAGAATAATGGTTTTGCTAATGGTTTGTGTTATTCTAGAGAGAGATTAAGTCCAGATCACAGAATAAGGTGGTGGCATAAGAGAGATTTGGGGTACTGTAATCCATTACACTGCAATCACATGCTTCACATATTCCATACATATGTAACTTTTATGCAAACTACTTCAAACTTCTGAATCTCAGTTTCCATAACTTTTGATAACTATTTCGCCAATCTCACATAGTGGTTAAATGAATTAATGATATAATAAAAATCTATAGAAATATTAGGAATTAATATTACTATATACAATGCAAAATGTTATGATCCCAAATAAAAAGTACAGAGGAATGAACATATAATTGAGAAAAAATTATTAAACATGTCAAACGTCTAACCTCACCAGCAATCAGTGAAATGAGTTAAACTGAAATAGTATATTTTAGGGGTGTGTAAATTTGGTTCCAGCTTTGGTATTCTCAACTACACTATTCAGTTTTAGTCTTTTCTTTTGTGAACATTAATTCTGAAATGACTAAACTTTAATGTAATTAAAATTGTACCATCAGTGTATGACAAAGCAAGACTATACACTGAAGAGAAAACAGTCTCTTCAATAAATGGTGCTAGAAAATCTGAACAGCTACATGTAAAAAGATAAAATTAGAACATTCTTCAACAGCATACATAAGAATAAATAGAAATGAATTAACAACCTAAATGTAAGACCAAATGCTATAAAATTCTTAGAAAGAAATTCCCTAGTGGTCCAGTGGTTAAGTGCTTTCATTGTTCAACATAGGTTCAATCCCTGGTCAAGGAACTAAGATCTAGCAAGCCACATAACATAGTCAAAAATAAAATGAATAAAAGATAAAAGAAAAAAAACTAGGGTGTGTTCCTCATGTTGAAAAAAAAAACTCAGAGAAAAATATTGCAGAACACTCTTTGATAAAAATTGCAGCAGTATCATTTTCAATTTATCTCTTAGAATAATGGAAATAAAAACAAAAATAAACAAATGGGACCTAATTAAACTCAAAAGCTTTTGCACAGCAAAGGACTCCATAAACAAAATGAAAAGACAACCCACAGAATGGGATAAAACATATTCAAATGCTTTTGGACTGGGTTGGAGAAGACTCTTGAGAGTCCCTTGGACTGCAAGATCAAACCAGTTAATCCTAAAGGAAATCAGTCCTGAATATTCATTGGAAGGACTGATGCTGAAGCTGAAGCTCCAATACTTTGGCCACCTGATCCTAAGAGCCGACTCATTGGAAAAGGCCCTGATGCTGGGAAAGATTGAGGCAGGAGGAGAAGGGGATGACAGAGGATGAAATGGCTGGATGGCATCACTGACTCAATGGACATGAGTTTGAACAAGCTCTGGGAGATGGTGAAGGACAGGAAAGCCTGGCATGCTGCAGTCCATGGGGTTGCAAAGAGTTGGATACAATTGAGTGACTGAACAACATATATATATATATATCTGAATCACTTTGCTGTATACCTGAAACAAACACAACATTCTTAATTAAACTCCAATATAAAATAAAAATGAAAAAATAAAGAAGCAAAATACAACTGTGTGATATTATAGGATCCTATTAGAAGTAATCAACACAAGACTTAGTAATATGCACAATGCATGCTGCTGCTGCTGCTGCTAAGTCGCTTCAGTCATGTCCGACTCTGTGAGACCCCATAGACGGCAGCCCACCAGGCTTCCCCATCCCTGGGATTCTCTAGGCAAGAATACTGGAGTGGGTTGCCGTTTCCTTCTCCAATGCATGAAAGTGAAAAGTCAAAGTGAAGTTGCTCAGTCGTATTCGACTCTTTGCGACCCCATGGACTACAGCCTACCAGGCTCCTCCATCCATGGGATTCTCCAGGCAAGAGTACCGGAGTGGGATGCCATGCATATTCATATGCAAAATCAGGTAAACATTCTAAGTATAGTCTTTCCTGGTGGCTCAGAAGGCAAAGAATCTACCTGCAATGCAGAAGACCTGGATTCTATACCTGGGTCTGGAAGATCCCCTGGAGAAGGGAATGACAACCCTCTCCAGTATTCTTGCTTGGAAAATCCCATGGACAGAGGAGCCTGGTGTGGTGGGCTACAGTCCACTATGCTGCAAAAAGTCAGACATGACTGAACCACCAACACTTTCACTTTCATTCTAAGTATAATCTTTAATAACAATTTCCTTGTCTGCTTAACATGTTGAAATTCTACTTTATTTGAAGTAGACATATGTATGTTTTATGGAAAGAGTGAAATGTTGCAATAATTATAATAATTAAAAAGCTGTTAATTTCATAAACACAAAACAAGTGCTAAGAGTTTCCAAGTAGCTAAATAAATAGGAAAACATATTTCCACTTAATTCTAATATTAAAATAATGTGGTAGCTGCATAAATTTAGGAAGAATATTTTGCATTTTTTTGAGGCAATACACTTATAAATGCTTCAATAATATTAAAATTTAGCATGATAGATACTCCTTTGTTGGGNGTAGCTAAATAAATAGGAAAACATATTTCCACTTAATTCTAATATTAAAATAATGTGGTAGCTGCATAAATTTAGGAAGAATATTTTGCATTTTTTTGAGGCAATACACTTATAAATGCTTCAATAATATTAAAATTTAGCATGATAGATACTCTTTTGTTGGGCTTCCCTGGTGGCTCAGATGATAAAGCATCTGCCTCCAATGTGGGAGACCCAGGTTCAATCCCTGGGTTGGGAAGATCCCCTGGAGAAGGGAATGGTAATCCACGCCAGTATTCTTGCCTGGAGTATTCCATGGACAGAGGAACCTGGCGGGCTATGGTCCATGGGGTTGCAGAGTTGGACACGACTGAGTGACTAACAGATACTCCCTTAGGTAGGTGTATAATAGATCATATTTTTAATCTTTGTAGACTTTTTGTTGCACTAGCACTTGCAAAAAAAATTAGCATGAAGCAAAAATTATACACATTTTTAGCTGTTAATTTCATTTAGCTCCTGAATTATTCAAGAAAACATGATTTATTAATTTTTTATGTATTATAATATTGGAATGTTTGTCCTCTCAAAATTTACTAAGTAGAAAACATCAATATCCTCAATACATTTTATATTGACATAATAAAAAATATTAAATGCAAAGAAAGAAAATGTTAGAGAAAAATTGTTTCCAATTACCTTATTTCCCTACCAATCTGAATGAAAATGATTCTATTTACCTTCACATTAAATGTTCAGAAAATGAGAACAAGAGCTGACTATTTGGAAAAAACATCACTCTTGCACTGTAATTCAACCTTTAAAATTTAACTTAAATATTTTAAAAATAAAATTGATAACTACAATTACATAGTGAAACAAAATTGCAGAATAATTTTTGTATACGCACATTTTATTTTGTGCTGATAATAATATCTGGCTTTACCATTAATTTCAGAAAAAATATGAATTTAACACTCTTCCATCTCTTATTAGGTCACAACGTGTATGCTTAAATTTGCTCTTTTGAAAGACTGAAATTTACTCTTTCCTACTTGCAGGATGTAGTGAGACAGGCATTCTCATATACCACTGGGAGAACATAGAACAGTTTTCCTGGAAACCAATTTGCAATTTAAAAAACATCTCAAATGTTGACTAGATAGTAGCCTAGGCAATGCTGCTGCTCAGTTGCTAAGTTGTGTCCAACTCCCTGTGACCCCCTATGGACTGAAGCCAACCAGGCTCCTAGGCAATGGCTACCACATAAATCCGAGGTTCCCAATAAACCCTAAAAAATACACAGGAAAGAAAGTAATCTACCCAAAACCCATGCATCAACATAACTAGGCTGGTGATGCGAATGTCACTCGGCACTACACTGATGAGAGGAAATGGACAACAGCAAATAAAACTATGTACGTGTTTATCTTTCGACTTGGAAACATCCCGTCTAAGAATTTCCTTGAGGGTTCACAGATTATATTGTTGCATTACTTCTAACTGAAAACTGGAAGAAAAATTGGAAACAACCTACATGCTCATACATCGAAAAGCTGCTGAGTAAACCATGTGATCACCACATACTAGAGTATTATGTTGCTGTAAAAAACAATGGAAAATGAATTCTAGAAACTGATGTTGAGTATCTAGGATATATTACTAA
Organism: Raphicerus campestris; assembly: GCA_006410735.1. NCBI lineage: Eukaryota > Metazoa > Chordata > Mammalia > Artiodactyla > Bovidae > Raphicerus > Raphicerus campestris. The sequence goes on from SJYW01024970.1 coordinate 2,461,967, forward strand.
ATGAAAAAAGGTAAACTGCAAAGGAATTTAAATAGTGTGCTACCTTTTCCTTAAGAAAGAAATACAAGGAGGACAATAAACATGAATCTACTCATTTGTTCAAAAAAATAGTAATAATGTAATAAGGATAAACCAGAGACTACAAAATGGGTACTCTATTAGTTTTTTATTACCACAATTTAGTGGTTTAAAACAAAACCCTTGTGTTAACTAACAGTTCTATAGGTCAGAAGCTTAGGTAGGCTTAACTGAATTCTCTGCTGAGAGTCTTATAAGACCAAAGTCAGGGTGTCAGTCAGCCTGACTTCTGAAAGCTCTGGAAATAAATCCACTCTGAGCATATCCAGGCTGTTGGCAGAATTCAGTTTCTTGTGACTACAGAGCTGAAGTCCACGCATCTTTGCTAGCGGACAGCTTCCAGGATCTGCCTCCACTCCTTGTCACATGGCCTGCTCCATCTTCAAGGCAGCAGTGGCATGCCAAGTATTTTTTTTAGATTTTTTATTTCTCCTTTTGATTTCAGGCACAGAAAACTCTGCTTTTAAAGAATTCATGTGATTAACCTACTCTTCATTTTGCCTTATATAGTATTAATAACATAATCACGAGTGATATCTTGTTATATTCAAAAGTTCTGGCCATACTCAGAAGGTCAGGAATTACACAAGGGCCAAGGTCATCAGCAGTCATCCTTAGAATTCTGTTCACCATAGTACTAATAAAAAGTGAGAGGAGCTCAAAGAATAGACAGAATGGGGAAAATGGCACTTTTATGCACATATTTGTTGTCCGGTTCTGACTTTTGGAATCATGTTTACATTTTGCATATTTAAGAAAAAGTCAGCAGCGAAAGTAGAAAAAAATTCTGAAATATAATTTAAATAAAAGCATGTGAATTAAGTCAGATATCAATAGTATAACCGTACTAAACTAGATAAGAAAACATAAGCTGAATTATTTCTGAACATAGTATTTCTATGACCTAAGGCTAAAGGTTAAAAACCAAAAGCCTTTGAACAAAATTAAACTCTTGTTAGTAGACATTTTTTAATTCACAGAGGCATGGGCTAGTAATTTTGAAAATAACTTTTGTGTATTGAATAAATAAGTACATATATTATAGAAAATGGTTGCTGTGGTTCTCACTATTGGATAAGGAAGCCGTAACTATGGAAAAGGAGAAGAATAGAATGAGTCCTGTGTCACAGAATTAGAATGGAGGTTATCAGTGGACATTCATAGGTTTTCATATATAGACAAAAATCATACAGGTATAGTTGTGGATATTAGATATGTATACAAATGAATTTATACACATCTGTTTTCTATCTTTGTTGATATGACCTGGAAGCAATGACATCCCCATAGCCATGGATCTAAATTCCATATTCTACTAAAAGGAAGTCAGACTCTTTGGTGAAATGTCTGATTCTGAGGCTGGAGCAGAAAAAATACAGAATGAGCTGAGAATTTCTTGTGTCAAAAAGTAAGAAAGTGCTCAGAGAATAATAAAGATACGTTAGATGGAGACAGGAACCAGATTGAAAGGTCTTGTACTGGCCAAATCTAGGACAATTTGAGCATCAAAATAAATAATCATAGTGGAGAAATATAACTGATAATAGATAAAATATAAATATATGTTATAGGATAAAATTCTTTACAAAATCCTGTTATAGGATAAAATATATGTTATAGGATAAAAAGTCCACACTGACATAAATGAATTACAAGGGAATATAGCCAATATTTCTACAAGTATAATTGGAGTATTATCTATAAAATTTTTGAAACACTATGTTGTATACTTGAAACTAATATTGCAAATCAACTATATCTTAATAAAATAAATGTTACTGAACAATTTAAAGATAAATGGTAGAATCCATGCTAATAATTTATAATTTTTTTCTTAGAATAACATTAAATAGACAAAAAAAATGTCAAGAGAGGTTGTGGGAGAATAGAAAATACTTTATATTTTCCTGTCTTTATGCCATCTTTCCCTGGCTTTTTGAGCAAGAAGTCCCACATTTCCATTTTTCAGAGCCTGAAAATGAGGTTGCTACCCTGGTCTGGCCCTCTCTGCCACTTGCTTACTCCATAGTGATTCTCAAATGATTCATTTCTTCATCTTTGTGTTCCACTTGTATAAAATGGGGATCCCAGGAGAATGTATCTTATGAGGATGTAAGGATAAAGTAACAAGACACTTAAAAATATTTAGCACATTGTCTGCCTGGTATCTGCTCAAAAAGTGAATGGTAGCATTGCTGCTTGGTAACCACTCGGGGTACAGCTCTACCATGAGAGGTGGTGGGGGAAGCAGCAATGGGGAGGTGGTAACGGGGATAGTGGTGAGGGTGATGCCCATGACAAGGGATTGTATGAGTGGTGGAGGTGATGCTGAACACGGTGGGGATGGTGCTTAGATAAAAGTGGGTATAACTGGATGCAGAGAATGGAGATATGATACAAGAATCCACCCTGAGTTCTGCATAGGACTTAGAAGTTCAGGACCTTGACCATAGCATTCTCTGCTCAAAGGTTCTACTTCACTTACACACTGGGTAAACACTGAATTGCTTACTATGGCAAATCAGGCCCTTGTGAGTTTTATCTGTCTCCAGACTCTCTACTCTTCTGCCATTTCTCTCCATTCAAACAGATACATTTGAAATTTCCCAGGCATACTTAGGGGCTTCACACCACACAGATTATTTAGATTTGGTCCTTGTCTTTGTGAGTGTTGTCACATCGGAAGGAAATGATCTCTCTCTTTTTTTTTTTTTTTAACTCTTTACAATTCAGACTTTCATAAGAGGAAGTTTTCCTCACTTTCTTCCCAGAACCATTTTGTTCACCTCCTCTCTTTCAGATCTTTTAACTGATTAGTAAGTGGGGCAAGGGATGGCAGAAGGGCTTGGAAACAAGACAAAGTGAAACAAAAGAACTCAGGTCCAAAAGTGCCTCAGTCTGGACCCTTCTGGCAATAGAGTCTGTGGTAGGGTTTTAATTCCCTCTAAAAACAATTGCTTTCCTATTTGTCTTGGGATGTTAATTTACTCTCTGGTTTACTACAGGTCAGATGAGTTTTCACCAGAATTCATCTTTGCAAATGTTTGAACTTTTGATCACTATTAGTTTTTCACGTTGAAAGTGTATCTCATCCACTTGGCCTAAGTCATCAAGTGAAAAGCAGATGCCACCACACTGCTGAGTCCTTGGAACCTCATAGTCTACCTACAGTTTCTCAGTTACTCAAGGCAGTCGCTTCCAGCATTTGACAGAGCGGGAGGGCAAGTTTTCTCCAAACCCTGGGCATCCTTTTCTAACCTCAGAGATGCCACTTCCAGTTCTTCTGGGGCCACCTTGCCTACTCCTTACCTCCCAGAGAGTTCTGCCTCTCACACATCCCAGATCATAGCAAGAGAAACATGCAAAGTCAAATATTAATAAAACATTTAATTACAGTCTCTTATGTTATAGTGTGCTAATTGCCTTCTTAACAAATACAACATCATCAAAATCAAGTTAGCAAAACCACTGTTACTCTGGGAAAATAAAAGTTGTTGACAAGAGAGTTGTAGATTCATTTTTTCCCTTGAAGAAATATTTTAAAAGTTGATTTTTAATAGTTTTAAGTTATTTTGTTGTGGCTAAAGTAAGCAAAAATAACAACTTGAGACCAGATAAATCTAAATATCCCTGGGAAAAATTCTCAAGGGAGCAAAAAAAATGTCCTAAATTAGCAAATATCTAGGTAAATTTTAGACCAGTTCCCAGTTATCAGTGTCAAACAAAACACAGCTGCTAAATGATTAGCTGGCTACTCAGATGAAGCAGCTGTGGATTCTTATAATATCTTTGAAAATATTTTCCCCCAATATATGCCTATGTTCTGTGCTAGTCACCAATTGCAAAATCATTTTAACCAACAATAGAGGGCATGATGCCAGGTACATGTAATGAGGTTATGTAACCTTGAGTAGTGATAGAAAATGACTGAAATGCAAAAGGATGATATTTTGTCTGGAGGTGAGGGCAAAAGATGATAATTAGCATCCTCAAGTGATTTTTACAGAAGTCCAAAGATGCTTACAAAATGGATTTTATAAAACTTTGAAGGAAATATGGTTTAAACTGAGGAGAAAAGGTGATGATCACCAGGCAGGTCAGGATTGTTTAAATCTAGGGAGAGAGATTCCCATTTCAAAAAGAAAGAACTATTTTCTTCCTTTTTTTTCAGTCACATCATTTTCAGATAAATATAGCAATTCAGGAGTAGAATAGCTGGGTCATATGGTAGTTATGAGGTTCCCCTGTGGCTGGGGGGTAAAGAATCCACCTGCAGTGCAGGAGACACAGGAGACATGAGTTCAAAGATTATAAAGATCCCTGGTTGTGAAGAGTCCCTGGAGGAGAGTATGGCAACCCATTCCAGTGTTCTTGCCTAGAGAATCCCCATAGACAGAAGAGCCTGGTGGGCTACCGTCCTTGGGGTCACAAAGAGTTGGACACAGCTGAGACCACAGAGCAAGCATGCATGGTAGTTACATTTTTAGCTTTCTGAGAAATTGCCATACTGTTTTCCATAGCAGCTGCACCAACTTACATTGCCATCAACAGTGTGCTGGTGGCCCCTTTTCTCTACACTCTCACTGACATTTATTTGTAGACTTTTGGATGATAGCCATTCTGACCATAGAATATTACTCAGCCATAAAAAAGAATGAAATTCTGCCATTTACAATGACATGGATGGACCTAGAGAGTATTATGCTGAGTGAAGATAGACAGGGAAAGACAAATGCTCCATATCATCATTTATATCTGAAACAAAAAAATACATATATAACAAAACAAAAACAACTCAAAGATATAGAGAGCAAACCATGGTTACCACTGGAGCAAGGGTGGAAGGGAAAGGCAAGACAGATGAGGGATTAAAAGATGAAAACTGCTATGTGTAAAATAGATAAACAACAAGAATATATTGTACAGTGCAGGAAAACATAGCCATTGTTTGAGATAACTTTAAATGGAGTACAATCTATAAAGATATTGACTATGTTGCATACCTGACACTAATATAATTGTAAATCAACCCATATACTTCACTGAAAAAAAAAAAAGAGCTGAATAGGAAAAAGGAACTGAAAAGGTGAGCAGCAGATGCACATATGGCAGGGCCAAGACAGAGGGTCTGGAGTGCAGAGGTTAGGAATGGCATTGAAGGGCAAGAGAGGAGACAATCCAAGACCTTAATTTAGGTACACATGATCTTGAGAACAAAACTGGGGCCCTAGTAGAATGATCTTCAACTCAAAGAATGTTAGGGTGGAAGAGATACAGCACTCACTGAATCCAAACCATTCATTACCAGGAGGATAAATTTAGGTACCAGGAGGAACATGACTTACTCAAAGTTATGGAACCGAATGTCCAACTTTAATTCAATGGTTTCTTCACTGTACCATAAAGTCAATTATAGGTCAGGTGGAAGTACCCAGGCTCTTTATCAGAATGCATATTTCTCTTCTAGAAAAAGAAGGTAGAAAGATGATCCATTCCACTGGGAAGTAGCAAATGTGATAAAAGAGCTACCCCCAAATCCACAGCTGAATTGAACATTTGACCCTCTAGCACTCATCAAGTTCAAGGCATGTGCTGGGCGCAAGGCAGAAGCCACAAAATCCAAGATTATTTCCCCACTGGACTATAACTGGATCAGGAATTGATTTCATTTACTTGTCCATCTCTAACACCTGGGCAATTGTCATCTTTTAGTAAATATTTGTATCTTTTAACAAGTCATTAATTTTCCCTAAGTCCCTTGCATCCCAGTTTCCCTCATAGGGCAGAAATTTACTCAGATCCGAAAGTAAAAACTCTACAGTCACAGAGTGAAGTAAGAACATAACTCAAGTTTAACCTGGGCTCCCCTCGTGGCTCAGCAGTAAAGAATCTGCCGGCAATGCAGGAGACACAGGTTCGATTTCTGGGTTAGGAGTATCCCCTAGAGAAGGAAATGGCAACCTACTCTGGTATTCTTGCCTAGAAAATCTCATGGACAGAGGAACTTGGAGGGCTACCGTCCACGGGGTTGCAAAAGAGCTGGACACAACTTAGCAACTAAACAACAAGTTTTCTCTACACTTTCTCTTCACCATGGCTGCTGCCATCTCTTCAAAGGTAAGAGCTGAAGCAAGACTGGATGCAGAATTGAATCAAATACTATTAGTATGAACAGTCATCATTTATATAATAATAATCTGAAGTGAAGTGAAGTCGCTCAGTTGTGTCCAACTCTTTGCGACCCCATGGACTACGTGTAGCTTACCAGGCTCTTCTGTCCATGGGATTTTCCAGGCAATAGTACTGGAGTGGATTGTCATTTCCTTTGCCAGGGGATCTTCCCGACCCAGGGACTGAACCCGGGTCTCTCGCATTGTAGACAGACGCTTAACCGTTTGAGCCACCAGGGAAGTCCAATAATCTGAAGGGCAGAGTCTAAATAAAAGATCTATGAATAGGAATAGGAATACTCATAAGGACTTTTTCAGAGTCTAAGTTTGGGACTGTTCCTAGCCTCTTGATATTCATAGTATCTAAAACAAGGCTTAGCAATATAGCTCCACATTGATACTAGAGGTATAACTCCATTTTTTTTCTTTTTATTTATTTACAACTCTAATGTTAAAGTAGTAAACAGTATATTCTGTAGTTAAATTGCTCACCAAGATCTGTTGAGTGCCAGCTTGGTGCTTCAAACTTGAGTGAAGTGGCCAGAAACCTTCAAAACAATATTGTGTGAGATAAACACAATTGTAGTCTGTGGCCTGAAATTTTTTTCACTGTGGGAAAGCCAGTTTCGAAAATGATTTGAAGGTCGAGTGAGGTCAACATCAAAACAACACAGCATGTACTGGATTGTGGGCAGTGGGCAAGGAGATGGAAGAGATATTTTGGATAACTAGACATTGGGGAATAGTCACGCTCCTTGATAACATTACCCAAAGATGGCAGCAGTTAGTGGAATGGAATAATCAAGACTCCAAAAGAACACAACTTGAGCTATGAGTGGAGGAGAAAGGAGAACCATGTTTTAGGGTCCTTTCAAGTTTTCTCAAATCTTTAAATATCCTCAAAGGGACACCCTACAGGCCCCCAGATCCATCATTTCAGTTTATTATATGACAATGCTAACTGTGTGATTAATGACATTTCACCAGAATGGATAGTAATTCATACATATGGATTGGATTTTGGTTTTTAACTACTAGGGAAAAATAAATTCCAGTTGATTTTTTGCCCCAGCAAGAGCAGGTTTTACAGAAA
>SJYW01024970.1:2475928-2492402 GCA_006410735.1 Raphicerus campestris
TGAGCTTTAAGGTTCTGAACTTTCTTACACCAAGTGTTGAGTGGCTGTGGAGGAATCATGTAACCTCCATGCTCCTTACTAAGGAGCTCTGCATGTGTATAACATGAGGACAATGGTAGTTTCCCACTAATCCCCAAAGAACCAATGTAAAAATCAAATAAGATAATATACAAAGAAGCATTTGGTGAGCTGTGAAATACTGAAAATGTGGAAAGAATTATTGTTTAGTTAGTAAACCACCCTCTAAGACACCAGTCTCTGAGATCCTCCTGCTTCCTAGATGGGTGTTTTCTCCATTTATCCCAAACATGTATCCTGACTTCAATCCAAAGTCACTTGGAAACTGGCCTCAAAGATCTAACCATATCTTTGGCGCCCGCCAGCAACTCAAAACTCAATTCCTGCTGCTGTCTTCATTTACAACGTGGATTCTGAAGCAAAAAGCCAAATATCGCTTCCACTAATAATGAAACAAGGGGGATCAGAACTTCACATTCTAATCTTGTGCTTGACAGAGGAGGAAGAATCAGATGGTGATGATGAAAGATACAAGTACAAGGTGAACTGGGAGGTGAGTATCAGGAGGATATTGCCCTGGTCATGAGAGTAGGGGCTTACAGGATGGTGTCTTTTGTGGAGCAACCTTTCTTATGGATGATTAGAAATAGAAATCACTCCAGGATAAAATAAGAGTTACTAGAGGAGGGAAATAGGGAGACTGTGGGAAACTGGCAAGAAGAGATTTTAAAAGCAGGGGAGAACATCTAATCACTTGATCACCTGCAATGTGCCTGCTATGAGGCTCTATTATACATCATATTCTTGATCTCATGACCTCCAGCCTACCTCCTGCCTCTCTTACTGCTGTCTTACATCATTGGTTAGCAGACATCTCTGGGTGGGAATGTTCTAGTAGCACAAACTCTTTAGGAATCCAGACATGACCCACCCACTGACTGCTGAAGTTAGTCTGGGTCAGGAAGAGAGTCGATAGAAGGGTGGAGAGAAGGAGCTCGGGGTGATGGTGGTGGTGGAAGAACATCTCACTCTATTGGGAAAAATTACCAAAGAGCAACTCAGATTCCTTCCCAACCGGAGCACAGTTTTCACACAGGACCCTTCCTTTCCTCCCTCCCCAGCTCTGGCCTTTATGGTACATCTGCCAACACTGGGCTCAGCCTCTAGACTATTATAGTGGTTAAAGCTGAGATAAGCTTGGATTCAAATCCCAATTTCTCTACTGACTAGCTGTGTGGCCCTGCTTTGTTGGTTAACTCCTCAGACAGCTCCCCATCGCCCCAACAGAGTTAGTAATGCCTACTGGGTATCCAGGTTTGATCCCTGGTTCTGGAAGATCCCCTGGAGGAGAAAATGGCAACTCACTCCAATATTCTTACCTGGAGAATCTCATGGACAGAGGAGCCTGATGGGCTGCAGTCCATAGGGTCACAAAGAGTTGGACATGACTGGAGTGACTTAGTATCATCTATCACTGGGTATCCAGAAGAATCGAGATCCGTATGTACAGAGTTGAATGCAATGCCTAGTTCAATAGTTGGAATGTTTATTGTTACTTTATTATTAGTCATCTGGCTGTCACTCCCTAACTATCATCTGTTTCTCCAGGACTAACATCTGTTAGGAGAAGGCAATGGCAACCCACTCCAGTACTCTTGCCTGGAAAATCCCATGGACGGGGGAGCCTGGTGGGCTATGGGGTCGCACAGAGTCGGACACGAGTGAAGCGACTTAGCAGCAACAGCAGCAGCAGCAGCATCTATTAAAGACTTAGTCCATGCCAGGCTATTGTCCTAGTCACTGAGCCTGTGAAGATAAAACAGACAGAACTCTGACCTCAAGGAGCAAACAATCTAAGGAAAACAAATAATGAGAGTTTCAGACCTCAGGAAAACGTAGCAACTGTGGTCTTATGTTTGAAGGTGTGTCTCATGGACAAACAGGTAGGCTTGTTTGAAGGGCTCCAGGGGACTCTTGGTGGCGGGGGGAGGGGGGGTGTCCAGGGGCAGCTCCAGTTGCTCTGAAGCTGCTGTGAAGTCCTGCAGAGACCTTGTCATGGGTTATTCTCTCAGCACTGTTTAAGCTGTTTGTGGTTGATGGCACTAGGGCTCTGAGGAGACATCTCAGAGGCCACATGGCAGAGAAAAGTGGACAAAGAAGGGAGATCCTCAGCCCCTTATTTGGACCTCATCTAGAGTAGCTTTGATTGTTATCTGTTTTGTAAATTGAGAATCTGAGTTAGATTCAAAGAAAAGGTGAAACTGATTTAAAAAAAATCAGGAACCCTCAGGCTCAGGCTAAGTGATTTCTAAGATCCTTACCAAAGATGGGATGTTAGCATCCTCTCCAGCCTGTATCAGTCCCGAAGTGCCTGGAATTGACCCATCTTGGCTTCAACTGCATCCATCTTCAGGGCCCGAAGCCTCCCTAGACAGTAGCGATTCTCTGTCCAGAGTTCTTTCATTCTATCATGCTTTTCATAAGTATTTCCTAATACTCCCTTATCATCCCACTCCTTCCCCACTTCCTGCATCAACATAGCTCATTCCCACGAATTTAGAAATCAGAGAAGAGGCCAATTGATCCAAAGAGAGACTTAACCTGATGAAAGTTACTTGAGAAGCAATCTTTCTGTTTGCAGAAGAACCAAGTGAAAACATAACAGTAAGTCAAGGAACTGTTGACTTAATTTAACTTGAATGCCATTCCATCAGCCAGAGTCATGACCTTTAGGTCAAAAGTCAGGTTGTCAGAAATATGCAAAAACAAGCCCTTCAGGGTAATGGGAGGCTGAGTGTTCCACTACGGAGCTTTTCCTCTACTGTGAAGTCCCCAAGGGGCTGAAAAGGTACTCTTAGCCTGAAAACAGGACCTGGTGTGAATTTTCTCACTATGTGAAGACAGTTCTTAGATTGAGTTGAGTTCTATGTCGCAATATAGTTGGGATGTGAACAGTAATTCAAGGTCATTGTTGCCTTCTTTAGTGATTTACGATAAAAGGCAAACTCCCTTGTTTAAAAAAAGAATGAAAAAAAAAAAAAAAGGAAAGAGAGGAGGGGGGAAGGAAGGGAGGGAATGAGAAGAAGAATCTCTACAAATAAGAATCACATTCAGTAAGTGAATTCCAGCATACTTATTCAAGACAACAGTCTGTGCTACAATCTTGAATCTGAAGTTTAAAATTTGTAAATATTTTTAAATGGGCAATAAATTTGAAACAGAACATAAAGTTGTCAAGTCCCATTTGCAACCTGGTGTTAAGAGCAGATGACCAGGCCATTCAGCCTCAGTTTACATAGCATAGAGGATACAGGATATACACTGTATACAAACCTCTTCATGTTCTATCCAAAACCACCTTCTTGTGTCACATGTCATGGTCACATGTTAAGGAAAATGCTCATCTTTCCATGAAAATAGCCAGAAGTAGCAATGTGAAATAATTACACAGTAAACTTTTCTAGTTTCAGTAATCTGTTTTTTATTAAGTAAATGTCAAAACCCAGTTATATCAGTTCATCCACGTCTTTGAGGAAAATGGGCTTTAATTTTGATTTTATGATGCTTCAAGTGTTTAAAATTAATACAAATTTTAAAGTCATTCCTTTGTAAGGGATTTTTTTCTCAAACACAATATGAATATTTGCCCATTGTTCCGAGAACTCAGCCTAACTAGAAAGATGTTTTGCCTAGGGCGGCTCATCTGCTGCAAAGGGAGGGGAAAGTTATGTGGCACTGTAAAAGTAAGCTGGCATGGAGCCATGCTCTACATATGCAGAAATAAGTAGAGGAAATATCTGTGGGTGCATTTCCCTTTTACTCTAGAGTTATCTACTTCTGTGGTCATTCTCAAACCTTCAGAGAGAAGCTCTCTAAAATGTAGCTATCTCATGCATTGATAGAGCAGTGCTTTATTTATCTGGCTTTGACAACATCTATTGTGATATGCAGAGACATCACTTTGTCACCAAAGGTCCGTATAGTCAAAGCTATGGTTTTTCCAGTAGTAATGCACAGATGTGAGAGTTGGACCATAATGAAGGCTGAGTAACAAAGAATTGATGCTTTTGAATCCTGTGCTAGAAAAGACTCTTGAGAGTCCCTTGGACAGCAAGGAGATCAAACCATTCAATCCTAAAGGAAATCAACCCTGAATATCCATTGGAAGGACTGATGCTAAAGCTGAAGCTACAATACTTTGGTCACCTGATGTGAAGAGCTGACTCATTGGAAAAGACCCTTAGGTTGGGAAAGATTGAGGACAGAGTAGAGAAGGAGATGATAGAGGATGAGATGGTTGGACGGCTCACTGACTCAGTGGACATGAGTTTGAGCAAACTCTGAGAGATAGTGAAAAACAAGGAAGTCTGATGTGCTACAATCTAGTGGGTCACAAAGAGTCAGACATGACTTAGTGACAGAGCAACAACAACAAATTGTGATACATCCTCTTAGCATTTTAAAGTGTCAACTAAGAAAGAGCCTCAAGATTTAGTTTCTTATAGTCAAGATCATGGGACAGAGATCACTGTAGTGCCTTGTGAGAATTAACTAGAGATCACTGGCTCAATTGCTTATGAAATTAAACTGGTGAGCTCTTTGAATGTGAAGCCAAACAGACTGCTTTATACTTGCCCTCACGCTGAACCAAGTCTGAGTTCAGTTTGCAGATCTTATGTATATTCAGTCATCCCATGCACCTTGCCCACGGGATGGAGAGTATTCTAGTGGGTATAGGATGTGAGTAGATGGTAAATTCCCATATGTTTCTGAACTTTAACTTGCTAATGACAATCAGAAATAAGAATTGATGAATGATGATCCTCTTTTTCTTTAATCAAATAAATACCTCCTCCCAGGAGTTGAAGCCAACCGAGGGTGGAAGAAAGGTAGGAGGAGTTCTCAAGAACGATTTCGTTGGGGCAAAAGTTACTTCTCTTTCAGCCACCAGGAATGGGGAGGGAGAGAAACACAGTTATTTCTATACCCTTGACATTGTATATAAGAAGACAGTGGACAGAGATAAGAGTGTGGGGGCTCTGGATGCTGACTGCCTATGTTTAAGCCCTCTTTCTGTCACTGATTAGATGATATTGGAAAGGTTCTTTTATCCTCTCTAAGCCTCAGTTTCTTCAGAAGTAAAATGGGAATAATAATAACATTATTTTCATAGTGCTTAGGCTTAAAGAAGCAAGGAATTAAAATCTTCAGCACTATGCCAGGGCAGCAAGGAAAGCGAAGCACACAGCAGGCACTTTGTTAGTTGTTTGGGTCAGTGCTTTCTTGTCTCTGCTCTCATGCTCAAGTTTCCTTCTTCACACCCATGCTTCTGTGCTTCAGTGACGGCCTAAGAATAAAAGAAGTCAAATCTGTTGAAATGGGAGGATGTAGACAAAGATGAACAGCTTTCTCTTATAGTCTCAATCTTTCACAAATTAAGTGCCCATTTCGTGTAGAGGGAGTTGGGGGCTTATGTGTCCTCGTGGGCCTAGTTAATGTCTCTTCACTTATGACTGGCCCACATTTGCCCAGATGACTGAGGAAAACACTGGCTTTCAAAGAAAAGGTTTGTTGGTGAACATCACTTGTCTGGATCATCCTCACATTTAGAAAGGAAAGTGAAAGTGAAGTCGCTCTGTTGTGTCCGACTCTTTGCGCCCCCATGGACTGTAGCCTACTAGGCTCCTCTGTCCATGGGATTTTCCAGGCAATAGTACTGGCATGGATTGCCATTTCCTTCTCCGGCGGATCTTCCCGACCCAGGGATGGAACCCAGGTCTCCCACAATGTAGACAGACGCTTTACCAAGGAAAAGTTAGTGAAGATCCTTTCTTTGAGAAATCACTTCCCTCAAGGCATCTCTGGTAGTCAAACTCTGGGGTCATTTTGAAATAATCTGTTGAACTTAATTGAGGAAGAAAGACCAGAGTTCCTTGAATAAATCTAAAGGCGAGATGGCGAAAGTTTTAATAAATTGTGACCATGACAATAATAAATAGGATAGTTTGGAATCCACATTTTAATAGATTTTCCAGATTGTACATGCTACACTGGTTTTGTTTAAATAAGTAATTCTTGGGTTTAGTTATCAATTGTATTGGATTTGGTTTTCATTCTACAGTTCATTGATTTCTGTACTTGCTATATTACATCATTCCTCTTATTTTTACTTTATTTTTCCAAACTAAGAAGAATACCTGGTTCATTTGTTTCTATTCTCTTTTGCTAAAAAGAGAAAAGTTTAAGATTATTAACTTACTCTCTCAGTAAGACTTTGATCACAACCTGTATATTTAGTAATGTACTATCTTGTTGTAGTTTACTAACAGTATTTTCTGATGAATGCTAATTGCAATTTTAATCTCTGCTTATATCCAATACTCATATAGGAGAGAGTTTCTTATTCATTAACAATAGCTATTTGTTTTATACATTTTTTGTTAGAAGTCAATATTTGTTGATGAATCAACTATGCGNGGGCAATAAATTTGAAACAGAACATAAAGTTGTCAAGTCCCATTTGCAACCTGGTGTTAAGAGCAGATGACCAGGCCATTCAGCCTCAGTTTACATAGCATAGAGGATACAGGATATACACTGTATACAAACCTCTTCATGTTCTATCCAAAACCACCTTCTTGTGTCACATGTCATGGTCACATGTTAAGGAAAATGCTCATCTTTCCATGAAAATAGCCAGAAGTAGCAATGTGAAATAATTACTTTCAGTAATCTGTTTTTTATTAAGTAAATGTCAAAACCCAGTTATATCAGTTCATCCACGTCTTTGAGGAAAATGGGCTTTAATTTTGATTTTATGGTGCTTCAAGTGTTTAAAATTAATACAAATTTTAAAGTCATTCCTTTGTAAGGGATTTTTTTCTCAAACACAATATGAATATTTGCCCATTGTTCCGAGAACTCAGCCTAACTAGAAAGATGTTTTGCCTAGGGCGGCTCATCTGCTGCAAAGGGAGGGGAAAGTTATGTGGCACTGTAAAAGTAAGCTGGCATGGAGCCATGCTCTACATATGCAGAAATAAGTAGAGGAAATATCTGTGGGTGCATTTCCCTTTTACTCTAGAGTTATCTACTTCTGTGGTCATTCTCAAACCTTCAGAGAGAAGCTCTCTAAAATGTAGCTATCTCATGCATTGATAGAGCAGTGCTTTATTTATCTGGCTTTGACAACATCTATTGTGATATGCAGAGACATCACTTTGTCACCAAAGGTCCGTATAGTCAAAGCTATGGTTTTTCCAGTAGTAATGCACAGATGTGAGAGTTGGACCATAATGAAGGCTGAGTAACAAAGAATTGATGCTTTTGAATCCTGGTGCTAGAAAAGACTCTTGAGAGTCCCTTGGACAGCAAGGAGATCAAACCATTCAATCCTAAAGGAAATCAACCCTGAATATCCATTGGAAGGACTGATGCTAAAGCTGAAGCTACAATACTTTGGTCACCTGATGTGAAGAGCTGACTCATTGGAAAAGACCCTTAGGTTGGGAAAGATTGAGGACAGAGTAGAGAAGGAGATGATAGAGGATGAGATGGTTGGACGGCTCACTGACTCAGTGGACATGAGTTTGAGCAAACTCTGAGAGATAGTGAAAAACAAGGAAGTCTGATGTGCTACAATCTAGTGGGTCACAAAGAGTCAGACATGACTTAGTGACAGAGCAACAACAACAAATTGTGATACATCCTCTTAGCATTTTAAAGTGTCAACTAAGAAAGAGCCTCAAGATTTAGTTTCTTATAGTCAAGATCATGGGACAGAGATCACTGTAGTGCCTTGTGAGAATTAACTAGAGATCACTGGCTCAATTGCTTATGAAATTAAACTGGTGAGCTCTTTGAATGTGAAGCCAAACAGACTGCTTTATACTTGCCCTCACGCTGAACCAAGTCTGAGTTCAGTTTGCAGATCTTATGTATATTCAGTCATCCCATGCACCTTGCCCACGGGATGGAGAGTATTCTAGTGGGTATAGGATGTGAGTAGATGGTAAATTCCCATATGTTTCTGAACTTTAACTTGCTAATGACAATCAGAAATAAGAATTGATGAATGATGATCCTCTTTTTCTTTAATCAAATAAATACCTCCTCCCAGGAGTTGAAGCCAACCGAGGGTGGAAGAAAGGTAGGAGGAGTTCTCAAGAACGATTTCGTTGGGGCAAAAGTTACTTCTCTTTCAGCCACCAGGAATGGGGAGGGAGAGAAACACAGTTATTTCTATACCCTTGACATTGTATATAAGAAGACAGTGGACAGAGATAAGAGTGTGGGGGCTCTGGATGCTGACTGCCTATGTTTAAGCCCTCTTTCTGTCACTGATTAGATGATATTGGAAAGGTTCTTTTATCCTCTCTAAGCCTCAGTTTCTTCAGAAGTAAAATGGGAATAATAATAACATTATTTTCATAGTGCTTAGGCTTAAAGAAGCAAGGAATTAAAATCTTCAGCACTATGCCAGGGCAGCAAGGAAAGCGAAGCACACAGCAGGCACTTTGTTAGTTGTTTGGGTCAGTGCTTTCTTGTCTCTGCTCTCATGCTCAAGTTTCCTTCTTCACACCCATGCTTCTGTGCTTCAGTGACGGCCTAAGAATAAAAGAAGTCAAATCTGTTGAAATGGGAGGATGTAGACAAAGATGAACAGCTTTCTCTTATAGTCTCAATCTTTCACAAATTAAGTGCCCATTTCGTGTAGAGGGAGTTGGGGGCTTATGTGTCCTCGTGGGCCTAGTTAATGTCTCTTCACTTATGACTGGCCCACATTTGCCCAGATGACTGAGGAAAACACTGGCTTTCAAAGAAAAGGTTTGTTGGTGAACATCACTTGTCTGGATCATCCTCACATTTAGAAAGGAAAGTGAAAGTGAAGTCGCTCTGTTGTGTCCGACTCTTTGCGCCCCCATGGACTGTAGCCTACTAGGCTCCTCTGTCCATGGGATTTTCCAGGCAATAGTACTGGCATGGATTGCCATTTCCTTCTCCGGCGGATCTTCCCGACCCAGGGATGGAACCCAGGTCTCCCACAATGTAGACAGACGCTTTACCAAGGAAAAGTTAGTGAAGATCCTTTCTTTGAGAAATCACTTCCCTCAAGGCATCTCTGGTAGTCAAACTCTGGGGTCATTTTGAAATAATCTGTTGAACTTAATTGAGGAAGAAAGACCAGAGTTCCTTGAATAAATCTAAAGGCGAGATGGCGAAAGTTTTAATAAATTGTGACCATGACAATAATAAATAGGATAGTTTGGAATCCACATTTTAATAGATTTTCCAGATTGTACATGCTACACTGGTTTTGTTTAAATAAGTAATTCTTGGGTTTAGTTATCAATTGTATTGGATTTGGTTTTCATTCTACAGTTCATTGATTTCTGTACTTGCTATATTACATCATTCCTCTTATTTTTACTTTATTTTTCCAAACTAAGAAGAATACCTGGTTCATTTGTTTCTATTCTCTTTTGCTAAAAAGAGAAAAGTTTAAGATTATTAACTTACTCTCTCAGTAAGACTTTGATCACAACCTGTATATTTAGTAATGTACTATCTTGTTGTAGTTTACTAACAGTATTTTCTGATGAATGCTAATTGCAATTTTAATCTCTGCTTATATCCAATACTCATATAGGAGAGAGTTTCTTATTCATTAACAATAGCTATTTGTTTTATACATTTTTTGTTAGAAGTCAATATTTGTTGATGAATCAACTATGCGTTAATAAAAAAAATGTTGTCTGGGTGACATAGCTTCTATAATTGATATAGACCATTTTTCTTTCTGGTGTAGTATATTGTCAGTATTTGAGAGGCCAGTGTGGACAAATGAAAAGGAGATATGCAGCCTATTTTTCAGATTAAGAAAGTCTACCTATATCATATGTATATTTATATAAATATACATATTTATCAGATATATGTGCATACACATATTCATACACATATGTATTAACATAATATTAGTAATTTTGTTTATATTTTCACTATTTTTCATCTGCAAAAATCAATATGTGTGTTAGAATCTCTCACAATAACTGCATGTTCATTTCTCCTTGCATTTTTATATTGTATTTCTAGCTATTAAAATTTTTCTTTTGGTTTCTATATATATGGATCATATGATAATTCATGGAATCTTTTTCAAATCATGTTGTTCTTTGCCTTTAATTCTACACTTTATTTGAAATTTATATTGACACTGGTGCTTTGGGATTTTAGTTTTTGTTCTTTTTATATCTGCCTGATAAACACATTGTATGTGTTTGTGTGTGTATGTTTTTCTAAGGCCATTTCTCTTAAAAGAAGTATGTCATATTTCTAGTCTTTGTTTGTAAATCGGGGAATTCATAATGGATACATCTGGTCTCCCTCCTTTTATCGTGTTTTTGGAGGTGGGATGAGCAGTGACTGAGAGTAAGCCTGTGGGCCAGATAAGCCAGGGTTTAGACCTTGAAACTGCCATGTACATCTGTGTGACCTCAGAAAAGTGATTTATTCTCTGTGGGTTCCTGCTGATTCATCTGTAATATTGAAAAGATAATTTACTAAGGTTGCTATAAAGAGCCAATAAAAAATAGAGCAAAATCCCTAACAGTGCCTGATACATCAGGGCCATGCAATAAATGTTGACCACATTTTATATATAATAATAAGTATAAATATTATGTTATTCTGTACATATATCCCATTATGTTAAGTTTTGTGCTTGTTGTTCCTGTTAATTCCTTTTTCTTTTTTGATATATGGACTAGATTTGTTTGCTTTTCTCTTCGTTAATGGTTTGAAAGGCAAACATTTGTTTTTAATCAACTAGTAGTCATCTTCATGTTTTCCAAAGACCATATTTGAATTATTTTTCTGTGATTATCAAAGCCAAAAATCACTTCTCCTTATGTAATATTTATAATTTGGGATATCTTTATTCATTGACCTCCTTTGCCTCCCCAATATTTTTTAATATAATTTAGTTTCTACTGCTAATTATTTAGAATAAATTTAACACTTGTATAAAGTATGTTTTCTTTATGAAGAGAAAATTTTGTTTTATTGTGTAGCCATATTGATAATTATTTAGAGACAAATCTATGTTTAACATATTTAATACTGACCATGGGTCCTAATTGGAGAAGAAAATGGCAACCCACTCCAGTATTCTTGCTTGGAGAATTCCATGGACAGATGAGCCTGGTAGGTTACAGCCCATGGGGTCGCAAAGAGTCAGACACTACTGAGTAAGTTCACGTGGGTCCTAATATACCCTTTATTTAATTTTTAATTTTTCCTTGTTCATTTTCTTCTCAATTTCTTGGAGTATGTCATCAAGAAAAATTTTCAAGATGAAAATATATTATATATGTATACATAGACAAATATAAAAATATATCTGAAATGTTTTCACACAAAAGTATTATGTTGCAACCCTGTTTTCTAAATCTCTGAGGACCTTGCCCTAGTCTAATCTGGCTTTGCATTACTTCAGATAATTCTGCAGTGGACATAGATTCTGGTGCTGTTTTGTTTTATTTTGCTTTGTTTGTTAGTATGGACTAAATGACTCCTTGCCCTCACCTTGTCACACCAAAATGGAGGTCAAGGATGGAGACCCACAAGGACTAAAATTGTCATGGTTTGTATTATTCAGGCAGAAGGTGGCTTTGATAGAGAAACCCAGTTAAAACTTTCTTTTTTACAATTAATTGTACATATCTGAGTTTATGCAGTGATATTCTGAGTTGCTACACAGATCTAACCGTTACAGCCTTAGGAGAAAATGGGGAATCTCCTGCAACTGGAGGACAGGTCCCTGGAGAAATGGAGGATAGGCACCGCACAGAGTAAACTATGAGGCCCCATGAGAAAGTTCAGGTTTTCACCCTTTTCCATACCTGGCTCTGTGTCTTCAAATAGAAAGCCCAGATGTTTATTTTAATTTTCTTGAATTCATTTAGTAATTCGTCAATTGGACAATCAAAATAAATAAAACACAATCCCTGCCCACAGAGTACTTAAACTCTGCCAAAGGGAAAGAGAAGAACTGCATACACACATTGGAGAAGGAAATGGCACCCCACTCCAGTGTTCTTGCCTAGAGAATCCCAGGGATGGGGGAGCCTGGTGGGCTGCCATCTATGGGGTCGCACAGAGTTGGACATGACTGAAGTGACTTAGCAGCAGTTTGTAAAACATAAACATCAAACGTGAAAAGCATTTTAAAGAGTCCAAGTTCCCTGTTTGGGGTTGGCGGTCATGTGGATTGTTCAGAATCATGATCTTAGCAAGTTCTCTGGAACGGGAAGCAACCAAAGGAACATTGGATAACCATTAATGTGGCTGCATCTATAAAGAAATAGACCACTAGTCTCTAAGGACTTGCTCAATTCTGAGGTTGAATGAGAATGAAGAAGTTTAAATAATACGGTGTTTTGGAAAATCCCAACACAAGTCTCCCATTTCCTCAAAACTTCTATACTGCTTGCCTTGGTGGGCATCCCCAAACCTCCAGAATTTTCACCACTCCACTCCATAGTGGCAATTTCATCTCAGCTTCTTATAAAATTCTTGTTGTTCAGTTGCCAAGTCTTGTCCAACACTTTGTGACCCTATGGACTGCAATACTCTAGGCTCCTCTATCCTCCACTGTATCCCAAAGTTTGCTCAAATTCATGCCCACTGAATCAGTGATGCCATCTAACCATCTCATCCTGCTACCTGCTTCTCCTTTTGTCTTCAGTATTTCTCAGCATCAGGGTATTTTCCAATGAGTGAGCTCTTCACATCAGGTGGCCAAAATATTGGAGCATTACAGTCCCTTCAATAAATATTTAGGGTTGATTTCCTTTAGGATTGACTGGTTTGATCTCCTTGTTGTCTAAGGGACTCTCAAGAGTCTTGTTCAGCACAATTTGTAAACATTAATTCTTCAGC
The DNA here is from genome assembly GCA_006410735.1 of Raphicerus campestris. Classification (NCBI taxonomy): domain Eukaryota; kingdom Metazoa; phylum Chordata; class Mammalia; order Artiodactyla; family Bovidae; genus Raphicerus; species Raphicerus campestris. The sequence goes on from SJYW01024970.1 coordinate 2,488,889, forward strand.
ACTAGTCTTTTTTATGGTCCAAATTTCACATCTGTACATTACTACTCAAAAACCATAACTTTGACTATAAGGACTTCTGTCAGCAAAGCAATGTCTCTGCTTTTTAATATGCTAAGTTTGTAATAGCTTTCCTTTCAAGGAGTAAAAATCTTTAAATTTCATGGCTGCAGTCCCATCATCCACAGTGATTTGGGACCCCAAGAAAATATAATCTTTCACTGCTTTCACTTTTTCCCGTTCTATTTGCCGTGAAGTAATGGGACCAGAGGCCATGGCCTTAGTTTTTTGAATGCTGAGTTTTAAGCCAGCTTTTTCACTTTTACCCTCATCAAGAGGCTCTTTAGTTCCTCTTTGCTTTCTACAATTATAATGGTATCATCTGCATATTTGATGTTGATATTTCTCCCAGAAGTTTTGATTCCAGCTTGTGCTTCATCCAGCCTAGCATTTCATATGATGTGCTTTGCATATAAGATAAACGGGGTGACAATATATAGCCTTGTCTTACTCCTTTCCCAATTTTGAACCAGCCCTTTTTTCCATGTCCAGTTCTAATTGTTGCTTCTTGACTTGCATACAGATTTCTCAGGAGGCAGGTAAGGAGGTCTGATACTCCCATCTGTTTAAGAATTTTTCACAGATTGTTGTGATATGCACAGTTAAAGGCTTTAGGGTAGTCAATGAAGCAGAAGTAGATATTTTTTTAAAAATCCCCTTGCTTTCTCTATGATCCAATATTGGCAGTTTTATCTTTGGCTCCTTTGCCTTTTCTACATCCATCTTGTACGGTTGCAAGTCCTTCGTTCATGAACTGCTGAAGCCTCAGTTCAGTTCAGTTCAGTTCAGTCGCTCAGTCGTGTCCGACTCTTAGAGACCCCATGAATCACAGCACGCCAGGCCTCCCTGTTCATCACCATCTCTCGGAGTTCACTCAGATTCACGTCCATCGAGTCCGTGATGCTATCCAGCTATCTTATCCTCGGTCATCCCCTTCTTCTCCTGCCCCCAATCCCTCCCAGCATCAGAGTCTTTTCCAATGAGTCAACTCTTGGCATGAGGTGGCCAAAGTACTGGAGTTTCAGCTTTAGCATCATTCCTTCCAAAGAAATCCCAGGGTTGATCTCCTTCAGAATGGACTGGTTGGATCTCCTTGCAGTCCAAGGGACTCTCAAGAGTCTTCTCCAACACCACAGTTCAAAAGCATCAATTCTTCCGCGCTCAGCCTTCTTCATAGTCCAACTCTCACATCCATACGTGACCACAGGAAAAATCATAGCCTTGACTAGACGGACCTTAGTTGGCAAAGTAATGTCTCTGCTTTTGAATATGCTATCTAGGTTGGTCATAACTTTTCTTCCAAGGAGTAAGCGTCTTTTAATTTCATGGCTGCAGTCACCATCTGCAGTGATTTTGGAGCCCCCCCCCAAAATAAAGTCTGACACTGTTTCCACTGTTTCCCATTTATTTCCCATGAAGCGATGGGACCAGATGCCATGATCTTCGTTTTCTGAATGTTGAGCTTTAAGCCAACTTTNTTTAAATAATACGGTGTTTTGGAAAATCCCAACACAAGTCTCCCATTTCCTCAAAACTTCTATACTGCTTGCCTTGGTGGGCATCCCCAAACCTCCAGAATTTTCACCACTCCACTCCATAGTGGCAATTTCATCTCAGCTTCTTATAAAATTCTTGTTGTTCAGTTGCCAAGTCTTGTCCAACACTTTGTGACCCTATGGACTGCAATACTCTAGGCTCCTCTATCCTCCACTGTATCCCAAAGTTTGCTCAAATTCATGCCCACTGAATCAGTGATGCCATCTAACCATCTCATCCTGCTACCTGCTTCTCCTTTTGTCTTCAGTATTTCTCAGCATCAGGGTATTTTCCAATGAGTGAGCTCTTCACATCAGGTGGCCAAAATATTGGAGCATTACAGTCCCTTCAATAAATATTTAGGGTTGATTTCCTTTAGGATTGACTGGTTTGATCTCCTTGTTGTCTAAGGGACTCTCAAGAGTCTTGTTCAGCACAATTTGTAAACATTAATTCTTCAGCACTAGTCTTTTTTATGGTCCAAATTTCACATCTGTACATTACTACTCAAAAACCATAACTTTGACTATAAGGACTTCTGTCAGCAAAGCAATGTCTCTGCTTTTTAATATGCTAAGTTTGTAATAGCTTTCCTTTCAAGGAGTAAAAATCTTTAAATTTCATGGCTGCAGTCCCATCATCCACAGTGATTTGGGACCCCAAGAAAATATAATCTTTCACTGCTTTCACTTTTTCCCGTTCTATTTGCCGTGAAGTAATGGGACCAGAGGCCATGGCCTTAGTTTTTTGAATGCTGAGTTTTAAGCCAGCTTTTTCACTTTTACCCTCATCAAGAGGCTCTTTAGTTCCTCTTTGCTTTCTACAATTATAATGGTATCATCTGCATATTTGATGTTGATATTTCTCCCAGAAGTTTTGATTCCAGCTTGTGCTTCATCCAGCCTAGCATTTCATATGATGTGCTTTGCATATAAGATAAACGGGGTGACAATATATAGCCTTGTCTTACTCCTTTCCCAATTTTGAACCAGCCCTTTTTTCCATGTCCAGTTCTAATTGTTGCTTCTTGACTTGCATACAGATTTCTCAGGAGGCAGGTAAGGAGGTCTGATACTCCCATCTGTTTAAGAATTTTTCACAGATTGTTGTGATATGCACAGTTAAAGGCTTTAGGGTAGTCAATGAAGCAGAAGTAGATATTTTTTTAAAAATCCCCTTGCTTTCTCTATGATCCAATATTGGCAGTTTTATCTTTGGCTCCTTTGCCTTTTCTACATCCATCTTGTACGGTTGCAAGTCCTTCGTTCATGAACTGCTGAAGCCTCAGTTCAGTTCAGTTCAGTTCAGTCGCTCAGTCGTGTCCGACTCTTAGAGACCCCATGAATCACAGCACGCCAGGCCTCCCTGTTCATCACCATCTCTCGGAGTTCACTCAGATTCACGTCCATCGAGTCCGTGATGCTATCCAGCTATCTTATCCTCGGTCATCCCCTTCTTCTCCTGCCCCCAATCCCTCCCAGCATCAGAGTCTTTTCCAATGAGTCAACTCTTGGCATGAGGTGGCCAAAGTACTGGAGTTTCAGCTTTAGCATCATTCCTTCCAAAGAAATCCCAGGGTTGATCTCCTTCAGAATGGACTGGTTGGATCTCCTTGCAGTCCAAGGGACTCTCAAGAGTCTTCTCCAACACCACAGTTCAAAAGCATCAATTCTTCCGCGCTCAGCCTTCTTCATAGTCCAACTCTCACATCCATACGTGACCACAGGAAAAATCATAGCCTTGACTAGACGGACCTTAGTTGGCAAAGTAATGTCTCTGCTTTTGAATATGCTATCTAGGTTGGTCATAACTTTTCTTCCAAGGAGTAAGCGTCTTTTAATTTCATGGCTGCAGTCACCATCTGCAGTGATTTTGGAGCCCCCCCCCAAAATAAAGTCTGACACTGTTTCCACTGTTTCCC
>SJYW01024970.1:2523581-2540283 GCA_006410735.1 Raphicerus campestris
ATCATTCCTTCCAAAGAAATCCCAGGGTTGATCTCCTTCAGAATGGACTGGTTGAATCTCCTTGCAGTCCAAGGGACTCTCAAGAGTCTTCTCCAACACCACAGTTCAAAAGCATCAATTCTTCCGCGCTCAGCCTTCTTCACAGTCCAACTCTCACATCCATACATGACCACAGGAAAAACCATAGCCTTGACTAGACGGACCTTAGTTGGCAAAGTAATGTCTCTGTTTTTGACTATGCTATCTAGGTTGGTCATAACTTTTCTTCCAAGGAGTAAGCGTCTTCTAATTTCATGGCTGCAATCACCATCTGCAGTGATTTTGGAGCCCCCCAAAATAAAGTCTGACACTGTTTCATCTATAGACACTTTGAAATTAAGTGGGGATGTGAGGATGGATTGCAAAAAGATGGAGGATGGAGATGAGGGCTGGTGAAGTTTGACCCAAAGCAAGAAAAATCATTTCGATCATCCCAAGGGAAAATTTTTACTTACCCAACTTTTCCTTGAGCCTGTGCTGTAGACCATGCCTATCACAACTGACATGACAACAGAGACTGGAGCTACTATGGCTATTCACTCATTCATTCTAAAACAAGACACAGCACATACTGAGCACACACATCTGCCAGATCTCCATCTAGTTGTAAAAGATACATTAGTGCAGGAAACAAATTGGGTCCCTTCATTGTAGTATTAGTAGAAATTCAGAATTATTTACTTAGATTTGGTTTCAAAAAATTAACCAGAGAATAAAATTTATCTTTTGATCAAGATAAATACAGTACAAGAAAAATGTTGAAAAAAAGTAATTTTCTCTTTATTCCTTCATTCTGCAAATACTTTTGAAAACATTTTGGATTCAAGAATAGAGATTCCAAAGGATTTGTTAGTGTATGAAGAGAAAAGCTGCTGAAGTTGAAGCTCCAGTACTTTGGCCGCCTGACGCGAAGAGCAGACTTATTGGAAAAGACCCTGATGCTGGGAAAGACTGACGGCAGGAGAAGAAGAGAGCAACAGAGAACTAGATGGTTGGATGGCATCACCAACTCTATGGACGTGAGTTTGAGAAAACTCTGGGGGATGGTGAAGGACAAGGAAGCCTGGTGTGCTGCAGTCCATGGGGTCGTGAAGAGTCGGACACGACTGAGTGACTGAACAAACAAACAGACATAGAAGATCTGAACCACACTATCATCCAGTATAACCTTAATTGAAGTTTGTAAAACAGTCTATCATACATCACAGTAAAATGCATACTATTTTTAAGTGCAGATGGAACATTCACCAAGATGGACCAATTACTGGGCAATAAAATGTCTTGAATTTCAAAAGATTTAAACCTTCCAGTATATATTCTCTGGGCACTGTATTGTTAAATTAAATATCATATGATGTCACAAATCCTCAAATACGGAAATTAAACAACATGATCTAAATAATCCATGAACAAAAAGGAAATAATAAGGGAATTTAAAATATTTTAAATGAATAATATTAAAGATACAATATACAAAAATGTATGAGATGTAAGAAAAGCAGTACTTATCAGGAAACTTACACAATTACATAGTCACATTTGAAAAGGATAAAGGTTAAAATCAATGTTGTAACTTTCTACCTTAAAAAGCTGCAAACACTAAACCTAAATAAGGTGAAGAAGTAAAACTTCCTTGAAAAGATGAATACAATTGTTTTAAACTCCAGCAAGACTGATCAGGAAGAGAGAGGGAATGAGCAAGTTAATAATGTAAGAATAAAAAGGGAGCTATCACTGAAAATTCTATACACATTAAAAAGATAATAGAGAATATTATGAAAAGTCAAGTCTTTGAGTTTGAACAAACTCTGGGAGATAGTTAAGGACAGGGAGGCCTGGCATGCTGCAGCCCATGGGGTCTCAGAGTCAAACACAACTGAATGACTGAACCACAACAAAAGCCTTAAGCCAATAAATTCAAAAACCTTGAAAAAATGAATAAAGACACTGAAAAACACAACTTAACATAACTAATAAAATCAGCTGGAAAATCTGAATATCTACTAAATAAATTAATTATCAAACACCTTCCCCAAAGATAGCCCCAGGCCCAGATCATTTTGCTGATGAATTCTATCAAAAACTGTACAAAGTTCTTTCAGTCACAATACCAAAGAAAATAAATACTAGCAATAAGCCTACAAAAAATTCTTTGCCATCTGAGCCACCAGGGAAGACTGTGATATAATTAGTCTTCAGAGAAATGCAAGTTAAAATCCCACAAGATATTACTTCATACATATTGGAATGGTTAAATTTTTAAAAAGCAGTTGTGACATCAAATGCTGGCAAGTATATGGAGCCACTGGAACCTTCATACATTGCTTATGCACTACTACCCCTTTGGAAAACTTTCTGGCACTTTCTTACAAAGTTAAAAATAAGCTTATTCTATGACCCATAAATTCCACTTCTGGGTATTTGCCCAAGATAAATGAAAACATATGATCATGAAAATACTTGCACAAGAATGTCTACAGGAGCTTTTTAAAATTTGGGTACAAACTTTTAATTATAAGACAAGTCCTGAGGATCTAATATATAACATGGTAACTGTAGTTAAAAACATGGAATTATGCACTTCAAATTTGTGGAAAGTAGATCATAGGTATTCTCAGTAGACACACAAAAAAGAGTTAACTCTGTAAGGTGATGTCTGTTAATTGACTTGAATTTGGTAATCATTTCACAATGTATATGTGCATCAAATCATCACGTTATACACTAAATATACACAACTTTATTTGTCAGTTACTTCTCCATAAAAGTGGAAAAATAAATAAAAATCAATAGCTCCAAATTGGAAGCAAATGGACGTCTTTCAACAAGAAATTAGGAAAAAAAATACAGTTTATTTGTACATTGCAATGGTACTTAGCAACAGAAAGGGAACAAATTTCTAATAAATCACAACACTGATGAATCTCACAGACATTGATGGAAAGAAGCAAGATACAAAATATAATTCCATTTACATGAATTTCAAGAGCAAGCAAAAGTAAACCTATGTTGATTTGCCTCTCTGGGAATGTGAGATTGACTAAGAAGGGGCATGAACAGCATTTTGCTGGTAAACTGGCTCTCAGGGGGATGTGAAGGAGTCTCTCGTTTGTAGTATATGCTGTCGTATATCCCATCATGGGCCAGTTTTAGCTAACAATAGGATATGGGAATGAGGTGTGTGGAACTGTCTGAGTGGGAGGTAGCTCCTATACACCACTGGCCCTAGGGGACTTTTCTAGGGTGTTGGAAATGCTCTGTACTTTGGCTGGGGTGGTAGTTTCTTTGGTGTACACAGTTGTCCAAACTCATGTACTATATATAATAAAGATCTGCATGATTCACTGTGTGTAAATTTTGTCTCAGTCAAAAAGAAAGGGGTACCAATGTTCAGCTATAATGAAGTCTGAGGATCTATGTAAAGCATGGGGACTATATTTGATAACATTGTACTACATAGATGTGTAGAAAGAAAAGACTCAGTGGGTTATTCCCAAGATGCATGCAAGCATGCTGAGTCGTTACAGTCCTGTTCGCCTCTTTGCGACCCTATAAACTGTACCCTGTCAGGCTCTTCTGTCTACGGGATTCTCCAGGCAAGAATACTGGGGTGGGTGGCCATGCCCTCCTCCAGGGGGTCTTCCCAACCCAGGAATTGAACCCATGTCTCTTATGTCTCCTGCATTGGCAGGCAAGTTCTTTACCACTGGGAAAGCAAGTTCTTTACCACCACCTGGGAAGCACCACCCAGGATACAGACATATAAAAGACTTTCAGTTTTCAGACCCATGGAATGTCCTTTTCATGTAAATGACAGGCATGAAGGAAATGGTCCAGGAAGATGCTGAAGTCAGAATGCATGTGTTCCAATTCCTCTACTTGGTATCTGTCCAGTTTGTGTCTCTGCTGCTCTCCCTATAGCTGGCTTGATTGTGTACATAAACCAACCCATTCTAGGAACTAAGCTGGCCTCGTCTCCAAGGCTGGATAAACAGTCTGAGTCAAAGTATGCCCCTCACAATGCCAACCACTGGGGTCATTATCCTGAAACCCATTCTTCCTTCTGGCCTGATTCTTACTGTGTGTTCTTTGTATTCCCTGCGTTCTTTGTATTTTTCTCTCCAGACATTCCTGTCTTAGTCTCTAACTTCCAGGAGCAAATTCATTATGTTTCATTGAATACATTCACTCATTATTAAAACTTTTCCTAAATGTCGACTTTGTTTTTGGACTGCTCTATGGGGCCATGTGTAGCTGGTTAACACAAACCCTTTGAAGATGGTGTTAATGACTCCAAGCGACCAAGAGCTCAGCAGTGAATAATGAAATACTCTCCCTTCAGCAGATGACTCTGGAACAGAACTGAAATCCTGCTTCCCTACTGTGAGGGTCTGAGCTGCCCCCTCCTCCCAACCCCCTGCCAAACAGATCTCCCATTTAGACTTCCCCAGTCCTGGGATAGATAATAGCTCTCCCTTATTAAGGGATTTGTTGCTGAATATTATTTGGTATTTTATTTTATTTTGAGTCAGAGACTTCAAAGTCTCACTTCCATGTGTGTGTGTGTGTGTGTGTGTGTGTGTGTGTAAAACTCTCATTTATCCTTATAGATCTGTCATTGATATGACCCTATATTTATAGGGTCTATAAATACACATGGCTTTGTTTATAAAGACATACAATATGTGCACCCCATTGCTATCTGTGTGCACCAGGCTTATATTGGGAGAAACCTTTCAGAACCAAATTTGACATAGTGCAGAGGCAGCTGGTGGGTTAGGAGACCCTGAGGGACAGTTACTGATTATCAGCATAGAAAGCCTGGGTGAGGCATGGATATTCCACATGCCAAGTCCAAGTCTTCACCGAAGACTGAGAGTGCAGGGGGAAAAATGAGAGAGAAAGACAGAGAGAGAGAGGCAGACACAGTCCCATTCAGCCCCTCTTTTGTTTAGCTTTTCCTACCAGTAGGGACATGCTCAAAATCATTTTAACAGAGGGACCTCACAGCCCAGCTCTGCCAGACAGTTGTCTCCTGGCGCCTTCAAACTTAGCTGCCTGAAAGAGAGAGTCACTTACTCCTAAGCAAAGCCTGAGGACTAAGGGGGTTGTGGGGGGGGGGGGTAGGGAGGAGAATAATTAAAATAAATTAGAGGGTGAATGGGGGATGGGAGATCATGCCTGGTCCTGCTGTTCAGCCTGAGGCGCCAAGGCTTGAAAGGTGCAGGGCAGGGCAGGATTATTCCCAAGAGACGGGCTTCCCCCAAACCCAGTCCCCCACCACCAGTGACGAACATTCCTCCTCCCAGAGCTCTGCTAGTATCCCCATGGTTTGGGGCCCTAGAATCTGAGAGCTTTGCACTAAGTAGCAGCAACTGCCAGTTTGCACCCATTTAAAACAGTTCCACATATTTTTCTCAGTCTTTTATTTTACAAGGATTTTTATTTATGTATTTTTATGAGGTAGATTAGTGGTTCTCAGCCGAGGGTGATTTTCGCCTTCCAAGGGACATTTGGCAATGTGTGGAGACGTTTTGGTTTGTTGTCCTTGGGGGTGAGGGTGGGTGTGTGCTACTGGCATCCAGGGTAGAGTTGACAGATACAATGCAGGACACCTAGTTCCATTTAAATTTCAGATAAAGACTCACCTTTTAAAATTATTTTTTTAAAAATATCCATTGTTTATCTGAAATTCAGTTTTAACTGGATTTCTTATATTTTTGTTTGATGGATGCTGCTAAAGAGCTGAAGGGCATAGAATAGTGCCCCTGCCCCAGAGAAATAGCCCAAATGTCAACAGTGCTGAGGTTGAGAAGCTTGACAGTAGGTGGTAGCAATATGAGTACATTTCAGATGCTAGAGTGCTGAACATATTTAGTGTTGAATGAATACACATCCTTTACAGGGCCACTGTGTGTTTAGTTGCTCAGCTGTGTCCCACTCCTTGTGACCCCATGAACTGTAGCCTGTCAGGCTTCTCTGTTCATGGAATTTTCCAGGCAAGAATACTGGAGTGGATTGCCATTTCCTGCTCCAGGGGATCTTCCTGACCCAGGGATTAAACCCACAATTCTAGCGTCTCCTACGCTGGCAGGTAGAGTTCTTTTACCACTGCACCACCTGAGAAACCCTTATTGGGCCATTAATATACACTTGTGTACATCAACTTTTTCAGCTCTAATTTGTGACATTCCAGGAAAGTTGCCATGGGCTGTGATCCTCCAGCTCTCTGCAGAATGGGCTGGGAGGTGTTTGCAGTAGGCTGGATAAAGGTGCCTAAAGATATCCTAATACCTAGAATCTGTAAATGTTATCTTATTTGAAAAAAGGGGTCTTCACTGATGTGATTGAATTAAGGATCTTGAGATGAGGGGATTATTTTGTATTGTCCAGTAGGTCCTAAATGCCATCCCAAGAGTCCTATAAGAGGGAGGCGGAGAGAGAGTTGACAGCCATGATGGAGAAGACGACGAGATAGAAGCAGAGAAGGATATGGAGATGGTGACCTTGATGCGGCAGTGAGGGAGCCGCGAGCTAGTGGCTACCAGCAGCTGGAAAACAAGGAACCACTCTACTTCAGAGCCTCTGGAAGGAGTGCCACCCTGCAGAAATATCTTGATTTCAGCTCAGTGAAACTCATTTCAAACTTCTAGAATTGTAAGAGGATACATTTCTGTTGTTCTAAGCCACCAGGTTTGTGAACAATTGTTACAGGAAACTCATGCGTGGTTCTCCCGAGGATCAAAGCCAGCATCCATTCTTTCCAGGAAGGCAAGGATGGACCAGTGGGCCAAAAAAACACAGCTTCGTGAATCCAGGACAGGGAACTAGAGATGATATGGGCCTTGTCAGTGTAGTGATGGACTGTGACCTCTGTAGTGGCCTAGAGCTGGAAAATAATTGACTACTTAGATCTCCCTAGGATTATAGTAAAGAACATGTGTACGCCTAGCTGTGAAGCCCAGGGCTAGGACTTTGGAAGAAAGTTGCCTAAATGGAGGGTTAGTTATGCCTGCTTCCCAGCAACTGAGGCAACTGAGCTATGGCCAATGGGCTGGCTCCTGGGGGACAGAAGACTTTATGCCGTGCAGCTTCATCTTGGGCTGTCTAAGCACAGAATTGGGGGAAATGAACTTTTGGTTCAGAAAGAAAGCTATCTTATACTGCATTGATATATTTGTTTGTTTTTTTCTGGAAGGTAAGTCCTTTGGGGTCCTTGGGAAATACCTTGTGAAGAGGCTGAGTTTCAGGGGATATGCATTTCTTTGAAAGCCACTGAACTTTTGGCTGTGCTGTCAGAAGGGCGGCCAACAGCAGGAAAATTACATACTTCCGAATGAAAAACAGAAAAACATGTGAAAGTGCCAAGAACGATATGAATTTCTTATCTGTGGAGCAACTAGAAAACATCCCGTGGTTATTAGAGGGAAAAAAACAAGCTGAGATTCTGTGGTCTATTCTGAGTCTGCACCTCTCACTGTCATCCCAACTCTTTCCTGCCTGCTATAGTCGAATCTGGGACTTGGGTATTTTCAGAAAAAACCCATGAAAGTGTGGTGGGCTTACCAGTCTGATATTGAGAGATCAGCAGTTGTCTCTTTGTCGCGCTAATTTCCGGAGGAGATGTCAAGTTACTCACTTTACTAGAATGCAGTAGAGAGAATGGTCAGAGGCTGAGGAGTAGGGTGTGTAGGCTTGAAATGGCTACAGCTCAAACAGCTGTATCCAGCTGGCCTGAGTATTCCTCGAACAACAAGAAGATGGCCAGAGTTCAGTGAGTGGTCAGCCTTACCTCCAAGGGCTAGGATGCTCAAGGGAAGTCTTGCTCCAGATGGCCTCTTGAAATCACTCATTCCTGTTGACCAGAAAAGCCAGGCTTTGGGTCAAATTTGAGAGTCTTGGGAAAAGTTTTCATTCCTGGGTTGCAGTCTAGGCTCTGCATTCTCCTAACTTTGCAACTGTGGAACAAATTATTAAGAATCTCCCTAAACCTCAGGGTCTTTGAGTGTGAAATTGAAATAAAAATACCTACACTATAGCATTGTGACGATCATGTGAGAAAACATACATAGATGCTTAGCACAAGGGCCTGGTGAACGGCACGAGCTCAGTAAATACCAGCTATTAGATGATCTGTTGTGGGACTAGGCAGTCATCAGGGAGGAGGTGGGTGAAAATTACTGTGCTTTATCTTGGTCAAACAGATTTTCCATATATGTTATACGAGTCTTAATAATAGATGCTATGAATTTTTCCAAATGGGTCTGACAATATGGAACACATTATCATGTTAAGCAGCTGTCACTGTGCTGCCTTTATAGGACCCCACCTGTCACAAAAAATGAAAAACATGCTCCACAAATACCTGGGATCATGCCCTGCGCGTGAATGTGTATGTGGGTGTGTTGAAAATATCGGGATGCTACCATTTTATGTGAAAGTCAGCTAACACTTTAATCCAAAAGCCTTTATTTTTTATGCCTTTGGCTTGAGGACACCAAAATGGTGAGATATACACATGTGCAGATAAAAATAATTATTTTACTTTCTTTTCTTTACAGCTTTCCCTCCCTCATTAGTCAAGAAAGGATAATACATCAAAACTCCTGCAGTGGCCCTTTTATTCTGACATCACATGTGTTTCTGTGGCAGGGTCACTGGCTGAAGGGCATTTTTCTCCTATCTCATCTCTTACCAGCAAGACTGCAATAAATTTTTTTTCCCTTGCATGTGCTGTTTGCACAAAGCACCTTGCTCACTCACCTCTCTTTGTTTAGAGTAAAAGTTATAAAGCAAAATCTAATCTTATCTCTCTCCTTTTGTGAGTCCTCTGCCCTAGAGGAGGGCTTCTCAACATTGGTGATTGACACTGTGAGTGAACTCAGCTCTTGTGACACCATGGACTGTAGCTTGCCAGGCTCCTCTATCCATGGGGACTTCCCAGGCAAAAATACTGGAGGGGGTTGCCATTTCCTTCTGCAGGAGATACTCCCAACCAAGGGATGGCACCCACTTCTCTTGCATTGGCAGGCAGATTCTTTACCACTGAGCCTCCAGGGAAGCCTCATGGCTGACACTGAGGGGAGGATCTTTGTTGCAGGAGCGCTCCTCTGCGCTGTGCACTGTTGCGGTGTATACTTTGCCTGTCCACAATAGATGCCAGTAGAACTTGCAGAGTTGTGACAACCAGTAATATAGAGAAAGGGCTAAATGTGCCCTGGCTCTGCCATGGTTAAGAATGGCCGTGGGAGGGTGCTTTCATCTTGCCTGGCTGACAATGTCCTGCAGGCTTCCAGTCCCCATTGCTGTGTGGGCTGCACTCTCATCACTGCTCCTCCACCCTGTGAGGTGGCCAAGTGAAACTATTTCAGGCCCCTGACCATGGTTCTTTCACTTGTTATTCTAATTCTTCCGCTTTCTTTCTTTTTTTTTTTAGCTGCACTGGAGGTTTACAGCACCTTAGTCCCCCAACTAGGGACTGAACACGGTGCTCTGACAATGAAAGTGCAGAGTCCTGACCACTGGTGTGTGTGTGTGTGTGTGTGTGTGTGTGTGTGTGTGTGCGTGTGCATGCTCAGTCATGTCTGACTATTTGGGACCCTGTGGACAGTAGCCCACAGGCTCCTCTGTTCATGGGATTTTCCCGACAAGAATACTGGAGTGGGTTGCCATTTCCTCCTCTAGGGGATCTTCCTGACTCAGGGATTGAACCTGAGTCTCCTGCGTCTCCTTCACTGGCAGGCAGATTCTTTACCTCTGAGCTACCTGGGAGGCCTCCTAATCACTGGCCAAACCCTCAATATTTTTCCTCCCTTAGCACTTATTTCATTATAACTGTCTGTCTGTTTTTCTATAACATGTTCCCTTTCCACTGCCCTCCCATACCCTATAAGCCAGATGAAGGCAAGGACCCACCTCCTATGCTCACTTCTGTATCAAGGTAGCTTAGCACAATGCCTATCATGACATAGATGCTCAATAAATATTTATTTAATGTGCTTCTTGAAAACTCTGTCTCTGGAAGAAAGGAATTTTTCCTTTGGAGCCCTTTAATTTGTGGAGACCATAAGTAGGTCTTGCTGACCTGTTTGTCCATACATTTGTGGACCTTAATTATAGGATAGATGTTCTGGATTTGGTGGTTAATTTCATCAATCCCCCTGACTTGATGCAAGTTTATGCTTGAGCATTCTGGGCAGATGATTGTCATTAGCTCTTAACATATGATCATCAAAACATTTTTAAAAGGAAAGAAGGGGGCCTGGAGCCAGCAAGTCCCATGTCTGGCCTCTGAGCTCCTAAAAGGAGCAAAACCAGGAGGGCAACGGAGCAGGATAAAAACCCAGTTCACTGCAAATACAGTTAATAAGGGAGACCTAAAGTATGAAAAGTTGCTGACAAAAATCAGAACTATTTAGTCTAGAGGAGAAGATTGAGAAGCAATATGATAGTGGTGCTTTAAACCACCTGTAGCCTGGGGCTGTTGCTAACTATTCAGATGGATGGTCTGTTTGAGGTGAGAGGACAGGCCCGAACTTGTGTCTACTGAGAGCAGATTGCTTGTTAAAGGAATTTAAGTAGGCACTTTCTAAGGTGTAATTTCAACTGAGCTTTTGGAGCAAGTCTGAGAGTAAAAAGTAAAACAAACTTTGCTTAGGGACTGTCCCCAAATTTCCCACTAATAGACTGTTTACTATGTATTTAAATTTAGGACTTAAATGAGAATTACAGGCCATCTGGCTTTTCCCCTTGGCTGCAGACAAGACAGCATTCAAACTAAGGCAGATGCTTGCTGCTTCTAAAACACACGCACACACGCACAAACATATGTGCACACCCCCTACCTGTGCACACAAGTACACACTGGTTCGTGCTATTCCCTAGGATATATAATATTACATGTTCCTTTTCTTCCCAGGTCTATTTCGCAATTGGTTCTTTTACTGTTATTTATTTATCTGGTTGCCTTTGTTCAGGTGAATTGCAGAATGCTGGACGAGAACTTAGAAGTCTTTTTTAAAAAAAACTTGATTTTATATTGGAGTGTAGCTGATAGTTTCAGGTGGTCAGCAAAGGGGTTCTCCATTCTCCCCCAAACTCCCATCCCATTCAGGCTACCACATAGCACTGAGCAGAGTTCCATGTGCTATACAGTAGGAGCTTGCTGGTTACCCATTTTAAACACAGCAGTGTGTACATGTTGACTTCAAGCTTCCTCACTGTCTCTTCCCCCATTCTTCCATCCCTGGAAACACCATAAGTTTATTCTCTAAGTCTGTGAGCCTGTTGCTATTTGTTATTGTGTAGAAGATGAAGCTGAGGCATAGAAATGATAATGAGCTGTTCCAATGCTCAGAGAGGTTTAGAATATTAGGACTGCTGCCAGTTTTTTGGTCAACTCCCAGCAACATCCTCTATTTAAGAAAAATTAAAAGCTGGCATAGAGAACAGGAGGGCCCTAGAAAGTTAGATCACAAAATAATCGGTAGAACACTTAGGGTTTCTCAGGGGGAAGCAGCCTTTCTTGGCCAAGGTTTTTTGCAAAAACTAGGTCCTACAGAAAGTGATTTAGCTATCTTCTCATCAGTCCCAATAGTATGCAAAGACAGAATCCCTGCCCCTGTAGAACTTAATATATTGAGGGTAGGGGAGAGGATATAGAGTCTAATTTAAATGCAAAATTATAATTTTGATAAATGCTGCAAAGTAGCAGGAGAGGGATCCATCATAAATGTAAGTAAAGGAGTTGTAGATATGATAAGAGGAGTGATGGAATGATAAGGAAATAGTGATTCTGCTGAATCCCAAAGGGAAAGTCTGAGTTAAGAAAAAGAGGAAGGAAGTAATGGGGAAGAGCATGCTCAGTGGAGGGAACAGCATGTGCAAAGAGCATGTGGTAGAGGGGAACGTGAAAGAAAGCTGATGTGGCTAGAGCATAGAGTCAACATGAAATAAAGGTCCAGAAGAGGCTGGAAAAAATGAAAGAGGCCAAAAGGCATGGAGCCTTGTAGGCCCAGGTTAAAATTTTACCTTTTATCATAAGAGTCTTAGGAAGCAGAGTGGGGAGTTCGTTCAGATTTACCAAAGATGAAATTCCTATTGCAAAGTAGAAAATGTGAGTTTGAAGGAATGGATAATAGATGAAGAGGTCAGTTTGTAACCTGTTAGTGAAGACTTCATTAGAGGTGATGGTTGTTGAGATGAAAAGAAGTACTGGATTAGAGAGATACATAAAGAGTAGAAGAGGTTAGAAGTTATTGAATGTGGGGAGTGAGAGAAAGAGGAAGGTGTAAATAATGATTTCTATGATTATTGGTGCCCAATAAATATTTATTGAATCAATAAGTGAATCCTTGCACCTAAGTCTGAACACATGGACTTAATGTGTCTTCCTTTTTTTAAAACATGAATTTAAGGTTTACTGATCACTTTACCAATTTACCATCAAATTTGTGCTCAAATAGCTCTCCTTCTGGGAAACTCTCCTAATTGCACCCTATGCCTTCCTCTGTGTCCATCATACATGTTTATGAAGTGAAAACTAACTGTAGAAGTCATAGAGAGATTATAAACATTTTGTGGGCAGAGTATTTTATTCTTCCATGTTTTACTAATCTCATATCTGGTACAAGGGGCCAGAGGAATTTGTAACTTTGTTGAATTAAATTGATAATCTGTATCTTTCCTCTCAAAGCTACCAGTCTGGTTGGGTAAATGACTAAGTGACTGAGCCTGATCAGGGGCTGAGGAATGTGATAGAGGTCACAAATGAGTCTTAAGCATTTCTTGGGTTTACAGTTCCTTGAGGACACCTCGTGAGCATCGCACTGAGAATTCCCCTTGGATATTACCAATTGCAAAGTACTTTGTATGACACCATTTTGAATAGTTTTATAAACCCCTTGGGCTGGTCGTAAAGATTTCTCAGGGCTTGTGTTGTTGAGGAAGAGGAGGTGGATTAGAGGAAGAGCTTCAGCAAAGACAGCAGAGTGGAACAGACACATGCAAGGGCAGGTTTGGGTATTCTGGCCTCTCAGAGCTAAAAGGGGAAGTGCAGAATAATGGAAAGAACATCAAGAGGCTTCCAGGTCTTGTGTTTAATCTTGATTCTGTCTCTTCATGTAGCTAGGTACCCTACGGCAAGTTGCTAAACTTCTCTTAGTCCTGTTCCCTTATTTGTTAAGTGGGGATAATAATAATAGCACCTGTGTTTGTGCATTAACTAAGAAAATGTTATTGAAAGTATATGTTCTAAAAACTAAAATAGTGATATATATTTTATTTTTCTGAGGCCCTCCCCAGAGAACTACTGAATCAGAATCTCTGGGGTGGGATCACAAAACTATATTTTTGGCAAGTCCCATGGGTTATTCTGATACATTGCCAGTTTTGAAAGCTATACCTCCAAGCATCTAGAAAAGATGTAATTTATGAGGTTGTTGGCAAGAAGTTGGGGAAAACTGATAGATGTTCAGTCCTAGAGGGTTTAAAGATGAAAGGGATGAGATGAAAATTCCCAATTACTTATTATCCCTTCCCTCTTTTTTAATGTTCAATAGCACCTCCAGGGTAAAGCCTTTAACTTTTAATGCTTATTAATTGGAATCCTGGCTTACAGTCTCCCTATCCTGCTTATCCCTCTATTGCAGATCTGATTCCCCAGGAAACAGGCCTAGGTGGCGAGGAGGTAGGTTATTGTGGAGTAAGCTCAAGGTCAACATCTGGGGGAGGAAAAGGTATACAATACGACAAGGCACAAAAAGTTGAGCTGTGGAACCATCACAGCAAAGACTTCAGCTGATCCCATGTGGAGCTCAGAACCTGGGGAGGCCTTGAAGATGTACCCTCTTCAAGGTCCTAGGAGGGATGTGACCTCAGGTGAAGCAATTCCTAGAGGTCAGCTCAGTATGCTCAGGGGCCAGCACTCTTAGCAGGTGGGGGAATTCATTCTTTGGTCCTGAAAGGGTCTGGGCAGCACAACACAGGCTTCACTGCAGCCTCATTGCCAACACAGCCCTGCTTTAAGTCCATGCTTCCTTGATTTAAAAACTATCTTCCCCCATTGTCCATAAAAGAGATCAGCATTCAGAATTCAGCACAGCTACACTTGAACTACACTTCTAGACTGATTTTTTTTTTTTTTTGCTATTTTATATATTCCTTTTGTTTCCACCCAACTGGATTGCTGTCTTTTACCTGAAACTAACCTGCACTTTCCCCTGCATTTTGGATCAGTCGACCCTCCTCCCTTCTCATTAATTTCTCACTATGTTTCAAGGTACATGGAATGGATAATTAAATCTCTTTTGACTGTCTACAAATTCCTATTTTTTTCCAATAATAATATATGGGGCTTCCTCCCCTCTTCTCAATCTCTCCCTCTGTCTCTTTCTCCCCTCTCCTCCCCAACCCTACACACAGACACTCCTCTGTTTTGTGCATGGAGTATCTTGACCAGAGGTGTTAGCATATGACGAGGTTCTAACCAATTGTGAAAAGAGTGAAAGATGCATTTACTTCAAATATAAACTCACTAAGTCAAAATCCTGTGAAAATAATAAAAGGGTGTATATATAAGAAGTTAGATCATCCAATCTGATTTCCAATAAACTCAAGCCTGCCTGCCCCCCATTTTCAATACGTCTCTAGTCTAAGAATGCTAAGTCAAATGCGTTTCAACTATTTCCCCCAAAAAGGAAAACAACCAGACCATAACAAGAACACACTGGACTTAAAGTATGGGACTGAAGTCAGCTTAGTGTATTCTTTCAGTTTGAAAAATTATGCCTTTGAACAAATGAGTTTCCTCTTTTGGACATGTGTTCTCCCATTTCTAAGATGAAGAGTTAGCAAGCACCAATGTTCTCATCAGTAGTAATGGTCTAAAATGATACGAAAGGGAAAATAGATTGGAAGCTTACCCATTTTCCGTCTTTTCCTATCCTCCTGCCCTCTTATCCTATAGGAAGCAGTTTTATTGAATCCTTCACAGTCTCTCAGTGAGCCATGGTCTCTGGCTCCTAGACCTTGAGAATTCTTCCCTGAGTCAGTTTCCTTTGCTCAATCCCTATGAATGCTATTAATATAAGTTCATATGTCAGTTTCCCTAAAAGACTTCACTTGATCATTTGGGTTAGATTGGGAGTCCATGCTAGGTACTCCCATAACATTCTGTGCTATCAAAACCTTCATTTCACTTTGTGTATTTATCCATTTAATTGTCTCTATGCTTGCTCTTTAGACTGTAATTTTTGAAAGAACAGGAACACATGGGAGGAACTAAAAATTGACCCTTAGATGAATTAATTAATAATGAACAAATGTGACACACACTGATAAAGAAACAGCACAAGATCAGGGAGCATTTGCTTCTGGGCCTGCTGTTTAATTCAGATCCTTATTCATCTTTTTCCCACCATGGGACAGATGTTCACATCCATCCCATGAATTGCCAGGGAGAAAGGTCATTAACTCCACCAGAAGGAAAATAATGTCGAGCACAGTTCTAACCTCCTTTGACTTTCCAAGAATTGCTTTGAGTACATTCTGTTTTTGAAGATCAGCCTCCCTCATGCTTCCAAAATCCTGTTCCAGCTTGTCCAGCTCATCCCTGGCCCTGGTTGCAGTGCGGGATATTGAGTCCTGCAATTTCTATGCCAATTCTAGCAGAAAAGCAGAAATTGGGGGAAGCAGGATTTGATATTCTTGGCCTCGGAATGCTCCATGATTTTTTTTTTTTTCACATCCTGAGAACAGATTAGGATGAAGCAGATTAGGGAAAAGTCATGAGACAGAAGTCTTAACTGAGCTTTTATTTGTGGTAAACTTTCCCTTCAGGAAAGAATCTGGATATATACTTCCATATAACGGGTAGAACTTGGGATCCAAATTAATTGCTGTTGATGAATAAATTTTTAGTCTTCTTTTCACCCAGCCCTGCTTATTCAGTTCAGTTCAGTTCAGTTGCTCAGTCATGTCCGACTCTTTGCGACCCTCACAGCACGCCAGGCCTCCCTGTTCATCATCAACTCCTGAAGTTCACCCAGACTCATGTGCAATGATTCAGTGATGCCATCCAGCCATCTCATCCTCAGTCATCCCCTTCTCCTCCTGCCCCCAACCCCTCCCAGCATCAGAGTTTTTTCCAATGAGTCAACTCTTTGCATGAGGTGGCCAAAGTACTGGAGTTTCAGCTTCAGCATCAGTCCTTCCAATGAACACTCAGGACTGGTCTCCTTTAGGATGGACTGGTTGGATCTCCTTGCAGGCCAAGGGACTCTCAAGAGTCTTCTCCAGCACCATAGTTCAAAAGCATCAATTCTTTGGCGCTCAGCTTTCTTCACAGTCCAACTCTCACATCCACACATGACCACTGGAAAAACCATACATAGCCTTGACTAGATGGACCTTTGTTGGCAAAGTGATATCTCTGCTTTTGAATATGCTATCTAGGTTGGTCATAACTTTCCTCCCAAGGAGTAAGCGTCTTTTAATTTCATGGCTGCAATCACCATCTGCAGTGATTTTGGAACCCCCCAAAATAAAGTCTAACACTGTTTCCATTGTTTCCCCATCTATTTCCCATGAAGTGATGGGACCAGATGCCATGATCTTCATTTTCTGAATGTTGAGCTTTAAGCCAACTTTTTCACTCTCCTCTTTC
>SJYW01024970.1:2549876-2593976 GCA_006410735.1 Raphicerus campestris
AAAAAAAAAATGCTTCCAGAACCTTTCCTTCAATTCACATTCCATCTTACAGACTCCTTGAAAATCACAAAGAAGTTAAATTTCAGTTGTGGGATAAACATTTTTACTTTATCTGGAAGGGTAAATGTCTATTTCCATTAAATGATCCCAATTTCAAAGATTTCATCTGAGGCATAAACCATCATTCTCTACTTGGAAGGCACAGGAATAAATTCTGACACAGGATGGAAACTCAAGAGGTTGGCAACTTACAAAGATTCTTTATTTTTAAAAAACTATGATGAGAATTGCATTGGTAAACAACAACTTCGTGGGTGTGTTTGTGTGTGTATGTACAAGTGTGTTTTTCCATTTTAGAATAAAAGTAAATAATAAGGTGAAAGAATTAAGTAATTTTTATTTTCCTGATGTAGTTCCAGGGAAGCATAGCTGACTTTAGAAAGGGACATCAAGAAAATCAAAAGAAAGAAAAGGAGACTCTGTAGCATTTGAGTTTAGTTACTGGCCTTAGTGTCTGTAGGTTTTGTTGGTTCCTCACCAGCAAGCCACCTCATTCCTCCTTTCTAATAGAACGCTGCTGTAGATCAGGAATTCTCCTCAAAGTCATATGTTTTACATCACAAGCATGGTAATCCCGTTGACTTTCCAGCAATTGGTTTTGAATGGGCATGTGCCCCCACGTTCAGTTAGACATTGATATATGAAAGGAAGTCTTCTGGGAGGTCCATGGGAAAGATCTATTCATTTATATGATACAGCCTCTGGCATGGCTGAAATGATGCATCTTGCTCCTGATCCCGAGAAGAACTAGCTTAAGGAAGACAGATCAGAAGAGTAAATAGACCTGTACAGGAAAGTAAAGAGGTTCTCTCAGAATGGCTGAATGGCCAGTACTGAAATTGGTCTCCTCCTTGGTTTAATCTTGTTTAAGATACAAACATCCCTGTAACAGGTCAATTTGAGTTAAGTTTCTATAGTTGGCTTCCAATATTATCCTAACTGATTCATTGTCCATCTACACTTAAAAGTTGATGCTGATGTGGTGATGGTATCGAAATGACCTTGAATGAATGGGAAGTAAGTACAGTGAGTTGGTGCCATGGAAAGAAACAGTAATCAATTTGAATGACTTGGAAAATGGACTAAATACATTCTCTGTCCTGAGCATAGTGCTAGATTCTTGAGTTAAAGACCCAATTTCTGTTCTTTGAAAGCACAAGATCTAGTGCTCCCGTAATTTCAAGTACATGGCTCTGTCTTCTCACAAGCCATGAAGTATTTGCATATTGCTCTAGCCATAATTTCTCCCACAAAAGAACCTCTGCTTCTTTGTGTCTCAAATTGCTTATTTGCAATGATGTACTTGGTATGTGTGTGTGTGTGTGTGTGTATATATATATATATTTTTTTTTTCTCAACTCATTTAGAATAAAAAGGAAAGTTTTAGAGTGCTGCCTCTTGGCTCAATCAGGCACTGCTAAATGGATTATTTTCCATAAAGCACCTGTTATGTACTAGGCNGTGTGTATATATATATATATATTTTTTTTCTCAACTCATTTAGAATAAAAAGGAAAGTTTTAGAGTGCTGCCTCTTGGCTCAATCAGGCACTGCTAAATGGATTATTTTCCATAAAGCACCTGTTATGTACTAGGCACAATGCCAGTGGCTTAAGTGGATATAAAATTTGAAAACACAATCCTTGTCTTCAAAACATCTACAATTTAAGGGGAAAGAACCATAGATAGATGGTTACTGTAGAAGCCAATTTGTACCCTTTCAATGGCAAGAATGAGCAAGTCATAGGAGCAGAGGGGGACAAGCCACTTCTGGTTGTGTTATCAGGCAAGTCTCCATGAAAGACATGGGGTTTGAGCTGCACCTTGAAAAACTTTGGGAGTCCAGACATAAGCACTATCCTTGGAAAGAAAAGTGTCAACCCTGGTGATGGAAGCAACCTGCAAAGCATGTTCACCTATAGGACTAATCAGATGTTGAAATGGCACAGAACAAGGAGGGCATGGCTGAAATATTTGGATGACAGAAACTAGACTCCAAACTGTCTTTATAGGCTGGAAAGATAGTTTAAATCTAGCATGATGGAAATGAACTGATCTAAATATATCCTTTTTTTTTTTTTAAGTTGCTCCAGTTGTGTCCAACTCTGTGTGACCCCATGGACATCAGCCCACCAAGCTCCTCCATCCACAGGATTCTCCAGGCAAGAATACTGGAGTGGGTTGCCATTTTACATTTAATTATTAAAAGGAGAGAATATTCACAATCACAGCTGCTTATGAGAAAAGATCCTGTGTTTTTGTTGAATATAAGCACCACATAAACCAACA
Source organism: Raphicerus campestris (assembly GCA_006410735.1). NCBI lineage: Eukaryota > Metazoa > Chordata > Mammalia > Artiodactyla > Bovidae > Raphicerus > Raphicerus campestris. The sequence goes on from SJYW01024970.1 coordinate 2,552,226, forward strand.
CTAATCATTGCCAAAATAGCTGAGGCACACCTAGGTCATATTTTCCTTAAAAAATATATGATGCCTTTACCTTTCTCTTCAAAACAAATCATAACAGACTGTATCAATCTTCTATTGCAATTATAAAACATTGCCACAAACTTAGCGACTTAAAAGAACATAAAATTGTTTTCTTACAGTCAGAAGTCCTGTCATCTCTCATCAGACTAAAATCTAGGTGTTAGTATTGTTTTCTAGGACTCTGTGGAAGAGTCTATTTTCCATTTGTTCAGGTTTTTAGTAGAATTCTATTCCTTGGGTTCAAAGGATCAAGGTCCCTATTTTCTTGCTGGCTATAAACTGAGGACCATCCACAGCTGCCAGAGACCACTACATTCCTTGGCTCATGACCCCTTCTCCATCTTCAAAGCCACCAGTGGCAGGTTGAGTCCTTTGAAGGTCACATCTCTCTGATCCTTCTTCTAGCATTGCATTTCTCTCTTTGCTACCAGGAAAGATTCTCTTGTTATAAATTGTTATTATATTGGGACAACCTGGATGATCCAGGATGCTTGCCTCATCTCAAGATCTGTAACCTTCATCACATTTGCATTGCCCCTGTACATACAAGGCAATACGTTCAAAGTACTGGGCTCTAGGGCATGGGCCTCTTTGTAGATACTGCCCTCTCATCTATAATGTTCTGCTCAGCACTGGGTGCCAACCTTAGGCTTTACATTGTTAAATTGGGGTGGATCTGTGGGAGGGTGACCACAGTGGTTGGAAAACTCAAAGCTGTATCATGTAAGGCATGTTTGAGAGAACTGGGAACATTTTTTTCCCCTGGAAATTTGGGAGTAAGAGGAAGCATAATAGCTGCTTAAATCTTCTTAACGCTTGTCATATAAAATGGACTTGTTCTGTGTTATATAGAATGTAGAGCAGAGTCAAGGGAAAAAGAAATAAATTTTAGCTCAATATGGGGAATGTAACTGCTGGCCTCTGAAAATGACCCTGATGAGATGAGCTATTCCTCTTGGCGTTCATGCTTTTATTAGCATCCCTTCCCTCTACATTGAACTTAGGCTGGCCTAGAGCTCACATTAACCAGTGGAATGCAGCAGAAGTGACCATGTGACCATGCAGGACCTCTGAGTCCAGCCATTAGGAAACCCTGGAAATTTCCATTTTCACACTTTGGTGACCATGAACCATCATGTTAGAAGTCTAACTACCCATGTGGAACCATGTGGACATGCCAGATAAAGAGGAGAGGACCCAAAAATACATAGAAAGGGAGAGAATCCTCAATGTCTAGTTGAGTCTCCATTTGGCTTCAATCTTATAAGAGACTCCAGCCAAAATCAGTAGTCCTGTCCAGCTGAACCCAACTCAAATTACCAATGCACAAATTTACGAGCTCAATAAATGGTTGTTGTGTTAAATCACTAAGTTTTGGGGTGATTTGTTATGCACCACAAGCTAACTCACACACCTGCTTGTCTAATTGTGTGTGTTTGTGTGCATGACAAGCACATTTTGAATTTTTCACCTTACAAACCAGAGCTTGTTTTTCGTTACTTTTGATTGCAAAACAACACCACTGGCTTTAACATATTATTTCAACTTCTTGCCAACCTTGTGTTTGTTTTAATGTGTTGGGTATAGACATATGCCCATGTATATTTGCTTTTCATGACCTGGTAATTTCCTTGATTACCCAAATGTATGGAGCACTCTTAAGTCATTTTGCTGTCACAATTCATCTACCTTTAAAAAAAATTAGCTATATCTCAACTGCAACATAAGTCAGTAATTAAAAACAGATGGTTTAAAAAGTATGCTTGAAGCAAGTGAAAATATACAAGATAATGAAAAGAAGCAGAGAAACCAGAAACCCTCCAAAGTTTTGTTGGACACAATGTTGTCACAGCAAAGATGAATTTGACACCAGAGATGATAGCACTTCCCCAAGGAAAACAGAAATAAATTGAGAATAAGCATAACTCATCAGTTTAAAGAAACAGGGACACACTTATATCTTGGGTTTTATTTTTGTGGCAATTCAAGTTAGCCTGAACCTTGGTATTTTTCCTCTAGAATAACTGCATGAAACTATAAGCTCTGCAGTCACCCACACATACACAGATACACACGCACACACACACTCACAGACCACGCATTCCCAACATTAGTGTAAAGGGTTGCAATTTCTCCATGTATTCTTCAGCAGTTGTGTTTTGTTTTGTTTTGATAGTAGCTGTCCTAAGAGGTGTGATGGGATAATCTCACTGATTTGCACTTTCCTGATGATGGGTAATGTTGAGCACTTTTACATACACCTGTTGGCCAGCTGTATGTCTTTTTTTAAAGAAATGTTTATTACAGAGTTTCCTCAAAAAGTTAACACCAGTGCTATCATACGGGATCTTGCAATTCCACTTCTGAGTATATATCAAAAACAACTGAAATCAGGATCTTGAAGAGGTATGCTTTCATGTTCTTAATTACCAAGATATGGAAACACCCTAACTGTCCCTCAGCAGATAAATGCACAACGAAAATTTCACATGACTATATAAAATTACATATAAATACATACAATGAAAAATTATTCTTAAGACTATTCTTAAAATTATAGTCTTAAAAAAGAAAATCTGTACAGGATGATGAATGTTAACTAAATCCATTGGTGATAATGGTTTCACAATATATGACAGCCATGAGATTAAAAGACACTTGCTCCTTGGAAGAAAACCTGTGACCAACCTAGGGATCATATTAAAAAGCAAAGACGTTACTTTGCCGACAAAGGTCCATATAGTCAAAGCTATGGTTTTTTTCAGTAGTCATGTATGGATGTGAGAGTTGGACCATTATGAAACCTGAGCATCGAAGAATTGATACTTTTGAACTGTGGCATTGGAGAAGACTCTTGAGAGTCCCTTGGACTGCAAAGAGATCAAACCAGTTAATCCTAAGGGAAATTAGCCCTGAATATTCATTGGAAGAACAGGTGCTGAAGCTGAAGCTCTAATACTTAGGCCACCTAATGCAAAGAACTGACTCATTGGAAAAGATCCTGATGCTGGCAAAGACTGAGGGCATTAGGAGATGGTGGCAGAGAATGAGATGGTTGGATGGCATCACCAACTCAATGGACATGAGTCTGAGCAAACTCTGGGAGATGGTGAAGGACAGGGAAGCCTAGCATGCTACAATCCATGTGGTCGCAAGGAGTCAGACATGACTGAAAAACGCCAACATATCATTCTGTAAACCCTTAAAATTATATAGTGATATATACCAGTTATTTCTCAGTAAATCAAGGGGGGAAATGTTAGAAAAAAGAAGGAAGTCCTGCCATCTGAAACAACATGCATGAACTTGGGAGACAGTATACTAAGTGAGCTTCCCTGGTGGCTCAGATGGTAAAGAATCTGCTGGCCATGAGAAGGGAACGGCAATCCATTCCAATATTATTGCTTCAGGAATTACATGGACTAGAAGAGTGTGGTGAGCTAGAGTCTATGGGGTCACAAAGAGTCTGACACGACGGTGTGACTAACACACACACACACACACACACACACACGCTAAGTGAAATAAGCTCATCACAGAAGGACAAATACTGCATAATCCTACTATATGAGAGTCCTAAAATAGTCAAACTCATAGAAGTAGAGAGAAGAAGTGTGGATTCCAGGGGCTAGTGGAGGGTGGGGAGAAATAAAAAATTACTGTTCAAAGAATATAAAGTTTCACTTAAGCAAGGTGAGTACTTTCTAGAGATCAGCCATATAGTAGTGATTATAGTTTACTGTTTGCAAACTGAAAAATTTGTTAAAACAATAGATCTCAAGTTAAGTGTTCTTACTACAAAAAGGAGAGGGGAGAGGAAACTTTTGGAGGTGATGTTCATTATCTTGATTGTGGTAATGGTTTCACAAGTATATGCAGAATATTTGAGCCGATCATTCTGTTACATAAAATGTGCACAATTTTTTGTATATCAATTACACTTCAAACCTGTTTAAAAATGCAACTTTTAATTACAATCTTCAAAGTTTCAGACATTTGAAAAAAAAAAAAAGGGAAGACATAAAGGCACTGAGTATTAGCAACGACTATTTCTGATGCAGTAGTTACTATTACTGGGCCCTATGCAGAGTACTTTAGGCAGAACACATTTTTAAAGCTGACAATAATCTTGTATGTCAGGTATTTTTTATATTTTAAGGTAACAACATCACCACTAAAGAAAAACAATTTTATTCCTTTTCTAATTGCACACTTTTAAATGAACTTTTTAACAGATGAGTTCCAGAATCACCTTGGTTAGGAACACTCAAACAGTAAGAAAATATGATGAAATTCTGTACCGTTGGTATGCCAAAATCTATTTGGGATGAGGGAAGAAGCATCAAGGTGAAAAAAGTGTCCTCATCAACTAACACTAATAAATATTCTAAAAAGACATGTTGATAGCCACTTGAAAAAAAACAAGTCTTTATCCTGTAGTTCAATGAATGCATTGATTTAATGATTTTACTGTTCCACTGAGTTTTTTATGCTTGGATAATTATAATGAAGATGTTTGTAAAGCCATGAAAAGAAACCTATAGTCTGAGGAAAGGAATGGGAATGCTATAGCAAGAAAAAGGGATGGTGCTCAGCTCTTTAAATGCTGCCACTTAATCTTCAAAAACATTCTCTAATAAAAGTGCTATTACATCTACATTTTATGCAATCAGGAACTGTGCCACATGGAATCAAATCTTCGACTTCATTTATTCTTCTTAAGCATCCCACAAGAGAGATGGCACAATTTTTACACATCAATGCCGTGGGCTCTATGAGATTAAGTGACACATTCAAATTCTTGCAGAGCAAATGAAGTGGAGCTGACATTAGAGTTTGTATTTTCCCAATCTTATACTTTTCATTGCATTCTTCTATCTGAAAACTAATATAAGGTACCAGTAATAGTGACAGGAAAACAAAAATGGGTACCATATTACTTTCAGGGCTCCAGAACCTGACGGACCATTAACCATAGATAGTTGTTGATCATGGGCCAAGGCTCAAATAGGCTCTAATTACAGTTCTGCCATCATCTAGTTGAGTGTCTTCATATTCCTCAACCTCAAGTTTATGATGAATCAAGACCTCAAATAAGACAACCTCTTAGAACTTTAGATTTGATGAAGTGGGCGTGATGAGGCAGGAAGTCTTCTAACATCAGTTTACATCACTATCAGTAAAAGAAAGCAGTACAGAAGTAAGCATTAGACTCATTTATTTAAACCCCATCAAATCTACCTCTGGGACTTCCAGAATGTCTTACACAGAGATGTTCATTACAACATTAATTTTAAGAACAAAAATTTGGAAGCAAATTATTGACCAGTAAATTCCTTTTTGCCAGACATCTATTAATAGAATATATCCATTTGGTAGAATACTACGTTGCATTTTAGAAATCTACTTAAGGAAATACCCAAGATATGTTTCTAAGTGGGAAAAAAAAGAAAAAGTGCAGTCGTTGTATAGACGGAATGATGACAACCAAGTAAAAGTTCATGTCAAAAAAAGGATCTACACATAATGCCCTTACTTAAAGACTGGTATAATTAACATTTTAATATGTTTTACCCATCTTTTTTTTCTTTCTATCTTTCTATACGTCACCTGAGATTCCTCAGATCTCATCATCTCCCACTTGTTGACTCATTTTGGAAGTGCTGCAGAATCTCAGGTGTGTTCACAATGCTGTCTTTCAGCTATTGTGGACAAAAAGAGCTCACTGTGCTCTCTGTTCCTAGCCCTTTGCTGATGTTTGTTAGCCATGAGGCCAATGAGTCACATCTTATTATGGTGGTACTGAACAGATGATCAAGGTAAGTGTATTTTTCAAGGCTATTCGACAAACCATCATCTTTAAAAATGTCTGTTCAGGGCTGGGTTCCCTAAAATAGAAATATGCCCTTTCTTCATCTTTTGCTGGCTCTTTCTCTCCAGATGGGCCTGGGAGCTTAGGCAAAGGGAGCAACATCTGAGAGAGACTGGGCCACCTTCTGGACGGGCCAAGAAAGCTGCACAACAAGTCAAGTGAGTCTGTGATGCCACCAACACTCCAGGAATAGTTTATTCTCCTTTGATTATACCCTTTTAACTGTGCCTTAGACTCCTGCTACTCAAAGTGTAGAGCGTGGACTGGTAACTTGAGCATGATTTGGGAGCTTGTTGGAAATGAAAAAAGTTCAAGCCCTATCCCAGCCATATGGAATCAAAACCTACAAGTGGTTCCTAGGTACCTTGACATTTGAGAAGCACTGTTTGAGACACTGGTTTAGACTATGTTTCTCCAAGTCTTTTTCCTGCATTTCTTGAGGATAGAACATGCTCAAAATCCTATTCTAAACGAAATGGCTCTTCATTCCTCTCCATCTCTAAACTCCACATGGTTTTGATTCAATTTCTGGCTCTATTTTCATACATTTTCAACTCATCTTGGTAAGCCACAGGGATGGATAGCTGTGGCTATCCACTGATGGATGGCTCTGCCCTAGGTGTATGGTCTTGGACAACTTATTCATTTGCTTTCTCCAAACTTAATTTTTAGAGATAGAGATAACTTGAAAAGTGAGGAACTGGAATTTTATCATTCTTCTGCTTCTAAGACAAAACTCCAGTAAGGAGATGTCAGTATTTCATAAATGAAAGCACCACTTGAGTGCAGGCTGAATTACCAGCACAGCTACAGTCTGTTAATAGGGTATCATGGATGGACACCAGCTGGTTGGTGTTCTTTCGCATTTACTTTCATCTATCAACCATATCATTAGGTGAATTCACACTGCATCAACCATGTCCTCAGCACTTTGTGAGTCCCTGAAAAGGACAAAAAAAAAAAAAAAAAGTAAGAAAACTAGAGATGCCACTGATGAGATTAGGCCAAAGCATTTCTGAATAAAGTGGAGAGATGATGTCATCTGATTCAGCTCCAGGGGTTGGGTCTGAGTTTTATGTTGTTGTATATCTTTATTTCTTAATTTTAGATTTTTAATTGACTAGGTACCTAAAACTTTACTTTTGTATTTAATTACTTAACCCTTCTAATTCTCTTTAGAGGCTGAACATGATGACTAACCCAGATTTAGTGGGAGCCAACTATGTTCCTAAGAAAGAGAAAAAAATGTTCTGAGACTAACTCTAAGACAGACAGATGAGAAATAAACACATGTACACAACTACCTACACTCATGTATGTGCAACACACGTATGCACACCGCATATCAATAAATTGCCTAGATTACTGTGGGAGTATTTATTAATATTAACACACTGCCATTGTTCTTTCCCTGCCTTCATGGCCTACCTCTCCATTACATTAACCTTCTTACAGGAATTACTGTAGGAATACTTGGTGAGTAGAAATAATCCCAGAGAGAGTGAACTTTCTGGGACAATTCACTGGAGCTCAGGACACCTTCCCACTAGGCTTTTCTTATGAGATACTTTATTTGGGGTGTCTTATTAAAGAAAACTGTTGCCTGGAGAATCCCATGGACAGAGGAGCCTGGCAGGTTGCAGTCCATAGGGTTGCGCAGAGTCAGACATGACTAAAGTGACTTAGCATGCATACACATATGCCCTGATGAGGCAGCCACTAAGCTTATATCACTCTAGAAAAAAGAAAAGGAAGCTAGATGACACAGTTAACATTTTTTTTAATTTAATACTTTATTCTATTTTACAATACTGTATTGGTTTTGCCATACATTGACATGAATCAGCCACAGGTGTACATGATCTCCCAATGCCGATGCACCCTCCCACCTCCCACCCCACACCATCTCCCCAGATCATCCCGTACACCAGCCCCAAGCAACCTGTATCCTGTATTGAACATAGACTGGCGCTTCATTTCTTATATGATAGGATACATGTTTCAGTGCCATTCTCCCAAATCATCCCACCCTCTCCCTCTCCCTCAGAAGCCAAAAGTCCGTTCTATACTTCTGTGTCTCTTATGTTGTCTCACTTACAGGGTCATCATTACTATCTTTCTAAATTCCATATATATGTGTCAGTATACTGTATTGGTGTTTTTCTTTCTGGTTAACTTCACTCTGTATAATTGGCTCCAGTTTCATCCATCTCATTAGAACTGAGTCAAATTTATTCTTTTTAAGGGCTGAGTAATACTCCATTGTGTATATGTTCCACAGCTTTCTGTGCTAATTGTTTTACATATCATGTCTTCCTTAATCACAACAACCCTAAGAAGTAGATAATAATATCCTTATTTTATGAATAATATCCTTATTTTATGAATATGCTTATTTTAAGAATAAATTTTATAAAAATATCCTCATTTTATGAATAGTGAATAAAGATCAGGGTTTTACACACAACAGAATAGATTCAAATCAAAGGTTTTTATGGTAAATCCATAGGCAGTTTCCTCTGTATAGACACAGCTTCAAGAGCAAGTCCAAAGAGAGTTTTGGATTCCAAAACTTAGATTCCAAGAGAATTTTCTCTGGCTAGTATTTAGGAGCCACACATGACAGGGCCCTTTGGAAAATTTTGAGATCCCTCTTATTTCCTTGAAAAATCAATAGCTATGAAAGCTGCATGTCAATCTTTTCATGACACATTTTGTTCTTCTAGCATGACTTTTAGAGGGATGTAATAACTTTCCATACATACAAAAGAACTAGCAGTGGTGCACTCAATTTAGAGATTTGTGTTTTCTGTTGTTGGTCAAAGGGTGTGACCTTCCTGTATCATCTGATGAACGTTCTCACCAGGATGCAGGTCTCTAATACCAATGCTGAGCTTTGTTCTGTTGTCTCACATTTCATGTCATAGTGATGAATAAAAATGGTGGCAGCTAAGAAAAGAATTATCAACAGAAATGTTATCATTGAGAAGAAGTTAGTAAGGAACTCATAATTCTTCATTGAATTTATGAGCAGTGAGTCAGAAATCTGGGGAAAAAACAGCACCAAATAAATGCACTGTAAGGTAATTACCAGAAGGAAAAAAAGATGAAAAGAACTGTGACCCACGAGAAGAGAATAAAGAGTGAAAAAAATCTAGATATGAATCCTAGATGTTACAACACAGCTGAGAGGTCTTGCATAAGTAACTTTGCTTCTCTGGGCTCAGTTTTCAAGTGGAAAGTCAGCTGTATGTTGGTGGAGGGGTTTGATGATTTCTGAGATCCCTCTCCACTCTAAAATTCTGTGTTCTGTAGCTGTGCAGCAAGAAGTAGTTAAACAATGGCCTCTTCCCCTAGAAAAGCCTTGGGGTATTTTGCTCGTTAAAGGGATTAGCTGTCCATTTGCAGGGATGTCTCTCCAATGAGGCAGGGACATAATGGCCCAACACAGCTTTAGTTTTGATTCACTTTATAAAGTACATATCCAATTGCCTGGCAAGTTAAGCCAAGCACGTCTTCTCATGTGTTTTAGGAATCAAGGCATTTGGCTGATACAGAGAGCAAATGCCTCTTATTAATGTGTGACAAAACCATATGGAAGAAAAACACTCCTTCTTTTCTCCCATATGGCACAGCTGAGTAAGGCTAGCTTTTCTGGCCTTGAAATGGTTCCATGAACCAGGTGAGCAGTTTATTTCACAAGCTGGTGACAATCCAGTATATCTCTCCCATGGAGCTGGGAAGAGATGAGAATTCCTCCATTGTAGCCCAGGGCTGTCAGCAAGGTCTGTGACATGGGTCATCAGCTCCTTTGTCAAGATGTCAGGTAAGTGAATTGCTGTGAGGTAGAAAAGAGGGCAATCTCATACCAGCTTGAATCTCTGCCCTGAAATGTCCTTGAACCTCTAGATTTTTACAGTTTGGGTCAAGCAACTTTTACCTTCGAAAACCCTCAACCCCTTACAATCCCAATGCAGTGACTGTGATAAGATCTTTGGGGGAGAGAGAGCAAGGGGTAAACAGCTATCTAACCTATCTTTACACTAGGTCTAAAGGATTAGACTCAGTGGTTTCTCATTTTAACCTAATGTTTATCCTTTGCAAGACATGATGAATTAACTGTTTAACTTCTCTGGCATTTAGGGTACAGACAAAAAAGAAATAGAGATGATTTCATTGACTATATAAGAAAAATAATGCAAACAACAGCAGTAACAAAAATCCAACTCAATTGTATCTTTAAAATAATTCTACCTCTTTAAAAGAGTGAGAGATAATGCTGGAAACACATATAAGTGATGTCCTCTNGCAAAGAACTGACTCATTTGAAAAGACTCTGATGCTGGGAAAGATTGAAGGTGGGAGGAGAAGGGGACAACAGAGGATGAGATGGTTGAATGGCATCACTGACTCAATGGACATGAGTTTGAGCAAACTGGGAGTTGGTGATGGACGGGGGAGGCCTGCTGTGCTGCAGTTCATGGGGTCGCAAAAAGTCAGACACGACTGAGCGACTGAACTGAACTAACTGATTGGTTTCATTGAAGACAGTTTTTCCACAGACTAGGAATGGGGTGGGAGGGGTAGTTTTAGGATGATTCAAGCGCATTACTTTTATTGTGCAGTTTATTTCTATCATTTTTTAAAAAGTATTTTTTATGTGGACCATTTTTAAAGTCTTATGCATTCCAATATTGTTTCTGTCTTGTGTTCTGGTTTTTTCGCCACGAGGCAGGCGGCATCTAGCTCTCCCACCAGGAACTGAACCTTCACCTGCATTGGAAGGCGAAGTCCCAACCACTGGCCACCAGGGAGTCCTTGGGGTTATTCAGTCACCAGGTTGTATCTGTTTGCGACTCCATGACTGCAGCACGCCAGGCTTCCCCATCCTTCACTCTCTCCCAGAGCTTGCTCAAACTCATGTCCACCGAGTCAGTGATGCCATCCAACCATCTCATCTGCTGCCTCTGTCTCCAGTTCCCCTCAGTCTCTCCCAGCATCAGGATCTTTTCCAATGAATAGGCCCTTCGAATCAGATGGCCAAAGTATTGGAGCTTCAGCTTCAGCACCAGTCCTTCCAGTGAAGTCCCTGTTTCTGTTATTAGCACATCAGCTCCACTTTGGATCATCAGGCATTAGATGCCGAAGGTTGGGCACCCCTGCTTTAAGCAATCCGAACGGGCAGGCTCGCTCAGCATCTTGGGTCTGTTTGTACGTCCAGGCGGGGTGGTGATGGGGGCATTACGCTAGAACGCCTCTAGGAGCCACTGCGTGGGCTGGTGTGTTCTCACCGTGGACACACCCCTGAGGATGGGGTCGCGTGACCTGTGGCTCCCGCAGCAGAACCGTAATCAGTGGCTGTGGGTCTGGGAAGCGATCTGGGCTCTGATCCACCCCCGGCCCAGTGGCTGGCAATGGGCGTCTCTTGGCCTCTCTTCCTGTATTATTTCCTGCTCAGTCACTTCAGTCATATTCGACTCTTTGCGGCCCCGTGGACTGTAGCCTACCGGGCTCCTCTGTCCATGGGATTCTCCAGACAGGAATACTGGAGTGGGTGGCCACGCCCTCCTCCAGGGGCTGTCCCCGACTCAGGGATTGAACCTGTGTTTCTTACATCTCCTGCGTTGGCAGGTGGGTTCTTTACCACCAGCGCCACCTGGGAAGCCTGTATTATTTCCTAGAGCTGCACTAACAAACGACCCCAAACTGGGGAGCTTAGAACAACAGAAATAGCTTCTCCTGCAGATCTGGAGATTAGAGGCTGCACTCCCTCTGAGAGCTCTGGGGGAGAGCCTTCCATTGCCTCTTCCGGCTTCAGGGGCTCCAGGGTTCCTTGGCTGGCGGCCGCGTGACTCCAGTCTTCGCCTCCGTCTTTCCCTGGCCTCGTCCCTCTGTGTCTGTGGGGGTCCTTTTCTGTCTCTTACAGGACAGTCTCGTGGGATTCAGGGCCCACCCTAATCCAGTACCATCTCAAGTCCTCACCGTCACTACATCTGCAAAGATTCTATTTCCAAACGAGGTCACACTCTGAGGTTCTGGGTGGAACCAAAGGTTTTGGGAGACAATGTTGAATAAACTGCACCCCTACAGCTCCTCCCACTTCCTTTCCCTGGGAACACACCCTCCTCTGTTTGGGAAACTCTCCTGTCACCCCCTCCTCTTACTCATGGTTCAGTGATAGTGTCCTTCCCATCTGCCTGGCCCCAGCAGACGTGAACCCCCGGGGAAATCACTCCTGTCTCCTGGGCTCTGGGAATGGATCCAGGGAACAAGAGGATCTGAGCTGTCAGTCATCCCAGAGATTCAGATGTTCCTCAGCATCAGCAGGAGAGGAAGAGGGAGCCCCTGAGCTAGGAACACACGTGTGTGGAAGGACCTTGGCCGTCTCCAGCCCGCTGCGTGGAGCAAAGTATGCCTAGCTGCAGAAAGACAGGGCAAGGCCCTCTCCACCCCATCTCATCACTCTGAGTGAGTCTGAGCTGCGTTTCTGCCGCCTGCCACGAAGCCCTAACACAACAAACAGCATATGAAAGGATGAATAACCATTAGCAGAGGTGCTGAGGAGGGCTGAGTGAGCAACCATCAGCCACACTGTTAGGAGGGAGTTCCATTTTGGGCGGCTTCCCACATGACTCTGGTAAAGAAACTGCCGGCCAGTGCAGGAGAGTCTGGTTCGACCCCGGGGCCAGGAAGATTCCCTGGAGGCGGGCAGGGCAGCCCAGTCCAGTATTCTTGCCTGGGAAATCCCACGGACGGAGGAGCCTGGCGGGCCACAGTCCATGGGGTCGCAGAGTCTTAGCGACTTAGTGGCTAAACAACGCCCTGCTTTGGGCAGGGGCTTGGACTGGATGGATGGTTTTGATAAGCATGTATTAGGCACCTCCTGTGTGCTAGGCACCGCAGGCACAGAGGTGAAGGACAATGGTGAACTTGTCTTGCATTGACGAAGAGTAGGGGGGCTGCCTCAGTGAGATGGTGGGGGTGAGGGGACAGCGAGGCTCAGCTGCCGGGTGGTCGAGGGGGCGCCCCTGCAGTCCTGGGGGCTCCCTGTGCGTGGTGCACTGCAGATGTTTCGGAAGCATTTGTTGAATAAATGGGTTTGGATTATTTGATGGTTCACCTCCTTGTGTCTGTGATTCATGCTGTGTACATCCTCTCCTTCGTTTGCACACCTGCCCTCCAGCCCGTGCGTGCATGTGCACACACACACACAGCCAGCTGCCAGGTATGACACCAGGCACCTGGGAGAGCTGAGTAAGCATCTGTGGTCCACATGATGGAGTGGCTGGCAGGTGAATGATTGGCAGAAAGCTGCCTCCATCCGTCTTGCTGTCGGGGCGCTCAACGATGTGGCAGTGGAGGGGCGGGGTATGTGACTGGCTCCTGGAATCTGGCTTGTACCCAGCTCCTCTGACTCGCTGTGTGGGTGATCCACGGCGTGTTTTATCCAAGGTCTCTCTCCCCTTGCCACCCAGGATGTTTCCGGGTTGTCTCCAGCAAGAAACCAGGCACCTCGCGGTCATTTAAGCGCTGGTTCTCGATGCTCAGGCTGTCTTGGCGGCCTTGGGAGCACGTTGCGGGGAGACGGAGGGAAGTTGCAGAGGGAAACGTGGGATGGAGGGGGTGGTCTTTCTGTTTCTAGATGCTTCTCTCATCCCTCTCCTTGGAGGGTGAGTCTGTGCTGCAGTTTCCTTCTATGAACACTAGATGTCAGTGTTTCTTAATGGATGGAAACGGGTCTCGCGCTGGGGTGATGGAGCCGAGATTAAGGTGCCTGGATCGTGCCTGTTTTAGAGACGGGCACGAAGACTCCAGGGAACAGAGCCAAGGCTTAGGCAGGGATTCCACTGGGTGAGACGTAGTGAACAGGTCGAAAGACCCCCGGGTCCTGAATCCCAGTACCCTGGTGTCCCCAGGACAAGAGCTGCAGACAGGTGAGAGTGAAGGTGTGGGGTTGAGGAGGAGGGCAGGTACGCGAGAATCAACCCTGGGAGGCGTGAGGGCGGCTGACCCTGAGCGGGGGTGAGAGAGAGGACTTGGAGGGGCCGCAGCTGGGAAAGGCCCGCTCACCCTTCCTGGCCTTCCTCCTCTCATCCGGTTTCTCATCCTCCTTTCTGATTTTGGTTTGCTGTCCGAGAAGGGACAGGCCGAGAGGCTCCACTTCTCAAAGGAGACCCTTCTGACGCTGAACTGAAGCGCAGGCTGCATGTCAGCCCTCTTTGGAGTTCATCCTTCCACGCCCCCTGGCTCCTGTCCTGCAGCCCTGGTGTAGCGCTGGGAGCCCAGGATGCCCTCCATCTGTGTGCCCAGGGAGGGGCGGGGTGGGGCGGGAAGAGGTTTGCAGAGATTGAGCCACAGAGGAGGGGGCTGGAGCCTAGTGCTCGGGGAGACCTGGGGATCCCAGAATATANTAAACCCCATCAAATCTACCTCTGGGACTTCCAGAATGTCTTACACAGAGATGTTCACTACAACATTAATTTTAAGAACAAAAATTTGGAAGCAAATTATTGACCAGTAAATTCCTTTTTGCCAGACATCTATTAATAGAATATATCCATTTGGTAGAATACTACGTTGCATTTTAGAAATCTACTTAAGGAAATACCCAAGATATGTTTCTAAGTGGGAAAAAAAAGAAAAAGTGCAGTCGTTGTATAGACGGAATGATGACAACCAAGTAAAAGTTCATGTCAAAAAAAGGATCTACACATAATGCCCTTACTTAAAGACTGGTATAATTAACATTTTAATATGTTTTACCCATCTTTTTTTTCTTTCTATCTTTCTATACGTCACCTGAGATTCCTCAGATCTCATCATCTCCCACTTGTTGACTCATTTTGGAAGTGCTGCAGAATCTCAGGTGTGTTCACAATGCTGTCTTTCAGCTATTGTGGACAAAAAGAGCTCACTGTGCTCTCTGTTCCTAGCCCTTTGCTGATGTTTGTTAGCCATGAGGCCAATGAGTCACATCTTATTATGGTGGTACTGAACAGATGATCAAGGTAAGTGTATTTTTCAAGGCTATTCGACAAACCATCATCTTTAAAAATGTCTGTTCAGGGCTGGGTTCCCTAAAATAGAAATATGCCCTTTCTTCATCTTTTGCTGGCTCTTTCTCTCCAGATGGGCCTGGGAGCTTAGGCAAAGGGAGCAACATCTGAGAGAGACTGGGCCACCTTCTGGACGGGCCAAGAAAGCTGCACAACAAGTCAAGTGAGTCTGTGATGCCACCAACACTCCAGGAATAGTTTATTCTCCTTTGATTATACCCTTTTAACTGTGCCTTAGACTCCTGCTACTCAAAGTGTAGAGCGTGGACTGGTAACTTGAGCATGATTTGGGAGCTTGTTGGAAATGAAAAAAGTTCAAGCCCTATCCCAGCCATATGGAATCAAAACCTACAAGTGGTTCCTAGGTACCTTGACATTTGAGAAGCACTGTTTGAGACACTGGTTTAGACTATGTTTCTCCAAGTCTTTTTCCTGCATTTCTTGAGGATAGAACATGCTCAAAATCCTATTCTAAACGAAATGGCTCCTCATTCCTCTCCATCTCTAAACTCCACATGGTTTTGATTCAATTTCTGGCTCTATTTTCATACATTTTCAACTCATCTTGGTAAGCCACAGGGATGGATAGCTGTGGCTATCCACTGATGGATGGCTCTGCCCTAGGTGTATGGTCTTGGACAACTTATTCATTTGCTTTCTCCAAACTTAATTTTTAGAGATAGAGATAACTTGAAAAGTGAGGAACTGGAATTTTATCATTCTTCTGCTTCTAAGACAAAACTCCAGTAAGGAGATGTCAGTATTTCATAAATGAAAGCACCACTTGAGTGCAGGCTGAATTACCAGCACAGCTACAGTCTGTTAATAGGGTATCATGGATGGACACCAGCTGGTTGGTGTTCTTTCGCATTTACTTTCATCTATCAACCATATCATTAGGTGAATTCACACTGCATCAACCATGTCCTCAGCACTTTGTGAGTCCCTGAAAAGGAAAAAAAAAAAAAAAAAAAAGTAAGAAAACTAGAGATGCCACTGATGAGATTAGGCCAAAGCATTTCTGAATAAAGTGGAGAGATGATGTCATCTGATTCAGCTCCAGGGGTTGGGTCTGAGTTTTATGTTGTTGTATATCTTTATTTCTTAATTTTAGATTTTTAATTGACTAGGTACCTAAAACTTTACTTTTGTATTTAATTACTTAACCCTTCTAATTCTCTTTAGAGGCTGAACATGATGACTAACCCAGATTTAGTGGGAGCCAACTATGTTCCTAAGAAAGAGAAAAAAATGTTCTGAGACTAACTCTAAGACAGACAGATGAGAAATAAACACATGTACACAACTACCTACACTCATGTATGTGCAACACACGTATGCACACCGCATATCAATAAATTGCCTAGATTACTGTGGGAGTATTTATTAATATTAACACACTGCCATTGTTCTTTCCCTGCCTTCATGGCCTACCTCTCCATTACATTAACCTTCTTACAGGAATTACTGTAGGAATACTTGGTGAGTAGAAATAATCCCAGAGAGAGTGAACTTTCTGGGACAATTCACTGGAGCTCAGGACACCTTCCCACTAGGCTTTTCTTATGAGATACTTTATTTGGGGTGTCTTATTAAAGAAAACTGTTGCCTGGAGAATCCCATGGACAGAGGAGCCTGGCAGGTTGCAGTCCATAGGGTTGCGCAGAGTCAGACATGACTAAAGTGACTTAGCATGCATACACATATGCCCTGATGAGGCAGCCACTAAGCTTATATCACTCTAGAAAAAAGAAAAGGAAGCTAGATGACACAGTTAACATTTTTTTTAATTTAATACTTTATTCTATTTTACAATACTGTATTGGTTTTGCCATACATTGACATGAATCAGCCACAGGTGTACATGATCTCCCAATGCCGATGCACCCTCCCACCTCCCACCCCACACCATCTCCCCAGATCATCCCGTACACCAGCCCCAAGCAACCTGTATCCTGTATTGAACATAGACTGGCGCTTCATTTCTTATATGATAGGATACATGTTTCAGTGCCATTCTCCCAAATCATCCCACCCTCTCCCTCTCCCTCAGAAGCCAAAAGTCCGTTCTATACTTCTGTGTCTCTTATGTTGTCTCACTTACAGGGTCATCATTACTATCTTTCTAAATTCCATATATATGTGTCAGTATACTGTATTGGTGTTTTTCTTTCTGGTTAACTTCACTCTGTATAATTGGCTCCAGTTTCATCCATCTCATTAGAACTGAGTCAAATTTATTCTTTTTAAGGGCTGAGTAATACTCCATTGTGTATATGTTCCACAGCTTTCTGTGCTAATTGTTTTACATATCATGTCTTCCTTAATCACAACAACCCTAAGAAGTAGATAATAATATCCTTATTTTATGAATAATATCCTTATTTTATGAATATGCTTATTTTAAGAATAAATTTTATAAAAATATCCTCATTTTATGAATAGTGAATAAAGATCAGGGTTTTACACACAACAGAATAGATTCAAATCAAAGGTTTTTATGGTAAATCCATAGGCAGTTTCCTCTGTATAGACACAGCTTCAAGAGCAAGTCCAAAGAGAGTTTTGGATTCCAAAACTTAGATTCCAAGAGAATTTTCTCTGGCTAGTATTTAGGAGCCACACATGACAGGGCCCTTTGGAAAATTTTGAGATCCCTCTTATTTCCTTGAAAAATCAATAGCTATGAAAGCTGCATGTCAATCTTTTCATGACACATTTTGTTCTTCTAGCATGACTTTTAGAGGGATGTAATAACTTTCCATACATACAAAAGAACTAGCAGTGGTGCACTCAATTTAGAGATTTGTGTTTTCTGTTGTTGGTCAAAGGGTGTGACCTTCCTGTATCATCTGATGAACGGTTCTCACCAGGATGCAGGTCTCTAATACCAATGCTGAGCTTTGTTCTGTTGTCTCACATTTCATGTCATAGTGATGAATAAAAATGGTGGCAGCTAAGAAAAGAATTATCAACAGAAATGTTATCATTGAGAAGAAGTTAGTAAGGAACTCATAATTCTTCATTGAATTTATGAGCAGTGAGTCAGAAATCTGGGGAAAAAACAGCACCAAATAAATGCACTGTAAGGTAATTACCAGAAGGAAAAAAAGATGAAAAGAACTGTGACCCACGAGAAGAGAATAAAGAGTGAAAAAAATCTAGATATGAATCCTAGATGTTACAACACAGCTGAGAGGTCTTGCATAAGTAACTTTGCTTCTCTGGGCTCAGTTTTCAAGTGGAAAGTCAGCTGTATGTTGGTGGAGGGGTTTGATGATTTCTGAGATCCCTCTCCACTCTAAAATTCTGTGTTCTGTAGCTGTGCAGCAAGAAGTAGTTAAACAATGGCCTCTTCCCCTAGAAAAGCCTTGGGGTATTTTGCTCGTTAAAGGGATTAGCTGTCCATTTGCAGGGATGTCTCTCCAATGAGGCAGGGACATAATGGCCCAACACAGCTTTAGTTTTGATTCACTTTATAAAGTACATATCCAATTGCCTGGCAAGTTAAGCCAAGCACGTCTTCTCATGTGTTTTAGGAATCAAGGCATTTGGCTGATACAGAGAGCAAATGCCTCTTATTAATGTGTGACAAAACCATATGGAAGAAAAACACTCCTTCTTTTCTCCCATATGGCACAGCTGAGTAAGGCTAGCTTTTCTGGCCTTGAAATGGTTCCATGAACCAGGTGAGCAGTTTATTTCACAAGCTGGTGACAATCCAGTATATCTCTCCCATGGAGCTGGGAAGAGATGAGAATTCCTCCATTGTAGCCCAGGGCTGTCAGCAAGGTCTGTGACATGGGTCATCAGCTCCTTTGTCAAGATGTCAGGTAAGTGAATTGCTGTGAGGTAGAAAAGAGGGCAATCTCATACCAGCTTGAATCTCTGCCCTGAAATGTCCTTGAACCTCTAGATTTTTACAGTTTGGGTCAAGCAACTTTTACCTTCGAAAACCCTCAACCCCTTACAATCCCAATGCAGTGACTGTGATAAGATCTTTGGGGGAGAGAGAGCAAGGGGTAAACAGCTATCTAACCTATCTTTACACTAGGTCTAAAGGATTAGACTCAGTGGTTTCTCATTTTAACCTAATGTTTATCCTTTGCAAGACATGATGAATTAACTGTTTAACTTCTCTGGCATTTAGGGTACAGACAAAAAAGAAATAGAGATGATTTCATTGACTATATAAGAAAAATAATGCAAACAACAGCAGTAACAAAAATCCAACTCAATTGTATCTTTAAAATAATTCTACCTCTTTAAAAGAGTGAGAGATAATGCTGGAAACACATATAAGTGATGTCCTCTTCCTTCCATTTAAGTCAACATGGACTAGAGAGGGGTGACGACTTTCATTGTCCCTACTATTTGGCATAACAAAATCAAACTTTTATCTTTCATGAGTAATCTTCTCCTTTAATAAATAGCTATTCCTTTATTAAGTATATTAATTAGTATGTTAATATACTCATTATATGTCATATAACTTGAGTCAACAAAAGGTGAATATTTTTCTCTAACATGTAAATTTCCATCATATACAATTAGGCATGAATGCAAAAGGTTTGCTAAAAACAAAAATCAGTTAAGTGATAGGATGTCAGATTTAGAAGAAAACATCAAAGATCTTACTACAGTCTAGAAAATCAGAACCAAGTAAGTTATTAGAATGGGTTTGGATAAATAGACATTTACACACATATGCACACACACATTCACATATAGTTCAATTTCTTAGAAAGAGTGATATTAGGTATGAACTTCCTATGTACTGAGAAGGTTCCATATTGAATATTAAAGGATTTCTTAACTATGAAAATAATTTGAATAGTCAAAAGAAGCTGTTTAATCTTTCTTGGATATATTTTTGAGCTCTTTGCATTCTAAAACTCTAACATTTTTTGTTGAGGATCATCTAGTTCAATGGAGAAATTCCCTTGTAAAGTTTTCATATCAGATTAACCCACCTTTCCTAAATTGTTTCAAGGAATGGAAACTTAACCACAGATATAATCCAGAGTTATAGATTTGCAACTACTTANATGTCAGGTAAGTGAATTGCTGTGAGGTAGAAAAGAGGGCAATCTCATACCAGCTTGAATCTCTGCCCTGAAATGTCCTTGAACCTCTAGATTTTTACAGTTTGGGTCAAGCAACTTTTACCTTCGAAAACCCTCAACCCCTTACAATCCCAATGCAGTGACTGTGATAAGATCTTTGGGGGAGAGAGAGCAAGGGGTAAACAGCTATCTAACCTATCTTTACACTAGGTCTAAAGGATTAGACTCAGTGGTTTCTCATTTTAACCTAATGTTTATCCTTTGCAAGACATGATGAATTAACTGTTTAACTTCTCTGGCATTTAGGGTACAGACAAAAAAGAAATAGAGATGATTTCATTGACTATATAAGAAAAATAATGCAAACAACAGCAGTAACAAAAATCCAACTCAATTGTATCTTTAAAATAATTCTACCTCTTTAAAAGAGTGAGAGATAATGCTGGAAACACATATAAGTGATGTCCTCTTCCTTCCATTTAAGTCAACATGGACTAGAGAGGGGTGACGACTTTCATTGTCCCTACTATTTGGCATAACAAAATCAAACTTTTATCTTTCATGAGTAATCTTCTCCTTTAATAAATAGCTATTCCTTTATTAAGTATATTAATTAGTATGTTAATATACTCATTATATGTCATATAACTTGAGTCAACAAAAGGTGAATATTTTTCTCTAACATGTAAATTTCCATCATATACAATTAGGCATGAATGCAAAAGGTTTGCTAAAAACAAAAATCAGTTAAGTGATAGGATGTCAGATTTAGAAGAAAACATCAAAGATCTTACTACAGTCTAGAAAATCAGAACCAAGTAAGTTATTAGAATGGGTTTGGATAAAGAGACATTTACACACATATGCACACACACATTCACATATAGTTCAATTTCTTAGAAAGAGTGATATTAGGTATGAACTTCCTATGTACTGAGAAGGTTCCATATTGAATATTAAAGGATTTCTTAACTATGAAAATAATTTGAATAGTCAAAAGAAGCTGTTTAATCTTTCTTGGATATATTTTTGAGCTCTTTGCATTCTAAAACTCTAACATTTTTTGTTGAGGATCATCTAGTTCAATGGAGAAATTCCCTTGTAAAGTTTTCATATCAGATTAACCCACCTTTCCTAAATTGTTTCAAGGAATGGAAACTTAACCACAGATATAATCCAGAGTTATAGATTTGCAACTACTTAAGCTGAAGAATTGATGCTTTTGAACTGTGGTGCTGGAGAAGACTCTTGAGAGTCCCTTGGACTGCAAGGAGATCCAACCAGTCCATCCTAAAGTCCTGGGTGTTCATTGGAAGGACTGATGCTGATGCTGAAACTCCATACTTTGGCCACCTCATGTGAAGAGTTGACTCATTGGAAAAGACCCTGATGCTGGGAAGAATTGGGGGCAGGAGGAGAAGGGGACGACAGAGGATGAGATGGCTGGATGGCATCACTGACTCGATGCACATGAGTTTGGGTATACTCCAGGAGCTGATGATGGACAGGGAGGCCTGGCGTGCTGCTATTCACGGGGTTGCAAAGAGTCAGACACGACTGAGTGACTGAATTGAACAGAACTGAAAAGTTCTTATAGTAAACCAATATCTATAATCTTCTCTTGTGTTCCTCTGGAGATGTGCAGAATATTTGAACTCTTCACATGACAAATCTTCATATTTTTCAGGTTGTTTTTTATGTCTCTCATAATTTTTCTTATAATAATTTCTTTCAGATTAAGCATATCAAATTATTTGAAATAAATGAGTAAGCGTAACAGTAAATGGAAAAAATGGCAGATACTACCACATTGGTGAAGGGATTTCAATCAACACTTACTAGTCATAGATGATGTTTCCACAGTGTACTAAGTTCAAAGATTCCTTTTAAAGTCCAACACACACTCCAAAGTGCTCTTAGATCAGAGTGAAATGGATTTACCAACATTTATTGTGCTTTGCAGGAAGGCGGCAGTATTACTGAGGGGTATTCCCTGGTGTCTCAGATGTTAAAAATCTGCCTGCAATGCAGGAGGCCTGGGTTAGATCCCTGGGTTGGGAAGATCTCTTGGAGAAGGGAATGGCTGCCCACTCCGGTATTCTGGCCTGGAGAATTCCTCAGGAAGAGGAGCCTAGCAGGCTACAGTCCATGGGGTCACAAAGAGTCAGACACGACTGAGTGACTTTCACACACACACAGAAGACAAAAGTATGAGTTAACAGTGGCCTTCTCTAAGTCTGTAATTTCACAGATAGCTCTTAATTCTACAAAAGAGTTTAAATTCTTAGTTTGAAAGCCACAAGAGGGCACTAGACTACTACATGGACCTAACTCTACTTCTTATCCAAAGTATAAAGCAAGGGTCAGCGTTGACATTACACTGACTCAGGCAATTATAGATGGTTGCCTCAGTTGCATGCCGTAAGCCTGTATGTGAGACACAGTAGGTAATCATGAATGATGTACAGAGAAATTGCCTATGAAACAAGTATTCAGACATTAAGCTAGGGTCACACTAAACGTAATAGAATTCACATGCAATTTAAAAGAAAAATAAAAAGGAAGTCTACCCCCAACATTCCAAGAAAAGGTAAGGTGGTTATTTAGGCTGTGAGTTCTGAAAACAACATGGGTAATAAGGTGATCATCAGGGGCACAGCAGGAGTTAGACAGATGGGAGACTTCCACATCTAATTTTGAAAAGCCTGACATCTGACAAGATTCATGTTTGGCCCAATATTTTCTTCAGACTGTGAGATTTACACAGAGGATCACCCCAGGTATTATTTCTTCTTCAGAAACACTCTGTTCAGTTCAGTTCAGTTCAGTTGCTGTTGTGTCCGACTTTTTGCGACCTCAAGAATTGCAGCATGCCAGACCTCCCTGTTCATCACCAACTCCAGGAGTTCACACTAACTCATGTACATCGAGTCAGTGATGCCATCCAGCCATCTCATCCTCGATCGTCCCCTTCTCCTCCCGCCCCCAATTCCTCCCAGCATCAGGGTCTTTTCCAATGAGTCAACTCTTCACATGAGGTGGCCAAAGTACTGGAATTTCAGCTTTAGCATCAGTCCTTCCAAAGAGCAACCAGGGCTGATCTCCTTTAGAATGGACTGGTTGGATCTCCTTGCAGTCCAAGGGACTCTCAAGAGTCTTCTCCAGCACCACAGTTCAAAAGCATCAGTTCTTTGGTGATCAGCTTTCTTCATAGTCCAACTCTCACATCCATACATTACTGGAAAAACCATAGCCTTAACTAGATGGACCTTTGTTGGCAAAGTAATGTCTCTGCTTTTGAATATGCCATCTAGGTTGGCCATAACTTTCCTTTCAAGGAGTAAGTGTCTTTTAATTTCATGGCTGCAGTCACCATCTGCAGTGATTTTGGAGCCCCCCNGTAGATGGGGAAACAGTGGAAACAGTGAGAGGCTTTATTTTTTTTTTGGCTCCAAAATCTCTGCAGATGGTGGTTGCAGCCATGAAATTAAAAGATGCTTGCTCCTTGGGAGAAAAGCTATGACCACCTAGACAACATATTAAAAAGCAGAGACATTACTTTACTAGAAAGGTCCATCTAGTCAAGGCTGTGGGTTTTCCACTGGTCATATATGGATGTGAGAGTTGGACTATAATGAAAACTGAGGGCCGAAGAATTGATGCTTTTGAACTGTGTTGTTGGAGAAGACTCTTGAGAGTCCCTTGGACTGCAAGGAGATCCAACCAGTCCATCCTAAAGGAGATCAGTCCTGAATATTCATTGGAAGGACTGATGCTAAAGCTGAAAGTCTAATACTTTGGCCACCTGATGCAAAGAACTGACTCATTTGAAAAGACTCTGATGCTGGGAAAGATTGAAGGTGGGAGGAGAAGGGGACAACAGAGGATGAGATGGTTGAATGGCATCACTGACTCAATGGACATGAGTTTGAGCAAACTGGGAGTTGGTGATGGACGGGGGAGGCCTGCTGTGCTGCAGTTCATGGGGTCGCAAAAAGTCAGACACGACTGAGCGACTGAACTGAACTAACTGATTGGTTTCATTGAAGACAGTTTTTCCACAGACTAGGAATGGGGTGGGAGGGGTAGTTTTAGGATGATTCAAGCGCATTACTTTTATTGTGCAGTTTATTTCTATCATTTTTTAAAAAGTATTTTTTATGTGGACCATTTTTAAAGTCTTATGCATTCCAATATTGTTTCTGTCTTGTGTTCTGGTTTTTTCGCCACGAGGCAGGCGGCATCTAGCTCTCCCACCAGGAACTGAACCTTCACCTGCATTGGAAGGCGAAGTCCCAACCACTGGCCACCAGGGAGTCCTTGGGGTTATTCAGTCACCAGGTTGTATCTGTTTGCGACTCCATGACTGCAGCACGCCAGGCTTCCCCATCCTTCACTCTCTCCCAGAGCTTGCTCAAACTCATGTCCACCGAGTCAGTGATGCCATCCAACCATCTCATCTGCTGCCTCTGTCTCCAGTTCCCCTCAGTCTCTCCCAGCATCAGGATCTTTTCCAATGAATAGGCCCTTCGAATCAGATGGCCAAAGTATTGGAGCTTCAGCTTCAGCACCAGTCCTTC
Organism: Raphicerus campestris; assembly: GCA_006410735.1. Classification (NCBI taxonomy): domain Eukaryota; kingdom Metazoa; phylum Chordata; class Mammalia; order Artiodactyla; family Bovidae; genus Raphicerus; species Raphicerus campestris. The sequence goes on from SJYW01024970.1 coordinate 2,576,860, forward strand.
CAGTGAAGTCCCTGTTTCTGTTATTAGCACATCAGCTCCACTTTGGATCATCAGGCATTAGATGCCGAAGGTTGGGCACCCCTGCTTTAAGCAATCCGAACGGGCAGGCTCGCTCAGCATCTTGGGTCTGTTTGTACGTCCAGGCGGGGTGGTGATGGGGGCATTACGCTAGAACGCCTCTAGGAGCCACTGCGTGGGCTGGTGTGTTCTCACCGTGGACACACCCCTGAGGATGGGGTCGCGTGACCTGTGGCTCCCGCAGCAGAACCGTAATCAGTGGCTGTGGGTCTGGGAAGCGATCTGGGCTCTGATCCACCCCCGGCCCAGTGGCTGGCAATGGGCGTCTCTTGGCCTCTCTTCCTGTATTATTTCCTGCTCAGTCACTTCAGTCATATTCGACTCTTTGCGGCCCCGTGGACTGTAGCCTACCGGGCTCCTCTGTCCATGGGATTCTCCAGACAGGAATACTGGAGTGGGTGGCCACGCCCTCCTCCAGGGGCTGTCCCCGACTCAGGGATTGAACCTGTGTTTCTTATGTCTCCTGCGTTGGCAGGTGGGTTCTTTACCACCAGCGCCACCTGGGAAGCCTGTATTATTTCCTAGAGCTGCACTAACAAACCACCCCAAACTGGGGAGCTTAGAACAACAGAAATAGCTTCTCCTGCAGATCTGGAAATCAGAGGCTGCACTCCCGCTGAGAGCTCTTGGGGAGAGCCTTCCATTGCCTCTTCCGGCTTCGGGGGCTCCGGGGTTCCTTGGCTTGCGGCAGCGTGACTCCAGTCTTCGCCTCCGTCTTTCCCTGGCCTCATCCCTCTGTGTCCCTGGGGGTCCTTTTCTGTCTCTTACAGGACAGTCTCATGGGATTCAGGGCCCACCCTAATCCAGTACCATCTCAAGTCCTCACCATCACTACATCTGCAAAGATTCTATTTCCAAACGAGGTCACACTCTGAGGTTCTGGGTGGAACCAAAGGTTTTGGGAGACAATGTTGAATAAACTGCACCCCTACAGCTCCTCCCACTTCCTTTCCCTGGGAACACACCCTCCTCTGTTCGGGAAACTCTCCTGTCACCCCCTCCTCTTATTCATGGTTCAGTGATAGAGTCCTTCCCATCTGCCTGGCCCCAGCAGACGTGAATCCCCGGGGAAATCAGTCCTGTCTCCCGGGCTCTGGGAATGGATCCAGGGAACAAGAGGATCTGAGCTGTCAGTCATCCCAGAGATTCAGATATTCCTCAGCATCAGCAGGAGAGGAAGAGGGAGCCCCTGAGCTAGGAACACACATGTGTGGAAGGGCCTTGGCTGTCTCCAGCCCGCTGCGTGGAGCAAAGTATGCCTAGCTGCAGAAAGATAGGGCAAGCTCCACCCCATCTCATCACTCTGAGTGAGTCTGAGCTGCGTTTCTGCCGCCTGCCACGAAGCCCTAACACAACAAACAGCATATGAAAGGATGAATAACCATTAGCAGAGGTGCTGAGGAGGGCTGAGTGAGCAACCATCAACCACGCTGTTAGGAGGGAGTTCCGTTTTGGGCGGCTTNGTGAGGTAACATTTGGTATAAGAGTTAATAAATTTAGTTGTGAAATGTTTGCCATTATATGGGAAAAAAATGTATAAAGTAAAATTAGCATAGAAAATCCTCTGGGAAGTTTCTACATTGGAGACCAGTGTGTCATCTATCAATAAACCCAACACAGTTTGCATTTAAATGTGCATATAATGGAAACATGATTATTTCCAAAGAAACAGATGCTTGGGCATGTCTTAACTAAAGGATGGACCTAGAGTCTGTCATAAAGAGTGAAATAAGTCAGAAAGAGAAACATGATCATGGTACTAACAAATCTATTTGCAGGGCAGGAATAGAGGTGCAGATGTAGAGAACAGACACGTGGGCATAGGACAAAAGGGGATGAACTAGGAGATTAGGATTGGCATAAATACACAACCATGTGTAAAATAAATAGCTAGTGGGAACCTGCTGTATAGCACAGGGAGCTCAGCTCAGTGCTCTGTGATACCTAGAGCCTGAGATGTGAGGGGAAGGTGGAATGGAAGGTAGATATACATAAGAAAGTGTATATATGTATATATATAGTTGATTCACTTCATTATACAGCACAAACTAACACAACGTTGTAAAGCAAATTTACCCCAAATAAAAAAATAAACTCTTGCCATGCTAAAAAAAAATTTAAGGACACTTCTAATTGTAAATGACACATAATTCAATTGCTTTTATTACTTATTCTCTATCTTGAATCTCTGGGAAGCTATGTCAGAGTTTTTGCAAATCACTGTTATCCACTGGAAATCACTGCTATCCACTGGACATTTTTCCCAATTGGTTCTTTAAAGCAACAGTTTAATTCTCCTCCCATGAGACTAGAGTTCTTGCTACTCTTCCTCACTCGGGGTAAAAATGGTCAATATTTTTTTAATGCCTTCCCACCAACTTTGAACCATTCTTGTGACCTCAGTTTATTCCACACTTTGTGACTCAGCTTCCTTATCCACCTGATAATTTTCAAGGTGTTTTCAAGCCAGTCCAGTCTATAATTCTGATTTAAGTCTGTTTTCTTTAGTTATTATTAAAATTCATTAAGAGAAAATTCAAAACTGCCCACATCACATACATTTTGTGAGGGGAAAGAACTGTGATCGTTGATCATTTCCAAGGTGAATTTTTGTGTCTTTAAATACATGGTGTTTATGTAAATAACTGAAATATGAGCCACATGCCCTTTTCTGTAAAGAAATCACAGCTTTCTTTCATGAAAGTTCCCTTCACTCTTCTCTCTTTTGTTAAGATAACGAAATGAAAAGATGACATCTTCAAAATCATGATGGAATAGCTACATTTCCTTCTCAGGACTGGAATGGGATTTAAAATAAATATGGCCAGACTGGAAAGCAAGAATCCAGCCATCAACTGTCCATTCTTCTCTCTCTGGGTAGCACCGCATTTATATTCTGCTGGACAGATGCATTTGATGGCCCCTGGAGAAAAGCATTTCACCCCACTCACAGAGCACTTGGTCAATGGCTCCACTGTCCAAGGAACTTGTCAGTTATGAAATTCATTGTGTATCCCAGATCTCCTCAGCCACGTTATTAACCAGTATTCCCTTGCTCATTCCCAGTGGACAAGGAGAACAGATAACCATTATCCTCCCTAGGGCAGAGCGTTCGGAAGCACAGGAGTCTTTACGCACAGCTTGTCAGTTCCTTCCTTCCATCCATCATCAGTTGTCTTAATAATATCCCCTATCCTGAATCCACACCACATAAATTCCCATTTAGATAAAATACGTAATGGAAAATACTTCACTATGGAAATGTTCCATCTCCTGGTTTTGATGTCACTATAACAACTCCTTCAAATTGAATGGAGACCTGTATCCACATTTGTTTCTCTTACTGTACTTGATATATGAAAGCAAGTATGAAGTTAAATCTAACAACTTATTATCAAGATACAAAATAAAATCAATTCCTGGGATATAAAAAAGGAGTAGTAATGAAATACATGTCTGTTGAGTGAATTGCTTGTTTTTTGCTTGTTTCAACTACATTAAACAATTGTTGTGTGTCTGTGATTTTATCAACTGTTTGGAAAAAGTGTATCATATTGTTAAAAAAAAACATTTGATCTAGATTTCATCAGTATGAATATTTGGTAAATTTTTAAAACAAATATTTATTTTTAAGATTTTCAGACTCAAAATTATGACTTGTTGCTAAAAAAAATAAATTTCTATTTCAGCTTAGTGATATTTTCTGAATACATGAGCATAATTCATTCCTAGAACTTCTTATAGTATATACATTAAATTAAAGGAAATTACTACAAGTATTTTGTTCTTATTTGTTCAGGATGACTCAGCTAAAGAGGTGATAGAATTCTTAACTATCTGACACGCATTATCAAGTCATTTTCAGTGGGATTTTCCTGCAGAAGTAATGAATTATAAGTCATATATGGATTTTATAAGAGTTTCTATGTAGATGCTAAGTTAATTCCTAGATATTGAGAAAATTACATTTATTCAAGGTGGAAGGAGATGTCTACAATTGGGCAGTAATGAAATACATGTCTGTTGAGTGAATTGCTAAAAAGTAAGAGAGTAATATTAGACTGAAATATACATTCTCAAATAAATGATTAGCATGTATATTACCATTAGATAAAGAAATTCTCTCTCTTATAAACACCAAAATCTACATTTGAAAGCAGTGCTTGAGATATTTCACAGAGACATGACGCTGGCTGATGAGACTCTGTAATAAAATTTTACCAAATACATAATTCAAGGAAATAAATAATGGAAATAAAACGCAAAGCCTGTTAAATCTCTTTAAGATCTATCGCTACTATTATTTTGCCTGTGGCCAATGAGCCTGGGTTCTAACCTAGTACAATATCTAATTGTCCTTTCAGACAACGTCCAATATATCATAGAGACCACAAAAAAATCTCCAAATGGGAATATGGTTAGACATTAGAAACAATTGAAAGCAAAAACTTTAATGCATAGGCTTGCCTTCCTGTCTTTAGCTTCTGTTTTTTTCTACACATCTGTTTCCTGCTTCTCTCATTTGGTGGATAACATTTTCTTTCTTTCTAGACACAAAGCAAAATAAATAAAAAGAAATACACACACACTTATGATTGCCAGCTAACAACCTCTGAGCTTTCTGTGTATTGAAGAGAAATTGACTGCTCAGTTCCAGTTCCAATGGGCTGTGTTCATGCGACCACCTCTAAGGCAACTGCTCCAGCCTAGAGGCCAAGTTCAGTCACATCCATATGATGCTTCCATGGTAACCCTTTAATTAGTGAATTATCTGGAGAGGATGGGAGATAGGATGGGTGGAAGGGCTCATTCTCCTGAGGTGTGCGACCAGACAGAAAAATAGCATTGAGGATATACCTGTACCCTATAGTTGTGTTAATTCTCCTCACTGTCAAGACCTAGAATAGAGTCAAGCATTTTTGAAGTTAGGAAAAGACTTCCAATGGTGATTCCCTCTGTTACAGAAGTTCATATTGTTTCTTTTCGCAGAACAGCATAACCTCTAGACACACCATTTACTTGAGAGTGAGGAGACTTACTTTTAGGTCTGACTCCGAAAGTGAATTACTAGATGAATTTTCTGGAACTCTGCTTCCTCATATGTAAAGTACGTGCTTTGAAAGGATAAGATACCTTCCACCTCCAGAGTCCTATGATCTGAATATGATAATGTATTCAGTAGGGTTGGCACTATCTGAGGGTAGTGCATCCATGTATTGACTTTACGCATATCTTTCATGGCATCCACTAGAGACTGGAGTTCAAAATAAGCTCAGTAATTATTTGTTTATTGATGATGGTTGTGGTATTTTGGTGTAGTTATTGTGGAATATCCATCTTAGGACATTGAGGAATCCCTCCTACACACACACAAAATTTCCCAATTCCCAAGGTGCAAGAAGACGAAAAAGATATGCTTAGACTCAAAGCACATTTTTGAAATGCATTTATTTCTGAGCTAAAGATAAGTTAAACACTTTAACACTTTCCAAAGGAAATGGTTTCCTGAAAGTAATTGGACAAGCCATTTTCACACAAGAGAAATAGAGAGATACAATAAGAAAACTAGGACTTAAAAAAAGCATGTGAAACCTTGAAGTCTTATCGCACCTTGGTACCCAGGCTCTGAAAGCACTTCCTTCCCTTTTGGTTATGTTTTACACCTCAGTCACAGTATTGAAATATCTTGTGACCTCACTCCAGAGGCAGGTTAAGGATGTGAGAATCTCAGCTACTGCACCATTTATGTGAGGGCTGGATCGGGGACCCTGGGGCCTCTCTGTGCTCTGAACGGGGAGGAAGAGTCACTCTAGAGTCAACTCAGAGTCCCAGAAAGGTCAGAAGCAGTGGTTGGTGAACAAAGCAGCTGCTGGAGGCAGAAGAACTTAATCACAAAGTATGCAGTTAATAAGATCTGAGTCGAACTGTCCCCTTTGTCTAAACCACCCCTGTGCCAATTCTAACATAGACAGATGGCTGGGACTCAGGGTTCAAAATCATCCAAAGAGAAACCTTCAACATTCCAGTGTGAATTTCTTCACTTAATGCTTTTTTCTAACCACAAGATCACTTTTACCACCTAATCTAATTCCTTCTTGTTGTATGTATAATTAAGTGCATCATGGTCACATCTTTTGATCGAGAAACTGGAGAAATATTTCAGAGGGTAGATTCTCACAAGTGCCCCACTCTTCTACATTTGGTGCTGCTGCTGCTAAGTCGCTTTAGTCATGTCCGACTCTGTGCGACCCCATAGACAGCAGCCCACCAGGCTCCCTGGGATTCTCCAGGCAAGAACACTGGAGTGGGTTGCCATTTCCTTCTCCAATGCATGGAAGTGAAAAGTGAAAGTGAAGTCACTCAGTCGTGTTCCACTCTTAGCGACCCCATGGACTGTAGCCCACCAGGCTCCTCCGTCCATGGGATTTTCCAAGCAAGAGTACTGGAGTGGGGTGCCATTGCCTTCTCCAACATTTGGTGCAGTATACTATATTCAGGGTAATATCCTCCCCCACCCCCAATATACACATACATACCTCTAGATCCCTCTGAGATTCGGTTCTTTCATTATCCACATAGGGAAACTGGGGGCCAAGATGGGAATCCCTAGACTGAGTAAAGAAAGTCTGTGAGTCAGAAAGACTAGTTCTCATAAGTTAAGAGCTTTTCTTCTACAAATGGATCCTCCGGGGTGCAATCTAGTATTTGGTCAAGGGTAAGAAGAGCCAGGTCTAACACCAGTTTAAGACTCATACACTTGTCCACCAATAAGGGACTACTAAAAGACTTGCTACCTCCACCACCTCCCTCTTCTGCACCCCACTACCCNCTCAGAGTCCCAGAAAGGTCAGAAGCAGTGGTTGGTGAACAAAGCAGCTGCTGGAGGCAGAAGAACTTAATCACAAAGTATGCAGTTAATAAGATCTGAGTCGAACTGTCCCCTTTGTCTAAACCACCCCTGTGCCAATTCTAACATAGACAGATGGCTGGGACTCAGGGTTCAAAATCATCCAAAGAGAAACCTTCAACATTCCAGTGTGAATTTCTTCACTTAATGCTTTTTTCTAACCACAAGATCACTTTTACCACCTAATCTAATTCCTTCTTGTTGTATGTATAATTAAGTGCATCATGGTCACATCTTTTGATCGAGAAACTGGAGAAATATTTCAGAGGGTAGATTCTCACAAGTGCCCCACTCTTCTACATTTGGTGCTGCTGCTGCTAAGTCGCTTTAGTCATGTCCGACTCTGTGCGACCCCATAGACAGCAGCCCACCAGGCTCCCTGGGATTCTCCAGGCAAGAACACTGGAGTGGGTTGCCATTTCCTTCTCCAATGCATGGAAGTGAAAAGTGAAAGTGAAGTCACTCAGTCGTGTTCCACTCTTAGCGACCCCATGGACTGTAGCCCACCAGGCTCCTCCGTCCATGGGATTTTCCAAGCAAGAGTACTGGAGTGGGGTGCCATTGCCTTCTCCAACATTTGGTGCAGTATACTATATTCAGGGTAATATCCTCCCCCACCCCCAATATACACATACATACCTCTAGATCCCTCTGAGATTCGGTTCTTTCATTATCCACATAGGGAAACTGGGGGCCAAGATGGGAATCCCTAGACTGAGTAAAGAAAGTCTGTGAGTCAGAAAGACTAGTTCTCATAAGTTAAGAGCTTTTCTTCTACAAATGGATCCTCCGGGGTGCAATCTAGTATTTGGTCAAGGGTAAGAAGAGCCAGGTCTAACACCAGTTTAAGACTCATACACTTGTCCACCAATAAGGGACTACTAAAAGACTTGCTACCTCCACCACCTCCCTCTTCTGCACCCCACTACCCACCACCAGGCCCAACCAACTGAGGCTGAGTTCAGTCTCAGAAAAACACACTGATACTGAAGTGTGAAAAGAAACCACCCCAGGAATGACGGAACCAGATGAGCACCATCAAGGGCAAACAGAATTGCGGATCATTCAATAATGCGAGAAATAATTCAATGGATGCTTTTAAAATCCCCACAATTTTATAGAACTAGGGTGAGAAATTGATTGCATAAGTCTCTAGTTTTTCATTATAACCATTGTGGGCAAGATGTTCTAACTAGCCTCTTTTTCTGGGCTTAACCATGTGACTTGCTTTGGCCAGCGGGAGTTAGCAAGCAAGACACCGACAGAGTCTTGCCAACACTTCTAAACTGGTATTTGCTTTCTTGTCATTCTTGTTCCTTGGCCATGAACACGAAGCTATCCCTGGGCTAAATTGCTGGAGGAATGTGAGAAATAGATGGGGGAAGGCTGAGTTTTCTCAGGCAGGATCATCCTAAGTGTGATCTGAAGCTGATAACAACTCTATATGAGTGAATCTAAGGAAACATAGTTGAGGCTGGCTCAGATCAACAGAACTGTCCAGCTAACCCATAAACTCATGATACATAGTAAATATTTACTGTTTCAAGCAACTGAGTTTTTCCGAGGTTTGCTAAATGACAGCTAATAATAGGACTTCTGATAATGATGAGATGAGGTTGAAAAGAAACACTGGGGAGTAAGCCCCAGTGCTGGCAAGACAGCTTGTCTCAGTGTCTGTGACAGAAGGAAACTGGACAATGTGATACTAGAGAAAGCAGATCCTTTTGTTTCCTTTCTGCTTATCCACTCTCATCTCATCCTATACACCATATTTGCTGAAATAAATCTTTATATGCCTCAATTTGTGTGTATTTGAAGGTATACTGATGGCCAGAGATATGGTGAGAGCTCCCTATGTACACTTGCAATCAGGTTGTGGGCTCACCCTAAAAGGATCTAAAATTGGATTAGAGAATTTAGCCTGGCCTGTCAGATCTCTTTGATCTTATTTGGGGGGTTTATAGGCCTCATGCTCCATTTCAGATAAAGCAGCAGATATTTGGCACTTTTCCTAACCATTTACAGGGACCACATCCAGGACAGCCAGTGGAAGGCTTTTATAAAAGACATCAAATGCTTTGGAGAGTAGGGTGGTTGAAAAAAAGAGGAAGAAAGGGAGGGGAAAGATAACAAAGCAAAGTTTATATTTCTGCTATCTGGAGAATCAAATGCTTTTCTAGCAGTCTCTAAGTGGAATGCATTTGTTGATTTGCCAGGAAAACTCTTCACAGATTAAAGCCTTAACTGGACGGTGATGTAAGGTATGTCCCAACCATCCTGGCATGTGGCATGACTTTTTTTCACACTCTGGAGCTACTGGAACACCTTCTTCATGGCCTCATATTCCTTCTACTGCATCCAGAACCAACGCAGTAGATGATAAAAAAAAAATGGCCACAATTCTTTGCAGTTGTCTCCCATCAAGTGGTGGAGTCCATTCTTCAGCCCTTAAATTAGGATTGGCCAGGAGACCTGTTTTTACCAATGAGACACTGCACCAATCAGATACTAGCAAATGTAATACAAAGCTTGATTAAAAAAAAAAAGAAATTTGTATATAAGAGCTTGCTCTCTTAGGATCTGAAGCTGCTGTATGAACAAACCTGGGTTATCCTTCTGGAAGATTAGAGACAAGCGTCACAGTCTCCATCCATGCCACAGTCAACAATCAGCCAAACCCCAGAAGCAGACTAACTTAGCTGACCAACAGATGACTGAAAATTCAGAGTAAACACATCTAAGACAGCAGTACAAAACCTAATTGAGCTTAAGCTAAACTGCTGGACCAAAATTTAGTTAAATAAGTATTGTTTTGATCTACTAAGTTTAAAGGTGAAAAGCTGACAGATGTAGCTAGCTTACAGGAGGCAGAGTTTTCCCAAAGAAAGGGATTTCCATGACAATTATTAAATGAAAAGAAGACAGAATCATTTTGAACTTCAAGTTGGTGTTTATTAAACTCTCAGTAAAGTTTCCTTGATGACTCAGGTGGTAAAGAATTCATATGCAATGTAGAAGATGTAAGAGACACAGATTCAATCCCTGGGTTGTTAAGATTCCCTGGAAGATGGCATGGTAACCCACCCCAGTATTCTTGCTTGAGAATCCCATGGGCAGAGGAGTCTGGTGGGCTACAGTTCATGGGGCCACAAAGAGTTGGACATGACTGAGTGACTAACACTTTCACTTTCATCGTTTCCTTAAGTACCCTGGCATCTAGAGAAAAGATAAATAATAAAGAGTACTTATAAACACTTTTGGGAAGTTTTTCACTTTAGGAATTATTCCCATCATAGATTAGACGTACTTGGAGTATATGCAATTTGGTTACATGTTAAATAAAAGCGATTGTCAAATAGGCTGCATAGACAATGAGGGACATCTATGACCCTGAGGTCAATCATCAGAGAATGACCACTGCACTCCAGGTACTTCACTTAAATTTTATGTTATTACTATTATCCTATCCTATGTATGAAAAAAAGTGAGAAAAAAAAGATTAGATAACAGTTTTGCAACGTTTGGATCCAAGATCAGAGGACTTTCCACTATATCACACTGCTTCTCCATATCCTAAACCAGAAAGTGACAAACAAAAAAGATTCTGTATGAAGAATTGAGGTGTAATTGTACTGGGTGGAGCAAAGTTTATCCTGGAAATTCATTTAGGGTTGTCTAAACAATGAACCAACTAAGATACAGGGCCCCTCCATTCAGTGAAAGCAAAAAAAAAAAATGAAATAAATAGCATATAAACAAAAGATAAAATAATCAAAGCTAAAAGTTTATCCTTTAAGATATAGTGAAATTGGTAAACTTTTGACCAAACTGATGAAGGGGAAAAAAGCCACAGATTACTAAAATCAGCAGTGAAAGAGATGACATCCTACAGATGTTAAAAATACAATAAGAATATAGTGAACAAAGGCCTGCCAATAATTTTACAACTTAAAAGGACAAGCATCTTTACAAATATATCTTGCTAAAAATGACAAAAAGAGAAATAAAATTTTTGAATAGCTTTTTGTCTATTAAAAAAGATGAATTCACAATAAGATAACTTCCACCCAAAATATCTCCATACCCAGATTCTTCTACTGGTGAATTCCATCAAAAATTTAAGAAAGAAATAGTATCAATATCACACAAACTATCTTAGAAAGCAGATAAAGGGAAGCACGCTTTATTTTGTTTTATGAGGACAGGGTAACTTTGACAGAAAAACTGTCAAAAGTGTCAAAGACTTTGATAGGAAAGTCTACTAACCCCCAACCTCAAACATAGATACAAAAATCCTTGAAACAGGTAAATTTAAAATTAGTAAACCAAATAAGAAACATACAAAAATAATAAGTGATCTTTATCCTAGGAAGGCAAGGTTGGTTGAACATTCAGATTTATCACATTAGCAAAACAAAACAAAAAAATTCTATGGTCATTTCAGTAGATGAAAAATTATTTCAAAACATCAAACAGCTGATTCATTAGAAAAGACTCTGATCCTGGGAAAGACTGAAGGCAGGAGGAGAAGGGGACGACAGAGGACAAGATGGTTGGATGTCATTAGCGACTCAATGGACTTGGGTTTGAGAAATTTTCAGGAGATGGTGAAGGACAGGAAGTCTGGTGGGCTGCAGTCTACAGGATCACAAACAGTTGGACACGATTGAGTGATTGAACAACAACAAATTACTTATTTATGATTGAAAAGACAACTCTTGAAAAACTAGGAAAAGAGAATTTCTTCAACCTGATAAAGACCATCTCCTCATCCAATATTCCCAAATAAGGTAAAAACAAACAAACAAAAGAAAACAAAAAATTTTCACTATTAATACCATATTAATTATGATATATTGTATGTTCTCTCCTTAAGATTGGAAACAAGGCAATAATGTCTGCAATAGCTGCTTTCATTCAATATTATACTGAAGGTCTGAGCAAGTACAATAAGACAAGACAAAGAATTTTAAAATATACAGATTGAAAAGAAAGGAGTAAAACCCACTTTATTTGCAGGTGATGTAATTGCCTACATTAAAAAAAAAAATACCCTGAGGAATCTATAAAACAAGTACCAGAACTAATAAGCAAGCTTAACAAGTTCGCAGGATACAAGGCCAATACAAAAAAATCAATTACAGCAGAACAAAATAGAAAAATGTAAGTTCAAAAATCCTTTTCCAGAAGCACATAAAAGCATAAAATGTTTGGGTGTTAATTTGACAAAAGTCATGAAAGATCACTATTCTGGACACTGTGCAATAGGGCTGAGGAAAATGAAATAAGACCTAAAAAACATGGAAAGATATTCTCTAAATATAGATTGAAAGACTTAGCCTTTGATATCAATTCTTTCCAAATTGATTTCCAAGTAAAGAATTTCAACAGCCTTTGTATAGACATTAATTTCATTTCTAATATACATATATATCTGTATATATGATACAAACAGCTAGAATAGCCTAAAAAAACTTGAAAAAAGAGGTAACTAACATAACATTATTTCAGGACTTACTGTGTAGCTTTGGTAATTAACACAGTGGGGAATTTGATGGAAGGATGGTCAATTCAATCAATCAAAGTGATTAGAGAGCACAGAAGGAGATCAATACACATATGTCAATTTATATTCACACAAAGTACCAATGAAATTTAATGAAAAAAGAATAGTATTATAAAAAACATGGTGGTGAAACATATAAACAAATATATGGAAAATAATGAATTACTACACCTACCTCACAAGTGTGCAGAAGTATTTGAATTGTATCATAGACTTGAACATAAAAACTAAATGGTAAAATTTCAGTAAAGAACATAGTAGAATATCTTTGCAACTTCTAGGTTGACAATACATTTTTAAAATGAACACAAAAAGTCTAAGTATAAAGGAAAAAAAATGATCATCTGGACTTCATAACACACCACCAACAAAAGACAAATAAACAAAAGACCTCTGCACTTTGAGTCAACATTAATCAAAGAAAGGAGGATAAAACATCTGCAATGTATATATCCAATAAAGAACTCATTCAGAATCTATAAAGAAGTTTTACAACAGAATTGAAATACAAATCACCCAATTAAAAGTGGGAAAATAATTAAAGACTAAATTAAAAATACTGACAACAGTAAATCTTGGCAAGGATGTGGAAATCCAGAACACTCATACATTGCTAGTGGAAGTAAAGGTCCATCCCCTTGAAAAAAATTGTTGAATGTTTCTCATAAAATTACACACAAAGAGAATGATGCAGAAAAAGTAGCAGAGTAATGACCTTTGAAAATTCTCTCCTTCATAAAAGCAAAGAGAAAACTTTCAAAGAATATCAGGATCATTCACAAAAAAATAGCTAAGTCCTGGTTAAGAACAATGAAATTTGCCCTGTTTTCACTTCCCCTGTGAAAATGTTAGTTGCTCAGTTGTGTCTGGCTCTGCATCCCCATGGACTGTAGCCCACCTCTGTGCATGGAATGTTCCAGGCAAGAATACTGGAGTGGGTAGCCATTCCCTTCTCCAGGGGATCTTCCCAACCAGGGGTTGAACCTGGGTCTCCTGCATTACAGGCGGATTCTTTATTCTCTGAGCCACCAGGGAAGCCCTACTCCTTTCCCTGTACCTATCCTTGTCACCCTAGCATCACAGTAGCTAGGGTGACATGAAGATCAACATCTTATACTCACGGTAAAAACTGCTAGCCTGGCAGCAACCAGAGAGGACAGAACAGAGTTAGAATTCCTTCAAACCAAATTTCCAAAGAAGTGTCCTGAATGTGCCTGGGTGATTCCCTGGAAGATTCCACTTGCAAGGTTGAGTGTCTTTGACTTGACTTGGAGCTTTTATAGGACAAAAAGCCTTTCCCCAAGGGTGTTTTGTAGAAAATAATTAGAAACAATTATTTGGCAGTTCCACTAAATATCCACTGTAGTGGATAAGAGTTAGGGTAAACCATAGGCTAATCCAAACATTTAAAAGAAAAATCTGGAGAATGAGATGTGCTTCTGAGACTCTGAAAATCTCTGACACATTCTCAGAAATCTAGAAAGTTGAATGCATGTGTATAACTGTGCATGTGCAGAGATGCAGAGAACTGTGTGCATGCTCAGGATAGACATAAGAGGGCTGTAAGCTCTCACCTCTGGTTGAGCTTGAGGCTCTGAGCCTGGAGGAAGTGAAAGCTGGGGTAGAGCTGCAGTCTTCCAGGTTGTGTATGGAAGGCACAGCCCAACAGGCATGCAAATCATCTTGGCAAACACTGGAAGCCTCTTTGGTTCTAGGCAATTAAATAAATCTGTCTAATCTTTAGCTGACCACTACATAACTGAACAGAGGCTTTTGTGCCTATACCTGAGAATAATATAGGTTTTATAGAATTAGTTCACAAAAGATAATACACCAAAAAAAAAAAAAAAGACAGAGCAAAAACAATAAACCGTCAAGAGAGGGAGGAATCTGATTTTCAGAGTTTTCATATTATATTATGTAAAATATCAGTTTTCAACAACAAGACATTATAAGACATGCAAAGAAACAAGAAACTATGGTCCATGCACGATAAAGTCAATTAATCAAAACTGTCTTTGAAGAAGTACAGATATTGGAATTATTAGACAATGACTTTATTTCAACTGTATGAAATATATCCAAAACAAAACCTAAAGAAAACTATACTTTTAGAAAATTGAACAAATTTATACTGATAGAGAATATTGTTCATTGGAAGGACTGATGCTGAAGCTGAAACTATAATACTTTGGCCACCTGATGCAAAGAGCTGACTCATTTGAAAAGTCCCTAATGCTGGGAAAGATTGAGGACAGGAGGAGAAGGGGACGACAGAGGATGAGATGGTTGGATGGCATCACCGACTCAATGGACATGGGTTTGGGTGGATTCTGGGAGTTGGTGATGGACAGGGAGGGCTGGTGTGCTGCAGTTCATGGGGTCACAAAGAGTTGGACATGACTGAGTGACTGAACTGAACTGAATAAAGAAATGTAAATTATTTTTTTTAAAAATAGAGCCAAGTAGAAATTCTGAGCTTGAAGATTTAAAAAACTGAAATAAAATAATTTACTAGAGAGCCTCATCAGTATATTTGATCAAGCAGAGCATGGAATCAGAAACTTGAATATAGACCAGTTGAGATGATCTGACCTAGGGGGCGGTCCTAAGATGGTGGAGGAATAGGACGGGGGGGACCACTTTCTCCCTCACAAATTCATCAAAGGAACGTTTAAACGCTGAGTAAATTCCACAAAACAACTTCTGAATGCCGGCAGAGGACATCAGGCACCCAGAAAAGCAGCCCATTATCTTTGAAAGGAGGTAGGAAAAATATAAAAGACAAAAAAAGAGACAAAAGAGGTAGGGATGGAGCTCCATCCTGGGAAAGGAGTCTTAAAAAGAAAAAAGTTTCCAAACACCAGGAAACACTCTCACTGCCGAGTCTGTGGCGAGCGTTGGAAGCACAGAGGGCAACATAACAGTGAAGAAAAATAAATAAATAATTAAAACCCACAGATTACGAGCCCAATGGTAACTCTCCCCACAGAGAAGCAGCGCAGATGCCTGCACCTGCCACTAGCAAGCGAGGGCTGGGCAGGGAGGCACCGGCTGCATTGCTTAGAGTAAAGACCAGGCCTTAATGCCCCGAGGGCAATCAGAGAGAACTAACTTGCACTAGCAAACCAGACTGTGGGATAGCTACCACGTGAAAAGCCCTAACCTAAGACACCGCCAGGCCCGCACACAGAACAAAGGACTGAACAGAACTAGCCAGCTGCAGCCCATCCCTCTCTGGTGACAGGCAGCCAGAGCCAGAAGGAGGCAATCGCAGCCCCAGAGAGACATTATCTAGCAAACTGCAAGCAGGCTTCTTTGCTAACTAAGAGTTCTTGGGGTTCTGGACAGTCAACATCCACCTGAGAAGGTGCGCCAGTTGTATACCCAGAAAACCGAGCCACAGGGAAGGGGTAGGTGATAAGTTGCAGCAACCGTGCTCGCCAAACACCTCATCACCTGAGCTGCTCGGACCTGGGAAGGGCACAAAACGCTGGCCCAACTGAGTCTGCACCTCTGAGGACTACCAGAGTGCCTGAACCTGAGTGGCTTAGACTTGGGAGGTGCATGCAGCCCATGGCTGTCCTTGGATGTTTCCCAGCAGAGCAACCTAGAGCCTGAGCAGTGTGGGCAGGGAGGGCACACGCGCCGTGAGTGGGGGCAGGCCCAGTGTGGCTGTGACACTGCGAGCACACTCCAGTGATATTTGTTTGTAGCGTCCCTCCCTCCCCACAGCGTGACTGAACATTGAGCCTAAAAAAAAATTGTCCACCACCGCCCTCCTTG
Organism: Raphicerus campestris; assembly: GCA_006410735.1. Classification (NCBI taxonomy): domain Eukaryota; kingdom Metazoa; phylum Chordata; class Mammalia; order Artiodactyla; family Bovidae; genus Raphicerus; species Raphicerus campestris. Next base: position 2,593,197 of record SJYW01024970.1, read on the forward strand.
TGTCAGGGTAGAAATCAGACACTGAAGAGGCCAGCAAACAGAAGAAGCTAAAACAGCGGGAACTGCCTTGGAAGTGATAGGTGAAACAGATTAAAATCCTGTAGGTATTACCAACTACATAGGAAGGGACCTATAGATCTTGAGAAATATAAGCTGTACCAAGGAACTATCTGAAAATGAACTGACCCCACACTACCCACAACACCACCATAGAAAGTCCTAGATATATATTTTTTTACTATTTTTATGATCATTCTTTTTTTTTAATTTTTTAAAAACAATTTTAAGTCCTCTATTATTCCTTTAATTTTCATTTTTATAACCTACTATTGCTTTGCAAAAAAAAAGACCCTATTATCTATTTTTTATTTTTTTTTAATTTTAATACTTTATTCTATTTTACAATACTGTATTGGTTTTGCCATACATTGACATGAATCAGCCACAGGTGTACATGATCTCCCAATGCCGAAGCCCCCTCCCACATCCCACCCCACACCATCTCCCTGGCTCATCCTGTACACCAGCCCCAAGCAACCTGTATCCTGTATTGAACATAGACTGGCGCTTCATTTCTTATATGATAGTATACACGTTTCAGTGCCGTTCTCCCAAATCATCCCACCCTGTCCCTCTCCCTCAGAAGCCAAAAGTCAGTTCTATACCTCTGTGTCTCTTATGTTGTCTCACTTACAGGGTCATCATTAAGACCCTATTTTTAAATGCAAACTTCATATATATATATTTATAATTTTTGTGACTTTGGTTTTTTTTTTTCTT
>SJYW01024970.1:2594329-2604487 GCA_006410735.1 Raphicerus campestris
AAAAAAAAAAAAAAAGACAGAGCAAAAACAATAAACCGTCAAGAGAGGGAGGAATCTGATTTTCAGAGTTTTCATATTATATTATGTAAAATATCAGTTTTCAACAACAAGACATTATAAGACATGCAAAGAAACAAGAAACTATGGTCCATGCACGATAAAGTCAATTAATCAAAACTGTCTTTGAAGAAGTACAGATATTGGAATTATTAGACAATGACTTTATTTCAACTGTATGAAATATATCCAAAACAAAACCTAAAGAAAACTATACTTTTAGAAAATTGAACAAATTTATACTGATAGAGAATATTGTTCATTGGAAGGACTGATGCTGAAGCTGAAACTATAATACTTTGGCCACCTGATGCAAAGAGCTGACTCATTTGAAAAGTCCCTAATGCTGGGAAAGATTGAGGACAGGAGGAGAAGGGGACGACAGAGGATGAGATGGTTGGATGGCATCACCGACTCAATGGACATGGGTTTGGGTGGATTCTGGGAGTTGGTGATGGACAGGGAGGGCTGGTGTGCTGCAGTTCATGGGGTCACAAAGAGTTGGACATGACTGAGTGACTGAACTGAACTGAATAAAGAAATGTAAATTATTTTTTTTAAAAATAGAGCCAAGTAGAAATTCTGAGCTTGAAGATTTAAAAAACTGAAATAAAATAATTTACTAGAGAGCCTCATCAGTATATTTGATCAAGCAGAGCATGGAATCAGAAACTTGAATATAGACCAGTTGAGATGATCTGACCTAGGGGGCGGTCCTAAGATGGTGGAGGAATAGGACGGGGGGGACCACTTTCTCCCTCACAAATTCATCAAAGGAACGTTTAAACGCTGAGTAAATTCCACAAAACAACTTCTGAATGCCGGCAGAGGACATCAGGCACCCAGAAAAGCAGCCCATTATCTTTGAAAGGAGGTAGGAAAAATATAAAAGACAAAAAAAGAGACAAAAGAGGTAGGGATGGAGCTCCATCCTGGGAAAGGAGTCTTAAAAAGAAAAAAGTTTCCAAACACCAGGAAACACTCTCACTGCCGAGTCTGTGGCGAGCGTTGGAAGCACAGAGGGCAACATAACAGTGAAGAAAAATAAATAAATAATTAAAACCCACAGATTACGAGCCCAATGGTAACTCTCCCCACAGAGAAGCAGCGCAGATGCCTGCACCTGCCACTAGCAAGCGAGGGCTGGGCAGGGAGGCACCGGCTGCATTGCTTAGAGTAAAGACCAGGCCTTAATGCCCCGAGGGCAATCAGAGAGAACTAACTTGCACTAGCAAACCAGACTGTGGGATAGCTACCACGTGAAAAGCCCTAACCTAAGACACCGCCAGGCCCGCACACAGAACAAAGGACTGAACAGAACTAGCCAGCTGCAGCCCATCCCTCTCTGGTGACAGGCAGCCAGAGCCAGAAGGAGGCAATCGCAGCCCCAGAGAGACATTATCTAGCAAACTGCAAGCAGGCTTCTTTGCTAACTAAGAGTTCTTGGGGTTCTGGACAGTCAACATCCACCTGAGAAGGTGCGCCAGTTGTATACCCAGAAAACCGAGCCACAGGGAAGGGGTAGGTGATAAGTTGCAGCAACCGTGCNGCAGGCTTCTTTGCTAACTAAGAGTTCTTGGGGTTCTGGACAGTCAACATCCACCTGAGAAGGTGCGCCAGTTGTATACCCAGAAAACCGAGCCACAGGGAAGGGGTAGGTGATAAGTTGCAGCAACCGTGTTCGCCAAACACCTCATCACCTGAGCTGCTCGGACCTGGGAAGGGCACAAAACGCTGGCCCAACTGAGTCTGCACCTCTGAGGACTACCAGAGTGCCTGAACCTGAGTGGCTTAGACTTGGGAGGTGCATGCAGCCCATGGCTGTCCTTGGATGTTTCCCAGCAGAGCAACCTAGAGCCTGAGCAGTGTGGGCAGGGAGGGCACACGCGCCGTGAGTGGGGGCAGGCCCAGTGTGGCTGTGACACTGCGAGCACACTCCAGTGATATTTGTTTGTAGCGTCCCTCCCTCCCCACAGCGTGACTGAACATTGAGCCTAAAAAAAAATTGTCCACCACCGCCCTCCTTGTGTCAGGGTAGAAATCAGACACTGAAGAGGCCAGCAAACAGAAGAAGCTAAAACAGCGGGAACTGCCTTGGAAGTGATAGGTGAAACAGATTAAAATCCTGTAGGTATTACCAACTACATAGGAAGGGACCTATAGATCTTGAGAAATATAAGCTGTACCAAGGAACTATCTGAAAATGAACTGACCCCACACTACCCACAACACCACCATAGAAAGTCCTAGATATATTTTTTTTTACTATTTTTATGATCATTCTTTTTTTTTAATTTTTTAAAAACAATTTTAAGTCCTCTATTATTCCTTTAATTTTCATTTTTATAACCTACTATTGCNAAACCCTCCTACCATAATCTATTTTTAATGAACAGAGTTAATATGTGAAGATCCTTTGCTTCTTAGGAAGAAGAATGAAGACCCTACAGATAGAAAGCTAAAGTTCTCCAGGAGCCCTTTCCTTCCAGAACACTCTCCAGCTGTAACTACTGTTATTGTTTTATGTGAATCTTTCAAGAAGCATTTCTACATACTTGAGTTAATGAAAATATATACAGACAACATGTGGTAGTTAGGGCTGGTTTTGTGTATATATATATATATTTTTTTAAAGTTATACCACCGTATATGTATTGCTCGCCAGTTTTTTTCTTTAATCTGAAGTTTTACTATTTCTTCACAAAGCTCTACTTTACTAAAAAAAAAAAAAAAAAAAGCTAGATTGTACTCTATTATATGAACATTCCATTACTTTTCTAGCCTTGACACTCGTGATGGGTTTTAGGTGGTTTCTTGTAAATGGGGCTTCAGTAAACACCATGGCTGGAGCCTCCTATGTGCTTCTGTGAGTTTATTTCTAGAAAGACACTGAAACATGAAACAGGGGGTGACAGGATAGCTATATTCTATATTCTAAATTTTAATAGATATTTCCAGATATCTTTCCAAATGTCTGCTAATTTTTAGTGCTTCTTCTCCTCTTAGGAATGTGTTTGATATCCACATCCTATCTGTTGTTTCTTATCGGTCCATTTTTCTTACATTTTGAGTTGCCAGGGACCACAGGCTATGATTCTTTTTTCATGTGGCTGTGTGTGTCTCACACCTGTATTTTAACCAAGTGGGTCCAAATGACATTAACTTCCATGAATGAGCCTGTCAAGCCATCCTTTGAGCAAGAAAATGGGCAGTCTATTTCTAGTAGATTTATTGCTCATTTGTCAAGAGCTTGAGCAATACTGGGTGTTATGAATATCAGATGTGAATGCGGGCTTTACCCTTTGCCCCAAGGGAGGGAGTGATTGAGTTAAGAAGGCAGGTCTAATTACAAGTATAAAGCATGCAAGGCTATGGGTGATTAAGTGCCAATGAGTATTAGAAACTACAAGTGCACAGAGCAAGGAGAGGAGAATTAATAATGCTCTCTGAGCTCAAGATCTTTGAAACATCTTGGCAAACTTTAAGAAGCAAAGGAGAATTGAATGGGGACTAAACTGTGTGAGGCTTTGGGGCTTCCCTGATAGCTCAGTTGGTAAAGAATACACTTGTAATGCAGGAGACCCCAGTTCGATTTCTGGATGGGGAGGATCAGCTGAAGAAGGGATAGGCTACCCACTCCAGTATTCCTGGGCTTCCCTTGTGCCTCAGCTGGTAAAGAATCCACCTGCAATGTGGGAGATTTGGGTTTGATCCTTGGGTTGGGAAGATCCCCTGGAGAAGGGAAAGGCTATCCACTCCAGTATTCTGGCCTGAAGAATTCCATGGACTGTATAGTCTATGGGGTCGCATGACTGAGCAACTTTTACTTTCACTTTTAGTGCAGAAATTAAAAGACAGGAAGAGCTGCTAAAGGACTGATCTGCAGCAGGGTGTTGGGGAGGAGGGAGGTACAGAGTTTGAGCAGAAAAGCTGGGAGAAGTCAAGTTGGATGGAGTGAAATTTGATAATCTTAGATGTGAAAAGATTTCTAGGCTGATTACTCATTACTTCAACAAGAATTAAAGTCCTGGTCTCCCATGTCATGGTAGACAAATCCTGTTCAGATGGTAGAGGTGGAAAATCAGATGCATAAGAAGGGACTTCGTTAAACTGGTCTGAATTATATGGTGAACATGGTTAAGGGCAGCCCTGGGAAACATGAATGGTAGAAGTGAAGGCACTTTAGGGAATGAGAGAGTGAAGAAAAGAGATGGCTTTTGAGTGAGACCTATAAGAGATGCCTTCAAATAACATTAGCTTATAACTAAGACATGCTCTAGGAACCTATTCTTGCTCTTGGTGGATTTCTGGTGTTAAGTGCTTTTTCAAGCTTGTCTCTTATGATAAGGCCTCTCTCCTCTCTCTGTCTCTTTATCCTCTGTTCTCTCTCCCTCCCTTCCTTTTCTCCCAAGCCCCTCTACATACCATTCTCCTTCCACCATGGGGTGTACTTGAGTGGGGGACCCTAACAATTAAAGGAAAATACATGGTGAAATCATCTCTCAATTCATAAAATATTTGAGCCCTTATTGTTCTCTCCACCCTCCCAACCCTTGTTGGGTCCTCTCCTGGGTTTTCTATCTTATCCTAAGAGCCCCTACTGTGAAGATAGGATAAGGGAACAGCACAGAATGCATCCCCATTCATAGTTTGAATGAAAGAGGAAGGTGATACTGCTGAAGTAATTTGGATACCCAAGCACTGTGCATGAGTAGAGAGGAAAGGGAGGAGCTAACAGTCATTCTATTGCCCCTTTCCTGAGTGTATTTGCCTGCTCACCAACACTCTTCTCCCAACATCCCTCCACCCATCCACCAAACAGCCTGTTTCCATTCCTAAGGGACTTCATTCAACATCCAACATTTATTGAGCAGCTGTTTAAACAGCATACATTGTATTAGGTGCTATGGAGGAGAGCAAGATGAATGAAACTCATCTCCATCCTACACTGGAGCAGCTGGCTCAATTATCTGCAGGGATGTTTTGTGATTATTGGTGTTTATTTCAATATCAGTGCAGCTGGTATATCTCTGATCTCTGTTTCTTTCTCTCCATCTACACTGCCTTTTTTCTCTGTCTTACTCATGCACTGTTTCACTTGAATGAAGGTATAGATAGAGTGGCTTTCTCTGGTATCAAGGGATATAAAACACATACATAAATCACTGCTCACAGCACATAGATTACAGAGAGTAAAGGATGTATATCTTTCATAAAAGTTAGATGTGTTAATTTTTTTAAAATTTCATTTCTTGTGCAGAGATGATCAGATATTTCCAGGGGTGGTGAGCAGAGTAAGTCTTCACTGATTGATTCTGTCGTTCCCCCTAAAACACTCTAATGGTGATGGAGGTACTTGTTAAGCAAAAGGAGACATATAAAAGTTAGTTTCTTAAAGCTTTACACAGTTTGGAGTTCTGCTACGCACATGGAAATCTTGCTGGAAAACAACAACAGCAACAACAACAAAAAAGCTTTAGTCTGCTCAGAATTTTCTCTACTAAGCAAATCACAGCCAGAAGAGCTCATTTTTGTCGCTCTGTAGAGTTGATACTTCTTCTGCAATAGAAGCTGAAGGGATGGCAGGAATAGGACTTCTGCTCATGAAATAATTTGCCAAATGGTTATGGTTTGGCCTGTCTTCGCTGTGGCTCTACTGGTTCTGGTTCCTGAATACTTAACTCTCCATGAGGAACCTGATTTTCCCTAAACTGGCTACAGGAAGTGTTTTCCTAAGGAACCAATAGTGCAAGTAAAGCAAAATAATAAGTAATTCTGCAGGAATGTCCATTTCCTTCACAGGAAACGCCATGCCTCCCCACAGCCACCTCTCCATTCCAAGTCTTGGATCTGTGCACAGTAGCAATGGGCCACAGTATATTTATCAAACTCTGACTTATTCTATCTTAAATGAGACCAGACCAAGGCCAGGTTGAGGGTCTCTCTTGCCACCTCCCATTTATGTTTTTTTTTTTTCCTGCATCAGATAAGCATAAATATCCTTATTTCCTCTCCTTAGCCTCCTGTGAGAAACTGACGAGACCAAAAGATACACATTTCCTCAAAAATGAACAGCAGCTTTTTGGATATTGGATACTTAAGTAAATGATTATTTGGAGAAAGGCATTGTTTAAAGATACATCCAAGTTAAATCACTACACAGAATTTTAAATATCAATTAAAGGCATCCGCATAGTGACAACTCATTGGTTTAGGAGGTAGGAATTTTGGAATGGAGATAGGCACACACTTTGGGTCTGAAAAATTAAGATTTACAAAATGTATCCCTGCTAAAACAAATGAGCAAGTGTGTTGTAGATCTGTATATTCTTTTTTCCACTTTTTTCCACTCTAGACTACAAATACTGTTTATAACCCCCAAATTGTAAGTTTCTAATTTAATTTTTTTAATATACAAACTCCATCAAGTTCTCTTAATTCATAATTTGCTCAAAGAGACCTTGAACTGTATGGATATGATGTTTTAGGCAGTTAGAGAAAGCCAATCAACCTATAGCTGGAGGGTTAAGAAGAATGAAAATTGTTTATAGAATTGGGGTGAGGACATTTGAATTCTCCTTTCTACATGTGTACAGGAACTCACACCAATATAGGTATTAGTTGGTATCCAGCCATAGACTAGACATAAAGTTATGAAATTATAATTCTGTTGGTTCAAAAGTGATAGCAAAATCCAGCTAAGAGCAGTGACTGGTGATATGATGGTTTTGTACATACGTATCTGGAAGAGTGTAGGCATATACATCTGGACTCTGAGAACAGGTTTTCTATTGCTGTACAGTTCAGGGCAGTATATTTACCCCAACAAGGAAACAGAAGAGAAAGGCTGGTTGTGGGGAAGCATATGAAGCTGGGCAGAAAAAGTTGGCATCCTAATCTCAGTGAATGCCCAAATGGTACTTAAGGAAACCCAGAAGACCCCATTGGTAGAAGTATCATATAGGTTCTCAGCATGTGGTTTGGGACTCCCGTCCCATCTGAGATGGGCTTTCCAGGTGGCATCAGTGGTAAGGAACCCTCCTGCCAATGCAAGAGATGTTAGAAAGCAGGTTTGACCCCTGGCTCAGGAAGATCCCCTCGAGGAGGGCATGGCAACCCACCCTAGTATTCCTGCCTGGAGAATTCTATGGACAGAGGAGCCTGGTAAGTTACAATCCATAAGGTCACAAAGAGTCAGGCATGACTGAAGAGACCTATCATGCATGCATGCCCAGTTGATGTGGATCCAAGCTGTCAGGAACACTAACAGGTCATCAGACTAGAAGAGTTAGGCCATCCTCGAAGACTCAAGAAATTGAAGAGCTGTAAAAGTTATTGCAGAGAATTTAGAGGACTTATGGTTTTGTCAGTTCACTCCTTTCTCTTGCTTATAGTGGTTTCTGTCCTCTGCCTGCATCTTGGATTATATCATGCACCATCTTTAGGGTACACTGTACCATAACTTCTAGTATATAAGGGAGAAGGATGGAGAGATTCTCTTGATGGTTCCCCAGACTGTTATTGACAATAAAATACATTCAGAGCTATCATCTCTAACTAGCGCGTACTTCATTTACAACCTAAATACAATAAACATGGTCAGAGTTGAATAAGAAATAAAAATAAGAATGTCATGAAGCCTAAATAGTGAGTTAGCAGAGGAAAAAGTATGACGGGAAAAGGGAAGGAAACAGAAGAAAATATGGTCACACTGCAGCTTGCTCATCATCTTGCACCCAGCCCGGTGAGAAGATGCTGACACACGGACATGAGGTTTCCTTATGTGCCATGGTGGCATCAGAGGGCCTGCGGGTAGTTATAATAGCTCTAGTGCCCACTTTGGACAAACTATGCCAATAAAGCTGATCAGAATGGAACCACTTCTGTCCTGACCCAGACTTTGCAGTACAGATGCTTCCCAGGCCACGTAGGTCTCATTCAGTTCTCCTGAGTGAATGGCGGAGAGGAGGAACCACCCTCTTAGGAATTTGAAAGTTTAATGCCATGGGCTTTTTCATCACAGCTGAAATGTTGACAGTAGAAATGAGGGATAATAACTTCTTATGTAATCTGATCGATTAGCCCATAAACATTCAGAAAGGGTCAGAAGAGGACCATCTTCAGTAGATGCCCAGAGTTTAAGGCCAAATACAAGTCAGCTGTAAGATATTGTAAGCATATCAAGCAGGCAGAGTATTAATGACAAAAAACAGAGCTCAGGGGAAACATTCACACATAGACACTACCCATATCTGTGAGTAAAGCCAGACAAATCTTTGTTGTTATTGTTTAGTTGCTAAGTCATGTCCAACTCTTTGTGACCCCATGAACTGCAGCACACCAAGATAAATCTTACTCTATAAAAAAATAGGCATTATGAAAAGAAAAATCAGCTTAAGGAAAGGAAAAGAGGAAGAGGATTCTGGTGTACTGGGACCCCAATATTCTGCTTCCTGTCCATCAGGGTTAAGGGATAGAAAACTGCATCCTAGGATAAAAGGAAACAGCGACTTTGACAGAATCAGTGCAGTATTTCTCCCACCGTTCACATCCCCTGTAGCTGACAGCCATTTGTCCTTGACCAGCCTTTCTGCATTCCATTCGTGGTGAGCTGTCCATCAAAAGCAATGGATGGGACACTTTGGGTGGCCTGGAAGCCATTCTCACTATGGCAGTTGGACAATACCAGTTATCTCACTTTAAGATTTTGAACACCTGGCCAATATTGCTCCCAATGAATATCTGCGTCCTTGGTGGATGAAAGAGATTGCTACATTCTCCAAACCCAAGAGATTAGAAGAAGACAAATACCAAACTTAGAAAATGTGGTGATATAAAGAGAGGAAGTCATGGGCTAAATCTCCAAGGGTTAAATCTCAGTAGTCAGATAATACTGTGAAATGAGCAGTGAAAAGAATCAGACTAAAAACTAAGTTCAGAGAATCCACCATGTCTGGTAACAAGGCTCAGTTGTATCCAACTCTTTGTGACCTTAGGGATGGTAGCCTACTAGGCTTCTCTGCCCATGGAATTCTAGGCAAGAATACTGAAGTGGGTAGTCCTTCTCTTCTCCAGGGGATCTTTCTGACCCAAGAATTGGACCCTCATCTCCTGCTTGCAGGCAGACACTTTACCATCTGAGCCACCAGGGGTGGCTTTAGGAACGAAACAGCAGTTCCAACAGGCCAACTTTGCAGCTACTCTATTGCAATGCCATCATCAGTACTATAGAACAGTAGACCTATAATTTCTTCTTGCCCACTTCCTAATGGGCGAACGCACAGCTGGCATTGGAATGTTGCACAAAATTATCCAAATCCAGGATTCCAATTTTTATTACTGTCCACAAAATGACGAGAGTCAGAGAAAAGTAATAACGGTTTGATCCAAGGAAAGTCAAGGATTGCCAGCAACCATCAGAGCTAGGAAGAGTCAAGGAAGAATCTTCCTCTAGAGCCTTCAGAGAGAGCATGGCCCTGCTAACACTTTGATTTTGAATTTCTGATTTTCATAACTGGGAGGGAATACATTTCTGCTGTTTTTAAACCTCCTGATTTGTGGCAACTTGTTACAGCAGACCTAGGAAACTAATGCATTTCCTCTTTCCTATGCTCCTTATGGAAAACTTTACTCAGAAAAGGCATTGATAATGGCATTGTCTTCCCTAGGAAAGCCTGTGGGGAGATCAAGGGGGACCAGGCATTAAGCCTGGGAAGAAATCTCTACAGAAATGTCCATCCTCAACAAGGCTTTCCCATCAATCTGTGTTTTATGAACCTTGAAATTACTCCATGAAACTTGTACTTCTGATGGGCCAGCCCTGTTCAGCAAATTAGTAAAGGAAAAGCAAATAACCTTACTGAGAGCTTATTATATGCCAGGCTCTGGTCTATATGCTTCACATGCAATATCTCATCAAATCTCCCCAACATTCCTCTAAGATGGGAATGATTAGTACCCCCACATAAAGGGTGAAGCTGCCAGAGAGGGGTATGTTAACTTGTTCAAGGTCAGAGTTAGTAAGTGGTAGAATCGGCATTTGACCCTAAGCAGCCTCTGGATGACTATTAAAAGTTCAGAAACTGGGTTGCTTCCATATCA
>SJYW01024970.1:2605258-2624476 GCA_006410735.1 Raphicerus campestris
CTATAGAACAGTAGACCTATAATTTCTTCTTGCCCACTTCCTAATGGGCGAACGCACAGCTGGCATTGGAATGTTGCACAAAATTATCCAAATCCAGGATTCCAATTTTTATTACTGTCCACAAAATGACGAGAGTCAGAGAAAAGTAATAACAGTTTGATCCAAGGAAAGTCAAGGATTGCCAGCAACCATCAGAGCTAGGAAGAGTCAAGGAAGAATCTTCCTCTAGAGCCTTCAGAGAGAGCATGGCCCTGCTAACACTTTGATTTTGAATTTCTGATTTTCATAACTGGGAGGGAATACATTTCTGCTGTTTTTAAACCTCCTGATTTGTGGCAACTTGTTACAGCAGACCTAGGAAACTAATGCATTTCCTCTTTCCTATGCTTCTTATGGAAAACTTTACTCAGAAAAGGCATTGATAATGGCATTGTCTTCCCTAGGAAAGCCTGTGGGGAGATCAAGGGGGACCAGGCATTAAGCCTGGGAAGAAATCTCTACAGAAATGTCCATCCTCAGCAAGGCTTTCCCATCAATCTGTGTTTTATGAACCTTGAAATTACTCCATGAAACTTGTACTTCTGATGGGCCAGCCCTGTTCAGCAAATTAGTAAAGGAAAAGCAAATAACCTTACTGAGAGCTTATTATATGCCAGGCTCTGGTCTATATGCTTCACATGCAATATCTCATCAAATCTCCCCAACATTCCTCTAAGATGGGAATGATTAGTACCCCCACATAAAGGGTGAAGCTGCCAGAGAGGGGTATGTTAACTTGTTCAAGGTCAGAGTTAGTAAGTGGTAGAATCGGCATTTGACCCTAAGCAGCCTCTGGATGACTATTAAAAGTTCAGAAACTGGGTTGCTTCCATATCATGGCTTTGTAAATAATGCCACAGTGAACCCTGGGGTGCATGTATCTTTTATTAAAATTAGGGTTTTTATGAATATCCAGAAGTGAAATTGTAGGTAGTTCTACTTTTAATTTTTTGAGGAAATTCCATATTGTTTTCCATAGGGGCTGCACCAATTTATGTTCCCACCAACAGTGCTAGAGTATTTCCTTTTCTCCATATCCTCACCAACACTTACTATTTGTTGTCTTTTTGATAACAGTCATTCTAACAGGTGTGAAGTTATATCTCATTATGGCTTTTAATTTATATTTCCCTGATGATTAGTGATGCAGAGCATCTTTTCATGTGTCTGTCGGCCATCTATATATCTTTTATGACAAAATGTCTATTCAGGTCCTCTGCTCAGTTTTTTTTAGCTTTTTCAAAACCTGCTTCCCTGTCCTTGTTGCTCCTTTATAATTTTTATCTGATATAATTTGCATACAGTGAAATGCACAGACCTTGAGAACATAGTTTAGTGGTTTCTAACAAATATATGCATATAACCAACACTCCTATTTAAGATATAGCCTCTACTCATTTTTAACCAGGTTTTTTGCTTGTTTTTGGATGTTGAGTTGCATGAGTTCTATATATATTTTGGATATTAACTGTTTACCAAATATGTTGTTGTGTGATTTAGTCACTTTTATTTGACTCTTGTGAGCCCATAGATTATAGCCCACTAGGCTCCTCTATACATGGGATTTCCCAGGCAAGGATACTGGAGTGGCTTGCCATTTCCTTCTCCAGGGTATCTTCCCAACCCAGGGATCAAACCAACATCTCCTGCATTGCAGCAGTCTCCTACACTGCAGGTGGATTCTTTACCAACTAAGCCACCTGGGAAACGCTTAACAAATGTAGCATTTGCAAATATTTTTCTCCCACTCAGTAGGCTGCCTTCATTTTTTGATAGTTTCCTTTTCTGTGCAAAAGTTTTTTAGTTAGATTTGGTCTCATTTATTTATTTTTGCTTTTGTTTCTCTTGCCCAAGAGATAGATCTTAAAAAGTCTTCCTAAGACTGATGTCAAAAAAAGAGCAACCTAAAGTCATCAATAGATGACTGGATAACAATGTGGTGCACATATACAGTGGACTATTATTCAGCCCCTCTGCCAAAAAAGAAAAGAGAAATCTTGCCATTTGTGACAACATTGATGGATCTAGAAGCTCTTATGGTAAATGAGAGATGTCAGAGAAAGAGAGTTACTAATGATCTCATTTATATGTAAAATGTAAAAAATAAAACAGAACAAAAACCAACTTATAGGTACAGAAAACAAAGAGATGATTGCCAGAGGGAAAAGGAGTGGATAAGATAAATGAAAAGGATTAAGAGATAGAAACCTCCAGTTATAAAATAAACAAGTTTCAGGAATATAATATATATCATAAAAAATATGGTCATTAATGTTGTAATAACTATGTATGCGTGGGACATACAGTTGCTAGGTTTACCATGGTAATAATTTCATAATACTTGCAAATATTAAATCACTATATAATGTGCCAGAAACAAACATAATACTGTACCCTAATCATATTTCAATAATATAAATAAATAAATAAAATCTCAGTCTTAGGAATATTTTTTTCAGATCTATCTCTTGGGCAAGAGGAACAAAAGCAAAAATAAATAAATGAGACCAAATCCATAATAATTTTATGTCCAGTTAGAAATAGCTTCCATTAGATCCTAGGCAGACGGTGGTCAATAGCAGGAAGCTCATTGCCTCACCCGACAGTCCCTGCCTCCATAGGTAGATCTGAGTCAGACATTTCAACACAAATGCCTTAAGGAACCAGGCAAGGAGTGTTAGTGAAGTAGGTAAGAAAGATAGCCTTGACCTAGAGACAGCAGGCCATTGGAAGGTGTTCCTGATCAAATAAACAAAACAAATAAACAAACACCAAGGGAAACAAAGATTTCAGCCACTGAGTTGGCCTGGAGCAGCTCTGGTCAGATTCAGTGCATCTGAAGAAAGTGCCTGGCACAGGATCCAGAGCTTGGGAGTCAAACCATTAAGCTGCCTATGATGTTGGACTCAGAGGACATGGGATGGGCAGCCATGATGACCTGCCCTCAATGGCCAGCAAGACCCCAAGAAAACAGGGAAGAAAGGGAGGATGGGAGGAAGGTGACAATCATGCTGTGTCCCTATCTCTGATTATTTTAACTGGTAGCTGGGGTAGTTTTTGGTTTTCTCCACTGATTTCCTATTTATTCTCCTACTGCTCAGGTATACAGCAGGCTTTATTGTTTGCTGCTTCCGGAGAATGATTTTCATGCTGTTGTTTTCAGAAGCTAGAGCCACTAAAGATATTTGGGTTTGATGACAGAGTGCAGAGACGATGGAGAGAAATGTAGAGAGGGAGAAAAGATTGACTTGCCTGCAGTGGGTTCTCTAGGGCAGGAGGTGAGGTAAGAATGAGGTCTGGGGGCAGCTCCTGGTGATGTCTGAAGGAGTAGGAGGATGTTGGAGGAACAACCAAGTATTGCAGGGAGTGACGTGTCTTCAGCCTGAGATTCACAGCCCTAACTGGAGTTCCTTCCATAGCCCCAAGCACAGTATGAAAGTATCAGAAAGGAGGGCAAGAAGGCAGCGCAGTAGCACAGTGGTGGACATCTCTTCCACGAGAGAGCAGACCACCCACTGAGGCCCACGGGCATCTCTTCAAGAAGCGGGTCCTATACAAGAGTCTAAAAACTCACCCTCAGATGGAGGTTGGGGTGAAAAATAAGATTGAATCCCAACACCACAGGATAGGAACTGAAGTTAATTTAATTTGTGGGAAATGGAGAAACAATATTACTTTCACACTTGAGTCCGTGGATTCAGGTTGGAACCCCCAATGGAGAATAATGAAATAGGTTGGCAGCCAATAAAAATCTTCCATCTGTGACCATCCTGGGTCACCAGGAACATAATTTACTTGGCTCTTTGCAGAAAGGCCATGCCATATCATGGGCTGAGAGTGGCAAAAATCACAGACACTAATTAACACCAGCCTTTCCTCACCTGCCTACACCAATCAGGCCAACCCTCAGGACTACCAACACCGCCTGATCTTTTCCTCAGGGGTCCAGCTTAGGGCTCTCTTTCAACCAAGCCTATATTTTACTATATGGGATCAGCAAAAGAAATTTCACCTTGCCTCATGTAGAAACTTCTAATTAGGATGAGGAGAACCTGTGAGGGAGAATTAGGAAGGATGTTCAGGAGGCTAGAATATAGTCATGGGTCTCTATGTCTCTAGTCATTACATTCCACACACACTTATGAACACTGAGTTTCTTTCTGAGTTCCTAGGTTTGAAACAAACTTCAGTCAAAGATTCCTGCACCCAACCTTAGCTTTCAGCTAAATGAAGAAGTATAAAGTTTCTGTTGTAGAGGAAAGGGAAGAAGGAATTTCAAAGACCCACTCATGTGGCAACATTCAACTTTGTTGGTTGTAAGTCCATCCACCACTCCAGGATCACATATTTTTGCCATTCATATATTAATTATATGTGGAAAAATTAAATATTAATTATATATGAAATTAAACATGGAGCTTATTTTTGTGAGGGGAAGAATGACAGTGATGAAATTTCCTGTGTTGAAAACCCAAATTTGTCAGAGAACCCAGAGGACAGCCTTTGTGGATGGTCTTTTAAATATTTAACCCACTCTATTTTTACCAGAGTAGCCTGGCATGCTACATGGGGTTGCAAAGAGTCAGACATAACTTTGAGACTGAACAACAACAATTTTTACCAGGAACCTCATTTTGCTGATATCTCCACCCTGGGTCCAGCAGGAAGTTAAGGAGAATGAAGGAGGTCCATCGCCAAAACTCTCAATGGATGGTAGTCAGGGAATTGGTGGGTTATTTCATAGATGGGGTAGTCTCTCAGCTAACCTCCAGAGTAAATTTGTTTGTCATTAGGGGATATATTATACAGCCAAGAGGTTTATTAAATTCTCCCTCTGTCAATTATTTATTCATTCTCAAAAATCTCAATTTCTCTTTCACTCAAGTTTTATGGCTCTTATTTCCCCCCAATCCTTTGGGCCAACATTAATCTGGGTCCAGATGAAAGCAGAGTCTATGGTCTATGGCTGAGCAGAAGGAAACTTGGGTTAGCAGTCGTAATGTCTGGACACTGGAGTCTGCTCTACCACTGAACTAATCTCCGCATGGATAAAGTAAGAAGCCCTAACTCAGGTCACCCCTCTGTTTTCAACACTGATGTTCTGTGATTCTACAGTTGCCCATAGGACACCTCTCTGGGGGTGAAGGCTAGCCTCTTGGTTTTAGGGGACCCACACACCCTCCACGGAGTCCTGCTCAGACTAAGAGAAACAGTAGACCAACAAAAGGGATACAGAGGCAGCAAGTGTCGACTTACCTACCTTAAGAACAACACTTTCTACATAGGATATGGTTAGTCACACTTGCAAAATAGATTTTTCTGGACCCATACTTCCCATGAGAAGGGTTTAATTTTCTTAGTCGGGTGAAGGAACAATCCCTAACTCCCAAAACAAACCCTCAGTGAAACATGATCTGGGCCCAGCACCAAGTCATCATAAGGCTCAAGCCAGAAGAAGCCTAAAGTTGAAAATGAGAGAAAATTATACCAACAAAAGTATATATCTCTTACTACTATTTATGTCTGTCATAAAGATGCCATTGATTATCGTAACATCATACGCACTTCAGAGAGCAAACACCACAAGAGCCAAAATCCATGATTTCTCCCAACCACCAAGCGCCAGCTGTAAACCAAGACACCCTTGTTCAGCATTACTGCTCCTCCTAGGTAGCTATTTCCAGGTTGCATTTGAATTTGGACCAAAACTGAGCACAGTAAGTGTGCAGCTGGTGGGTTTGTTTGGCTCCCATTCAGATTCCAAGCCATGGACTTCCTGAAAATATGGACATTACTGTGATTGGACTTAGCAATCTAATTTTCAGTTTTCTATTATAGAGAGAAAGATTCTGATTGAAACCATGAACTCCATAAGGTCAGGGGTTTTGTGTTGTATTTATTTATCTCCAAGAAGTAGTCCAGTGCATACCCATGACAAGTGTTTGATAACTTAAGTGAATTTATGAGTATCAGAGGTATAAGCTGCCCTCTCCCTGCACCCCCAACACACACACACACACACACACACACACACACACACACACAGTCCTCTGCCTGGCTTGAGCTTGACTCTAATATATATTCAAAGCAAAGAACAAAATGGCAGCCTCACACATACATACGCTATGAGGCCAGTGTGTTGCAATCTTCTGCCCACCACCTTCTCCAGGATTGGAGCTTTTCTCATTGAATGGAGGGTAAAAAGGCTGCAAAACTCATCTCACTCTCCTCTTAGGCTTTCTCCTTGGAAGAAGTGGACTGTGGAAATTTTCTCAGTGGGCCCATCCTTTGCCCTAAAACCCCTGGAGAAAGGGACAAAAGAGTGGCAGCCTAAGATCTGTGGCAGATGCTGCTTCTAAGGAAGGAGAATCAAAGAAAAGAGAGACAGTTTCAAAATCTCTGTGTGATCCAGGCCAGCTCATACAGTTTGGGACAAAATGTTAGTCATATGGAGCAGCATGTAGCTGGACACTCCCCTGGGTGGCCCCTCTTAGGAACCCAGCATGGCAGATTAACTGGACAAGGTACCAGCTGCTGGATAGTGGAGAGAGAAATTCTACCAGTGTATGAACTTGAACAGGGTTCTCATCATCTTGAAGGAGATAACTACTGTGAGTTTTACCAAAACCTTGGCCTTCAAGGGAAGGGACCTACACAATGGCAGACAGACTTGAGTTAGTGGTTCATGTGCCCCAGTTTGCCTAGGACAGTCCCTGTGATGCTTACTGTCCTTGTATCTTATACTGTTTAACATTTGTTTTGCATTTTTCATCTTCAACAAAGCATCATCATCAATAGTTGCCTTAAAATAAGCCATAGGGTTTTCCTTGAATTCTACTGTGGACTCCCAGCTTCCTTTGTGGTCATGTACAGTATGTGAACCATATTTTAATATATGATTACATGGACTATGGAAAGGGGAAAAGATGCCTTCAGAGTAGAGGTCCCTAGAAAGACTGTTAATCAAGTGATCACGGTTAACCTCACCAGTGATGTCATGTTGATAGCATGTGTCCCTGAAGGATGTGATGTGAAGGGCACTTCACCCCTGTGGTCTTCCTTCCCAAAATCCATACCCAAGGCTAATCATTAGAAAAACATCAAACTCAAATTTAGGGACATTCTACCAAATAATTGGTCTCAAAACTCAGAAGGAAAGACAAATAAATTGCCGTAGACCAAAGGAGAACGAGGAGATATAACAAAATGTCATGTGGTATCCTAGATGGAATCATATCCTAGAATAAAAGAAGCACCTCAGTAGAAAGACTAGAATAATCTTAGTAATGTATAGAATTCAGTTAATAGTAATGTTGGTTTCATATATGACAAATGTGCCACAATTATGTAAGATATTAAAAATGAGACAAACTGAGTGAGCAGTATTAGAAGCTCTGTGTACTATCTTTGCAACTTTCTGATAATAATTTTTCTCAGCTTATTCTAAAATAACAAGCTCGTTAAACATAACAACTGTAGTGGGAAAAGTTAGAAGTATTTTAATAAACATACAGAAAAATCCAACTACAAATTTTTGTGACAAAGCTGACATTTAATACAAAACAATAATTTAACATGGTAGAACATACATTTACTCTTTGCTACTCCTCACAAGTCACATTTTAGAAATATTTAATCTGTCAAGGAATTACTTAGTAAGTCAATTTAAGACCNCAACAATTTTTACCAGGAACCTCATTTTGCTGATATCTCCACCCTGGGTCCAGCAGGAAGTTAAGGAGAATGAAGGAGGTCCATCGCCAAAACTCTCAATGGATGGTGGTCAGGGAATTGGTGGGTTATTTCATAGATGGGGTAGTCTCTCAGCTAACCTCCAGAGTAAATTTGTTTGTCATTAGGGGATATATTATACAGCCAAGAGGTTTATTAAATTCTCCCTCTGTCAATTATTTATTCATTCTCAAAAATCTCAATTTCTCTTTCACTCAAGTTTTATGGCTCTTATTTCCCCCCAATCCTTTGGGCCAACATTAATCTGGGTCCAGATGAAAGCAGAGTCTATGGTCTATGGCTGAGCAGAAGGAAACTTGGGTTAGCAGTCGTAATGTCTGGACACTGGAGTCTGCTCTACCACTGAACTGATCTCCGCATGGATAAAGTAAGAAGCCCTAACTCAGGTCACCCCTCTGTTTTCAACACTGATGTTCTGTGATTCTACAGTTGCCCATAGGACACCTCTCTGGGGGTGAAGGCTAGCCTCTTGGTTTTAGGGGACCCACACACCCTCCACGGAGTCCTGCTCAGACTAACAGAAACAGTAGACCAACAAAAGGGATACAGAGGCAGCAAGTGTCAACTTACCTGCCTTAAGAACAACACTTTCTACATAGGATATGGTTAGTCACATTTGCAAAATAGATTTTTCTGGACCCATACTTCCCATGAGAAGGGTTTAATTTTCTTAGTCGGGTGAAGGAACAATCCCTAACTCCCAAAACAAACCCTCAGTGAAACATGATCTGGGCCCAGCACCAAGTCATCATAAGGCTCAAGCCAGAAGAAGCCTAAAGTTGAAAATGAGAGAAAATTATACCAACAAAAGTATATATCTCTTACTACTATTTATGTCTGTCATAAAGATGCCATTGATTATCGTAACATCATACGCACTTCAGAGAGCAAACACCACAAGAGCCAAAATCCATGATTTCTCCCAACCACCAAGCGCCAGCTGTAAACCAAGACACCCTTGTTCAGCATTACTGCTCCTCCTAGGTAGCTATTTCCAGGTTGCATTTGAATTTGGACCAAAACTGAGCACAGTAAGTGTGCAGCTGGTGGGTTTGTTTGGCTCCCATTCAGATTCCAAGCCATGGACTTCCTGAAAATATGGACATTACTGTGATTGGACTTAGCAATCTAATTTTCAGTTTTCTATTATAGAGAGAAAGATTCTGATTGAAACCATGAACTCCATAAGGTCAGGGGTTTTGTGTTGTATTTATTTATCTCCAAGAAGTAGTCCAGTGCATACCCATGACAAGTGTTTGATAACTTAAGTGAATTTATGAGTATCAGAGGTATAAGCTGCCCTCTCCCTGCACCCCCAACACACACACACACACACACACACACACACACACACACACAGTCCTCTGCCTGGCTTGAGCTTGACTCTAATATATATTCAAAGCAAAGAACAAAATGGCAGCCTCACACATACATACGCTATGAGGCCAGTGTGTTGCAATTTTCTGCCCACCACCTTCTCCAGGATTGGAGCTTTTCTCATTGAATGGAGGGTAAAAAGGCTGCAAAACTCATCTCACTCTCCTCTTAGGCTTTCTCCTTGGAAGAAGTGGACTGTGGAAATTTTCTCAGTGGGCCCATCCTTTGCCCTAAAACCCCTGGAGAAAGGGACAAAAGAGTGGCAGCCTAAGATCTGTGGCAGATGCTGCTTCTAAGGAAGGAGAATCAAAGAAAAGAGAGACAGTTTCAAAATCTCTGTGTGATCCAGGCCAGCTCATACAGTTTGGGACAAAATGTTAGTCATATGGAGCAGCATGTAGCTGGACACTCCCCTGGGTGGCCCCTCTTAGGAACCCAGCATGGCAGATTAACTGGACAAGGTACCAGCTGCTGGATAGTGGAGAGAGAAATTCTACCAGTGTATGAACTTGAATAGGGTTCTCATCATCTTGAAGGAGATAACTACTGTGAGTTTTACCAAAACCTTGGCCTTCAAGGGAAGGGACCTACACAATGGCAGACAGACTTGAGTTAGTGGTTCATGTGCCCCAGTTTGCCTAGGACAGTCCCTGTGATGCTTACTGTCCTTGTATCTTATACTGTTTAACATTTGTTTTGCATTTTTCATCTTCAACAAAGCATCATCATCAATAGTTGCCTTAAAATAAGCCATAGGGTTTTCCTTGAATTCTACTGTGGACTCCCAGCTTCCTTTGTGGTCATGTACAGTATGTGAACCATATTTTAATATATGATTACATGGACTATGGAAAGGGGAAAAGATGCCTTCAGAGTAGAGGTCCCTAGCAAGACTGTTAATCAAGTGATCACGGTTAACCTCACCAGTGATGTCATGTTGATAGCATGTGTCCCTGAAGGATGTGATGTGAAGGGCACTTCACCCCTGTGGTCTTCCTTCCCAAAATCCATACCCAAGGCTAATCATTAGAAAAACATCAAACTCAAATTTAGGGACATTCTACCAAATAATTGGTCTCAAAACTCAGAAGGAAAGACAAATAAATTGCCGTAGACCAAAGGAGAACGAGGAGATATAACAAAATGTCATGTGGTATCCTAGATGGAATCATATCCTAGAATAAAAGAAGCACCTCAGTAGAAAGACTAGAATAATCTTAGTAATGTATAGAATTCAGTTAATAGTAATGTTGGTTTCATATATGACAAATGTGCCACAATTATGTAAGATATTAAAAATGAGACAAACTGAGTGAGCAGTATTAGAAGCTCTGTGTACTATCTTTGCAACTTTCTGATAATAATTTTTCTCAGCTTATTCTAAAATAACAAGCTTGTTAAACATAACAACTGTAGTGGGAAAAGTTAGAAGTATTTTAATAAACATACAGAAAAATCCAACTACAAATTTTTGTGACAAAGCTGACATTTAATACAAAACAATAATTTAACATGGTAGAACATACATTTACTCTTTGCTACTCCTCACAAGTCACATTTTAGAAATATTTAATCTGTTAAGGAATTACTTAGTAAGTCAATTTAAGACCCTTTAGGGTTTTTGTAAGCAAGCTGTCTTAATTTTATCTGTATTGATTAAAAATATATTGAAAGTATTTTATTAAAGTATTCAATAAGTAGAAAGCCAAATGTTAACATTTGGAGATTTTAGTGAATTTTAGTTGTTGGCAACAAAGATTACAAATGGAAAGACATTAAGATGAATCCTATTAAAATTAAGGGGGGACTGAAAAAATTATGAGAGAGTGAGAGCAAGAGAGATATTCATGAGATATCTATGGGACACACTTATACTGAAAACATACTTCTTGTTTATCTTAAATTTAAATTTAGCTGAGACCCCTGTGTTTTTACCTGCCTAATCTGGCTACCCTAATCCTGGAGAGAAAATTGGCTTCCAGCCCAGTCTCATTTATTCAACACACTTCTGATAGCCTGGCTCTATATTAGGTACTAGGATCAAAATGGTAAAAGACATGAACATATCATTGACAAACTCCAGTCCCTGATAACATAAGTATTATGTGGTCTTGGAGAAGACAGTTAACTTCTCTGATATCCCTGTCTTCAGCTGTAACGTGAGACTCATTGCAGACCTGGGCTGATTTGTGCACAAAGTGGGGCTCTGAGTGTGAAGGAATTTTGGAAAAGTCTGAGTTGTTAGACAAGCTTATGTTTTAATTACTTCACCAAGCATTTTTGGCAGCACTAAAACTAGGGCAGACTTGTGGGCCAAGCCCCCTACGTGCGTCCTAATGGGTTCAATATTTTTGCCAGATTGTCCTGCTCTAAAGGGTTGCCCCCTTCCCCTCCCCTTTCCACCTTGTCAAAGCTATCACCCTAGTCTGGACCCCATCCCTGGAAAGAGGCAGGAAGAGCCAAAGCCAGCAGTAGCAGCAAACAATTGGACCCACAGAGACAACTTCTCCTTTGTGTCAATACAATTCTCTGATGGGAAGAATTATGAGAAACAAGCAAGTTGGCAACCTTCTCTGAGGACCCACCCAGGGACCCCTGAACTGTGTGCTCCACACAGCTTAGGATGCTGCTGAACCCTTGAGTGAGTATGCCAATGCTGAAATGCCCCCTCAGAGTCATCGTATCTAGGGGTCAGGTGGGCCTCTGACTATGCATTCCGGAGACTGCAGAGTAAATCCCGTTCTGCCATGTTCCTAGACAGGGAAAGACCCATGCATTTCCCATCACTTCCTCTAGCTCCTCTACATCCACCACGAAGCTGACAAAGTCCTAATTCGAGGTTAGAAGCTGTAAGCATTCTACTGGTAAAGACATCACAGTCTAGCTGGTGAGGTAGAACCAGTGCAATGCTACTTTATATTGCTTTTTAAATATTTATTTATTTGGCTGTGTCAGGTCTTAGCTGTGTCATGTGAGTTTTTAGTTGCAGCATATGAACTCTTTAGTTTTGACATGTGGGATCTAGTTCCTTGGCCAGGGATCAAGCATTGGGAGCATGGAGTCTTGACCACTGGACCACCAGCAAAGTCCCTTATGTTAGTGTTTTTTTTTTAATGGCAAGTAGCAAGTCTATCATTGTCTTGACTTAGAAATTGAAGATGATGATTATGACAGAAAAGTTTTTTTTTTCTCAAGATGCTGTACAGATTAAAAGATTTTGATGAAAAGCAGAAAGAGGCAGGTAGGTTATCCACTGCCCTCTTGCTATCTTCCATACGCATATATGAAATTCTCTCTCTCTCTTTCCTTCTACTACCTCCATTATTGTGTTGAAATAACTGAATTTCACCAAATTAAAGATGTACATTTGGGATAGCCTAATAAAATACTNTTTTTTTTCTCAAGATGCTGTACAGATTAAAAGATTTTGATGAAAAGCAGAAAGAGGCAGGTAGGTTATCCACTGCCCTCTTGCTATCTTCCATACGCATATATGAAATTCTCTCTCTCTCTTTCCTTCTACTACCTCCATTATTGTGTTGAAATAACTGAATTTCACCAAATTAAAGATGTACATTTGGGATAGCCTAATAAAATACTTGGTGGTAGTGTTAGTTGATCAGTCATGTCTGACTCTTTGTAATCCCATGGACTGTAGCCCACCAAGCTCATCTGTCCTTGAAATTCTCCAGGCAAGAATACTGGAGTGGATAGCCATTGCCTTCTCCAGGAGATCTTCCTGACCCAGGGATCAAACCTGGGTCTCCCGCATTGCAGGATGTAAAGCTATGGCCAGGAACAAAACATTTGCTTTGGGAGGTCCTGTGTGGACTGGAGTATATCAGGAAGTCCTCCTCAGAGCATGTCCAGGGCTGCAAATAATCAATAGAGGGATTAAGAAGGTACAAATAGAAAAAAGAAAAAAAACAACAACAGTGTTTTCAAATGTGAGTTCCCAAATAAAAAGACATAGAACAAATGTTGATTTAACCATTAAAATGATTGCTCATAGCCCTGGGAGGTATGCACGTGCATGTATATGCTTGTAATATTTCCCTGGCGGCTCAGAGGTTAAAGTGTCTGCCTCCAATGCAAGAGACCCAGGTTCTATCCCTGGGTCGGGAAGATCCCCTGGAGAAGGAAATGGCAATCCACTCCAGTATTCTTGCCTGGAGAATCCCATGGACAGAGAAGCCTGGTAGGTTACAGTCCACAGGGTCGCAAAGAGTTGGACATGACTGAGCGACTTCACCTTCACCTTCACCATGTGTTAGNTTTTTCTTTCTGGCTTACTTCACTCTGTATAATCAGCTCCAATTTCATCCATCTCATTAGAACTGAGTCAAACTTATTCAGTACACATTTTTAACTGGGAGAGAGATTACTGGCTTGACTGCTCTTTCTCCCTTTGTACTCTCCTTTTTCTCCACCAGGTTGCCTCTATCTCCTCCCTTCCCCTTCTCTTCTCTACCCAACTTTGTGAATCTCTTTGTGTTTTCTGAACAGTGGAGAACACTTAGAGGACTGATTACTGGCTGGATCTGTCTCTCTCCTTTTGATTCTGCTCCCTTATCCTCCTGGCCATTTCTGTCTCTTTCCTCCCTCTTCTCTTCTCTATGTAACTCCGTGAACATCTCTGAGTGGTCCAGACTGTGGAGCGTACATAAGGAAGTGATTACTGGCTAGCTTGCTTTCTTCTCTTTTGATTCCACCTCATCTCATTCAGGTCACCTCTATCTCTCTCCTCCCTCTTCTCTTCTCCATGTAATTCTGTGAACCTCTATGGGTGTCCCTCACTGTGGAGAAATTTTTCATCTTTAACCTAGATGTTTTATCAATGGTGCTGTATAGATGGAGAAGTCTTGAGGCTACTGTAAAAATAAGACTGAAAACCAGAAGCAGGAGGGCTTAAGTCCAAATCCTGAGAACACCAAAGAACTCCTGACTCCAGGGAACATTAATCGACAGGAGCTCATCAAATACCTCCATACCTACACTGAAACCAAGTACCACCCAAGGGCCAATAAGTTTGAAAGCAAGACATACCACACAAATTCTCCAGCAACACAGGCTGCCCAAAGTCACTCCAAACTCATTGACATCTCATAACTCATTACTGGACACTTCATTGCACTCCAGAGAAGAAGTCCAACTCCACTCACCAGAACACCGATACAAGCTTCCCTAACCAGGAAACCTTGACAAGCCACCTGTCCAACCCTACCCACAGAGAGGAAACTCCACTATAAACAGAACTCCACAAACTGGCAGAATACAGAAAGACCACCCCAAACGCAGCAATATAACCAAGATGAAGAGATAGAGGAATACCCAGCAAGTAAAGGAACAGGAGAAATGCCCACCAAACCGAACAAAAGAGGAGGAGATAGGGAATCTATCTGATAAACAATTCTGAATAATGATAGTGAAAATGTTCCAAAATCTTGAAAAAAAAATTGGATCACTGATAAATAGCCTGGAGACAAGGATTGAGGAGATGCAATAAAGGTTTAACAAGGACCTAGAAGAAATAAAAAAAAGAGTCAGTATATAATGAATAATGCAATAAACGAGATCAAAAACACTCTGGAGGGAACAAATAGAATAATGGAGGCAGTAGATAGGATTAGTGAGAGAAGATAGAATGATAGAAATAAATAAATCAGAGAGGAAAAAAGCAAAGTGAAATGAAATGAGGACAGTTTCAGAGACCTATGGGACAATGTTAAATGCTCCAACATTCGAATTATAGGAGTCCCAGAAGAAGAAGACAAAAAGAAAGGCCATGAGAAAATACTTGAGGAGATAATAGTTGAAAACTTCCCTAAAACGGGGAAAGAAATAATCACCCAAGTCCAAGAAACCCAGAGAGTTCCAAATAGGATAAACCCAAGATGAAACACCCCAAGACACATATTAATCAACTTAACAAAGATCAAACACAAAGAACAAATATTAAAAGCAGCAAGGGAAAAACAACAACACACAAGTGGATTCCCTTAAGGGTAACAGCTGATCTTTCAGTAGAAACTCTTCAGGCCAGGAGGGAATAGCAGGACATACTTAAAGTGATGAAAGAAAGTAACCTACTGGCCAGATTATTGTACCCCGCAAGGATC
This sequence comes from Raphicerus campestris, assembly GCA_006410735.1. NCBI lineage: Eukaryota > Metazoa > Chordata > Mammalia > Artiodactyla > Bovidae > Raphicerus > Raphicerus campestris. Next base: position 2,620,546 of record SJYW01024970.1, read on the forward strand.
TTATTGAAGTATGAAGGAGAAATCAAAAGCTTTACAGACAAGCAAAAGCTGAGAGAATTCAGCAACACCAAACCAGCTCTCCAACAAATGCTAAAGGATCTTTTCTAGACAGGAAACACAAAAGGGGTGTATAAACTCGAACCCAAAACAGTAAAGTAAAGGCAATGGGATCATGCTGTTGCTGCTGCTGCTGCTGCTAAGTCACTTAAGTCATGTCCAACTCTGTGCGACCCCATGGACGGCAGCCCATCAGGCACCCCTGCCCCTGGGATTCTCCAGGCAAGAATACTGGAGTGGGTCATACTTATCAATAATTACCTTAAATGTAAATGGGTTGNGCTTAAGTCCAAATCCTGAGAACACCAAAGAACTCCTGACTCCAGGGAACATTAATCGACAGGAGCTCATCAAATACCTCCATACCTACACTGAAACCAAGTACCACCCAAGGGCCAATAAGTTTGAAAGCAAGACATACCACACAAATTCTCCAGCAACACAGGCTGCCCAAAGTCACTCCAAACTCATTGACATCTCATAACTCATTACTGGACACTTCATTGCACTCCAGAGAAGAAGTCCAACTCCACTCACCAGAACACCGATACAAGCTTCCCTAACCAGGAAACCTTGACAAGCCACCTGTCCAACCCTACCCACAGAGAGGAAACTCCACTATAAACAGAACTCCACAAACTGGCAGAATACAGAAAGACCACCCCAAACGCAGCAATATAACCAAGATGAAGAGATAGAGGAATACCCAGCAAGTAAAGGAACAGGAGAAATGCCCACCAAACCGAACAAAAGAGGAGGAGATAGGGAATCTATCTGATAAACAATTCTGAATAATGATAGTGAAAATGTTCCAAAATCTTGAAAAAAAAATTGGATCACTGATAAATAGCCTGGAGACAAGGATTGAGGAGATGCAATAAAGGTTTAACAAGGACCTAGAAGAAATAAAAAAAAGAGTCAGTATATAATGAATAATGCAATAAACGAGATCAAAAACACTCTGGAGGGAACAAATAGAATAATGGAGGCAGTAGATAGGATTAGTGAGAGAAGATAGAATGATAGAAATAAATAAATCAGAGAGGAAAAAAGCAAAGCGAAATGAAATGAGGACAGTTTCAGAGACCTATGGGACAATGTTAAATGCTCCAACATTCGAATTATAGGAGTCCCAGAAGAAGAAGACAAAAAGAAAGGCCATGAGAAAATACTTGAGGAGATAATAGTTGAAAACTTCCCTAAAACGGGGAAAGAAATAATCACCCAAGTCCAAGAAACCCAGAGAGTTCCAAATAGGATAAACCCAAGATGAAACACCCCAAGACACATATTAATCAACTTAACAAAGATCAAACACAAAGAACAAATATTAAAAGCAGCAAGGGAAAAACAACAACACACAAGTGGATTCCCTTAAGGGTAACAGCTGATCTTTCAGTAGAAACTCTTCAGGCCAGGAGGGAATAGCAGGACATACTTAAAGTGATGAAAGAAAGTAACCTACTGGCCAGATTATTGTACCCCGCAAGGATCTTATTGAAGTATGAAGGAGAAATCAAAAGCTTTACAGACAAGCAAAAGCTGAGAGAATTCAGCAACACCAAACCAGCTCTCCAACAAATGCTAAAGGATCTTTTCTAGACAGGAAACACAAAAGGGGTGTATAAACTCGAACCCAAAACAGTAAAGTAAAGGCAATGGGATCATGCTGTTGCTGCTGCTGCTGCTGCTAAGTCACTTAAGTCATGTCCAACTCTGTGCGACCCCATGGACGGCAGCCCATCAGGCACCCCTGCCCCTGGGATTCTCCAGGCAAGAATACTGGAGTGGGTCATACTTATCAATAATTACCTTAAATGTAAATGGGTTGAATGGCTGAACCAAAAGACAAAGACTGGGTGAATGGATACAAAAACAAGACCCCTATATATGTTGTCTACAAGAGACCCACCTCAAAACAAGGGACACATACAGACTGAAAGTGAAGGGCTGGAAAAAGACATTCCATGCAAATAGAGACCAAAAGAAAGCAAGAGTAGCAATACTTATTATCAGATAGAATAGACTTTAAAACAAAGGCTGTGAAAAGAGACAAAGAAGGAAAAAGGATCAATGCAAGAAGAAGATATAACAATTATAAATATATATGCACCCAACATAGAAGCACCACAATATGTAAGACAAACGCTAACAAGTATGAAAGGGGAAATTGACAATAACACAATGATAGTGGAAGACTTTAATATCCCATTTATACCTATGGATAGATCAACTAAACAGAAAATTAACAAGGAAACACAAACTTTAAATGATACAATAGACCAGTTAGACCTAATTGATATCTATAGGACATTCCACCCCCAAACAATGAATTTCACCTTTTTCTTAAGCACACATGGAACCTTCTCCAGGATAGATCACATCCTGGGCCATAAATCTAGCTTTGGTAAATTCAAAAAAAATGAAATAATTCCAAGCATCTTTTCTGAATATAATGCAGTAAGATTAGATCTCAGTTACAGGAGAAAAACTATTAAAAATTCCAGTATATGGAGGCTGAACAACACGCTGCTGAATAACCAACAAATCACAGAAGAAATCAAAATATGCATAGGAACAAATGAAAACACAACAACCCAAAACCTGTGGGACACTGTAAAAGCAGTGCCAAGGGGAAAGTTCATAGCAATACAGGCATACCTCAAGAAACAAGAAAAAAGTCAAATAAATAACCTAACTCTACACCTAAAGCAACTAGAAAAGGAAGAAATGAAGAACCCCAGGGTTAGTAGAAGGAAAGAAATCTTAAAAATTAGGGCAGAAATAAATGCAAAAGAAACAAAAGAGACCACAGCAAAAATCAACAAAGCCAAAAGTTGGTTCTTTGAAAGGATAAATAAAATTGACAGTCTATTAGCCAGATTCATCAAGAAACAAAGAGAAAAAAATCAAATCAATAAAAATGAAAATAGAGAGATCACAACAGACAACACAGAAATACAAAGCATCATAAGAGACTACTATCAGCAATTAAATGCCAATAAAATGGACAACTTGGAAGAAATGGAAAAATTCTTAGAAAAGTACAACTTTCCAAAACTGAACCAGGAAGAAATAGAAAATCTTAACAGACTCATCACAAGCACAGAAATTGAAACTGTAATCAGAAATCTTCCAGTAAACAAAAGCCCAGGTCCATATGGCTTCACAGCTGAATTCTACCAAAAATTTAGAGAAGAGCTAACACCTATCCTACTCAAACTCTTCCAGAAAATTGCAGAGGAAGGTAAACTTCTAAACTCATTCTATGAGGCTACCATCACCCTTATACCAAAACCTGACAAAGATGCCACACAAAAAAGAAAATTACAGGCCAATACCACTGATGAACATAGATGCAAAAATCCTTAACAAAATTCTAGCAATCAGAATCCAACAACACATTAAAAAGATCATACACCATGACCAAGTGGGCTTTATCCCAGGGATACAAGGATTCTTCAGTATCCACAAATCAATCAATGTAATACACCACATTAACAAATTGAAAGATAAAAGAGATATGATTATCTCAATAGATGCAGAGAAAGCCTTTGACAAAATTCAACATTCATTTATGATAAAAACTGTCTAGAAAGCAGGCATAGAAGGAACATACCTCAACATAATAAAAGCTATATATGACAAACCCACAGCAAACATTATCCTCAACGGTGAAAAATTGAAAGCATTTCCCCTAAAGTCAGGAACAAGAAAGGGTGCCCGTTTCACCACTGCTATTCAAAATAGGTTTGGAAGTTTTGGCCACAGCAATCAGAGCAGAAAAAGAAATAAAAGAAATCCAAATTGGAAAAGAAGAAGTAAAACTCACTGTTTGCAGATGACATGATCCTCTACATAGAAAATCCTAAAG
>SJYW01024970.1:2640772-2656565 GCA_006410735.1 Raphicerus campestris
AGGCAGGTCAGGTGGTCTGGTATTCCCATCTCTTTCAGAATTTTCCACAGTTTATTGGGATCCACACAGTCAAAGGCTTTGGCATAGTCAATAAAGCAGAAGTAGATGTTTTTCTGGAACTCTCTTGCTTTTTCCATGACTCAGCGGATGTTGGCAATTTGATCTCTGGTTCCTCTGCCTTTTCTAAAACCAGCTTGAACATCAGGGAGTTCACGGTTCATGTATTGCTGAAGCCTGGCTTGGAAAATTTTGAGCATTACTTTACTAGCATGTGAGATGAGTGCAATTGTGCGGTAGTTTGAGCATTCTTTGGCATTGCCTTTCTTTGGGATTGGAATGAAAACTGACCTTTTCCAGTCCTGTGGCCACTGCTGAGTTTTCCAAATGTGCAGACATATTGAGTGCAGCACTTTCACAGCATCATCTTTCAGGATTTGAAACAGTTCAACTGGGATTCCATCATCTCCACTAGCTTTGTTCGTAGTGATGCTTTCTAAGGCCCACTTGACTTCACATTCCAAGATGTCTGGCTCTAGATGAGTGATCACATCATCATGATTATCTGGGTCGTGAAGATCTTTTTTGTACAGTTCTTCCATGTATTCTTGCCACCTCTTCTTAACATCTTCTGCTTCTGTTAGGTCCAGACCATTTCTGTCCTTTATTGAGCACATCTTTGGCCAATACTCTCTAGTATTCTTGCCTGAAGAACTCCCTCCCTGACAGAGAAACCTGGCAGGCCACAGTCTACAGGGTCGCAAAGAGTCAGACATGACTGAAGTGACCATGTGCACATAGATGCAAGACATTTTTGCCTGTGGCAGCTCTGCCCCAGTGAAGGCTGAGCTTGAAGGTGGCACAGCTGCTTGGCTTGTGGGGACCCTGGCGGAATATAGTGTGCAGGGACACGGACTGTCTCTGCCACAGGAGTTATGCCCCTATCAGCATCCATTTTTGAGCCTCTTGTAGCTGGCAATCAGAAGACCTCTTTGGTCAGTCTTTCTCAACAGCAGTACCAGTTCGGGCACTTAAAGGGCTCCCTTGCCTGGGATCCAACTCTGTTGTTCAGTCCATCAGGAACATAGAGACCTACCCCCTGGGTGGGGTTCTACCCTTCAGATTGATGCATCAGTCACTTAAAGGAGCACTCTGGGTGGGGTCCTACTCTGTGGTTCAGTGCATCAGGCGTTTGAAGGGCCAGCCTCTCTATTGTTCAGCTGCCAATGCTGGCATGTAGGGAGAAAGGCTATGGTGATGGCTCCACCTCCTATGCATGACTCAGTAGCCTTGCTTCCATGGCTGCCTGGTTTTCGTCACAGGCATTTCCCACCACAGTCTCCTCCCTCACATCCCCTTGATCTGTCTCTCCACAGTCAACAGCAGCCCTCTCCTTGGGATCACTCCACAATCCCCAAACTCCAGCTCTGAGCCACTGCGACTTCCAGGGGACTCGCATCCCTGTCTGGGGTATGTAGGGCTGCGGCAAGGGCTATCTGATTCTCATTACATTTAGGCTCCCACAGATCAGCTGTTTCACTCTCAGTCTTAAATGATGACTTCTCCTCTGACTTAGACAACTCCCCTGATGTGATCAGACCTCTGCTTCAGTTCCCCCAATCTACTGAGGGCAGGTCCAGTCCTACTAACACTTCTCTTTTCCCCCTAGTTCCTTTGTCCTACTGAGTTTTGTGTGATTCTATGTATTCTTTTCCACTGGTCAGGTATTGCTGTCTGCTCTCAGCATGCACTTCTATGCCTGAAGGTGTATTCCTGATATATCTGTGGAGAAAGATGTACTCAACATCCAACTACTCCTCTGCCATCTTGTTCCCCCCAAATGTTGAGTTTTAAGCCAGCTTTTTCACTCTCTTCTTTCACCTTCATCAAGAGGCTCTTTCATTCCTCTTCATGTTCTGCCATTAAGGTGGTGTTATCTGCATATCTGAGGTTATTGACATTTCTCCTGGTAATCTTTTTCTTTTATTCTATTTTACAGTACTGTATTGGTTTTGCCATACATTGACATGAATCAGCCACAGGTGTACACAGTCTCCCAATGCCGAAGCCCCCTCCCACCTCCCTTCCCACCCCATCTCCCCGACTCACCCCGTACATCAGCCCCAAGCATCCTGCATCCTGTTTTGAACATAGACTGGTGCTTCATTTCTTATATGATAGTATACATGTTTCAGTGTCGTTCTCCCAGCTCATCCCACCCTCACCCTCTTCCTCAGAAGCCAAAAGTCTGTTCTATACCTCTGTGTCTCTTATATTGTTTCNAGGCAGGTCAGGTGGTCTGGTATTCCCATCTCTTTCAGAATTTTCCACAGTTTATTGGGATCCACACAGTCAAAGGCTTTGGCATAGTCAATAAAGCAGAAGTAGATGTTTTTCTGGAACTCTCTTGCTTTTTCCATGACTCAGCGGATGTTGGCAATTTGATCTCTGGTTCCTCTGCCTTTTCTAAAACCAGCTTGAACATCAGGGAGTTCACGGTTCATGTATTGCTGAAGCCTGGCTTGGAAAATTTTGAGCATTACTTTACTAGCATGTGAGATGAGTGCAATTGTGCGGTAGTTTGAGCATTCTTTGGCATTGCCTTTCTTTGGGATTGGAATGAAAACTGACCTTTTCCAGTCCTGTGGCCACTGCTGAGTTTTCCAAATGTGCAGACATATTGAGTGCAGCACTTTCACAGCATCATCTTTCAGGATTTGAAACAGTTCAACTGGGATTCCATCATCTCCACTAGCTTTGTTCGTAGTGATGCTTTCTAAGGCCCACTTGACTTCACATTCCAAGATGTCTGGCTCTAGATGAGTGATCACATCATCATGATTATCTGGGTCGTGAAGATCTTTTTTGTACAGTTCTTCCATGTATTCTTGCCACCTCTTCTTAACATCTTCTGCTTCTGTTAGGTCCAGACCATTTCTGTCCTTTATTGAGCACATCTTTGGCCAATACTCTCTAGTATTCTTGCCTGAAGAACTCCCTCCCTGACAGAGAAACCTGGCAGGCCACAGTCTACAGGGTCGCAAAGAGTCAGACATGACTGAAGTGACCATGTGCACATAGATGCAAGACATTTTTGCCTGTGGCAGCTCTGCCCCAGTGAAGGCTGAGCTTGAAGGTGGCACAGCTGCTTGGCTTGTGGGGACCCTGGCGGAATATAGTGTGCAGGGACACGGACTGTCTCTGCCACAGGAGTTATGCCCCTATCAGCATCCATTTTTGAGCCTCTTGTAGCTGGCAATCAGAAGACCTCTTTGGTCAGTCTTTCTCAACAGCAGTACCAGTTCGGGCACTTAAAGGGCTCCCTTGCCTGGGATCCAACTCTGTTGTTCAGTCCATCAGGAACATAGAGACCTACCCCCTGGGTGGGGTTCTACCCTTCAGATTGATGCATCAGTCACTTAAAGGAGCACTCTGGGTGGGGTCCTACTCTGTGGTTCAGTGCATCAGGCGTTTGAAGGGCCAGCCTCTCTATTGTTCAGCTGCCAATGCTGGCATGTAGGGAGAAAGGCTATGGTGATGGCTCCACCTCCTATGCATGACTCAGTAGCCTTGCTTCCATGGCTGCCTGGTTTTCGTCACAGGCATTTCCCACCACAGTCTCCTCCCTCACATCCCCTTGATCTGTCTCTCCACAGTCAACAGCAGCCCTCTCCTTGGGATCACTCCACAATCCCCAAACTCCAGCTCTGAGCCACTGCGACTTCCAGGGGACTCGCATCCCTGTCTGGGGTATGTAGGGCTGCGGCAAGGGCTATCTGATTCTCATTACATTTAGGCTCCCACAGATCAGCTGTTTCACTCTCAGTCTTAAATGATGACTTCTCCTCTGACTTAGACAACTCCCCTGATGTGATCAGACCTCTGCTTCAGTTCCCCCAATCTACTGAGGGCAGGTCCAGTCCTACTAACACTTCTCTTTTCCCCCTAGTTCCTTTGTCCTACTGAGTTTTGTGTGATTCTATGTATTCTTTTCCACTGGTCAGGTATTGCTGTCTGCTCTCAGCATGCACTTCTATGCCTGAAGGTGTATTCCTGATATATCTGTGGAGAAAGATGTACTCAACATCCAACTACTCCTCTGCCATCTTGTTCCCCCCAAATGTTGAGTTTTAAGCCAGCTTTTTCACTCTCTTCTTTCACCTTCATCAAGAGGCTCTTTCATTCCTCTTCATGTTCTGCCATTAAGGTGGTGTTATCTGCATATCTGAGGTTATTGACATTTCTCCTGGTAATCTTTTTCTTTTATTCTATTTTACAGTACTGTATTGGTTTTGCCATACATTGACATGAATCAGCCACAGGTGTACACAGTCTCCCAATGCCGAAGCCCCCTCCCACCTCCCTTCCCACCCCATCTCCCCGACTCACCCCGTACATCAGCCCCAAGCATCCTGCATCCTGTTTTGAACATAGACTGGTGCTTCATTTCTTATATGATAGTATACATGTTTCAGTGTCGTTCTCCCAGCTCATCCCACCCTCACCCTCTTCCTCAGAAGCCAAAAGTCTGTTCTATACCTCTGTGTCTCTTATATTGTTTCACTTACAGGGTCATCATTGCTATCTTTCTAAATTCCATATATATGTGTCAGTATGCTGTATTGGTGTTTTTCTTTCTGGCTTACTTCACTCTGTATAATCGGCTCCAGTTTCATCCATCTCATTAGAACTGCGTCAAACTTATTCTCCATTCATCTGCTGGTGATCTTGATTCCAGCTCGTGCTTCATCCAGGCCAGCATTTCACATTTCTGCTTATAAGTAAAATACACAGGGTGACAATATACATCCTTGACACACTCCTTTCCTAGTTTTGAATCAGTCTGTTGGTTATGTTCAGTTCTAACTGTTGCTTCTTGAGCTACATACAGGTTTCTCAGGAGGCAGGTAGGGTGGTCTGTTATTCTCATCTATTTAAGAATTTTTCCACATTTTGCTGTGGAATGCCACACAGTAAAAGGCTTTAGTGTAGTCAATGAAGCAGAAGTGGATGTTTTCTGGAATTCCCTTGCTTTTTCTATGATCCAACGGATGTTGGCAATTTGATCTCCAGTTCCTCTGCCTTTTCTAAATCCAGCTTGTACATCTGGAAGTTCTCGATTCACATACTGTTGAAGCCTAGCTTGGAGGATTTTGTGCATTACCTTCTGTTTAATATGTAGAGTTTCTATTTCTGATGATGAAGTTTTGGAAATAGATAATGGTAGTGATTGTACAACATTGTCGGTGTTGCTAAAAGCATAGAATTATACACTTTTTAAAAAGTAGAAAAAAAATTAAATATATTTTAGTATAATTTTAAAATATATTAAAAAACAAAAAAGTATTAATACAGTTATTAAAATTGGTTTTTAGGAAGTGAATGAAGGGAAAGAATTGGTGATCACCCTAAGATTTTGTGGGATGTGAGGCTACTCATGCTATCAAATCTGAACCCATAGAAAAAAGAGAGATGGAATTGTGAAAATGACAAAGAATCTGGCATTTTGATGATGCTGAATTTGAGATGGTACAGTGGAGAAATGACTATTTGGAAATCATTATCATTTAGTGGTACCTGAGAAAAATAACATATGATAATTAAAATGTCAGACAGTTTCAGGAAAACGTAAGCTTCTCTTCTAGTCTAATAAATATTATTACATTTCACTGGGGGAAAAAATCTAATAGAAAACAGCTTCCTTCTTAATGACAATCATAGTTCTTTTCTCGACTGTTCTTAGAATGGAAAAAAATCAGAGTAAATATTATTATACTACTTCATAGCAACAACCTAATTTGATTTTCTTTTGATTACTGCCAAAAGTTTAATTAGCTACATAATCCATGATCATTAATAGTCTTTACTCTAGAACCATGAGTTTTTGAAGGTTGATTCAGAGAACTATCTTACTTAGATACCCCCTTGCCCTCTGTGGTAGTACAAACTGTTGCTAAGATCCCTTAGATATATAAATTTGAAGCAAAGATTAATGGACTCTATCCTGGAATGACTTCACATTATAAAACACTGAAGCCAAGATTCAAATGGTATAATGTGTGAAAAAAATCTTGAGAATAGTTTAAAGTTCTGTATAAAAATTATTCATTATTATTATGATGATGATGCAATAAGGCTGAGTAGTTGATCAGCTTACATCATTAGTATAAACATGTTAAGAAGGAAGAAGTATGATGATTTTTTTTAATGTGTGTAAAACTAGCTGGGTTTATGACTTAAAAATTCTGATTTGGTACTTTAAATAGTTCCTTTAAAAAAAACATACATTTAGCATATTCAACAACATTGACATTTTGGACAAGACAATTCTTTTGGGGTGAACGGCAGTGTTGTCCTGTACACTGTACGTCATTTAGCAACATATACAGCCTCTATCCACTAGATGCTGGTACCATCTCCCCTCACCAATATTTCCAAATTTGCCCAATGTTCCCTGGGAGCCAAAATTGTCTCTGCTTGAGAACCCCTGCTTGTATATACAGGTATATACATCTTAACTCATTTATAATAATAAATGTACATAGTATTCAAAATAGAGCTCTCATATTACATAGTTGAACTACTGCCTTCGAGAAATGCTAAGGAGAAATGGTTAACTACTCGGAGCAAAGGAGTTATCCTAAGTGCAGCAGTAGATAGCAGGTGCCTGACAACACAAGTAGCCTTTGGAGCCACCAAGCAGAGCCAGTGATTAAGTGAAGATTTTCCCCCCTCCCTGGAGGCCTTTGTACTCTAATTTCTAGCTTCACTTTCTTAGTCCCATCCCTCTCCCTTCATACCAACCAGCACAACAGTACCACTGTCATAGAATAAATCACCCTGGGAAGAGAATGCAGTTTGCCTTGCTCAGGAAGAGATGGGTAATTTCTTTCATTATTTTTCTTATCAGTTTCTGAGAAGTCAATGAAACATCAAGGCAGTCATAAAAATTTGAAACAATAACCTCTTGGTTCTCTGGTGTAAGCAAGAAAACATATGGCATATTTATGGGTAATATATAAGCTATTTAGAAAGTCTGTGCTTTGTTGCTGTTGCTTTTAAAGTACAAATGTGGAGTTCAGCTTAAGGTACATAGAAAACTGAGGAGCCTTTTCCTTTTAGTAAATAAAAAATAGTATGAGATAACACAAGCACAGAATGTAAATCCAAGAAAGAGAAAAGTAATGTTTAATATAGACACATACATATAGTACATCAAAATGTATAACTTTTAATTTTGAAAAGGTTTTAGATTTGCAGAAAAATTATAAAAAAAAAAAAAAAGACAGTTCCCATTCACCCCTTATCCAGATTTCCCTGATGTTAACACCTAACAATGATCAAACTTGTGTGTTAGTCACTCAGTCATGTCTGACTCCTTGTGACCCCATGGACTGTAGCCTGTATTGCAAGCAGATTTTTTTTTACCATCTGAGCTACCAGGGAAGCCCCTTGGATGGAACTTGGTTATGAGACAATTCTTTTCTGCGGCTGAGCTGGGGGAAGAAGGAAAGCTGAGCCTGATGACATCCCTGAGCTCCCAGATCTGAATGGGTCCTCCCATCCCTTAGCTTTTCATACATGAAGCCCATCATAAACGATTCTGTCCTCACCACCTCAAGAGCTGATGGGACTCCAGATACCCTGACTTTGGCAGCATCAAGACCAGGGGCTATACACTTGCAGACATTGACACTTGTGGACATGGTAGGCAAGCAAGCTTCCCCCTGGGCCTCCATCAAAACCAGGATATAAACAATTGGTACAACATTGTTTGCTATGCTGCTTTATTTGAAGTCCACCACTTTTCCCACTTACGTCCATTTTTCTGTTCCAAGATCTAATTCAAAACACTAGAATATATTTATTTAGCTGCCATGTATGCTTGTTCTCCAATCTGTAACCATTCTACAGTCTCTTCTTGTTTTTAATGACCTTGGCAGGCAGAATATTTCTTAATTTGGGTTGACTTGGTATTTTCTCAGGATTATCTTGAAGTTCTCCATCTGTGTCTAGAACAGCACACAAGAGATGCTGTAGCATACTCAGGGCATCTTATCAGGAGGGTGAGAAGAAAATATGTCTTATTATCAGTTATCCCTGTTCTCTTGGTTGAGGTGTTGTCTGCTATGTTTCTGCTCCATAAAGTTACCATTTTCCTTTTTAAATTAATATCCTGAGGAAGAATCTTTGAAACTATGCACAAAACCTGCTTCTCAAACTTTGCCTACTATTTTCAGAATTTATGTTGGTGACTCTTGCCTGCAAAAATTATTTCTCTGGTGTTTGCCTTGTCATAATCTATTCCCTCATTCCTTCTATATTAGAGTCTTTCTATAGATAGAGCTTTCTGTTCTCTCCCACATATTTACTTATTCAGGTATTTGTCCTATCAGGAAGAATACAGGGATATTTCCTCCATTCTGTGGATTAGAAGGCAATACATATTCTCATTATTTATCTTTTTGCTCAAAATGATGTAACTTTTGGCCTCTTTCAGTTGAGGCCTAGGTCCTCTCAGCATGTCCACATCCTTTTCTGATCACTTTCTAATTTTTTGGCACCAAAGGAGATTCTCATCTCATTTTGTAATTTTGTAATTTTAAAATGAAAACTTCTCCTTTTTTTTATTTAAAATAAAAACAATTTTCATGCAGTTAATAGAAATGACTGGGATTTACAAAAGCCAAATAATTATCTTGGAAGAAAAGTGATTTAATCTCCATACAGAAGAAAGATGGTAGGTTGTAAGAGAAAAGGAAGGAAGGAAAATACAGAAGAGCAATGTAAATAATACTAAAAAAAAAAAACAGATAAATTTGAAAAGAGAAACAAAGTGAGTGGAAAAAAGAGAAAGACTTTTTAAAATTTTTAAATGACTCTAAAGCATAGAAAACCCTTAAGACTCCACCAGAAAATTACTAGAGCTAATCAATGAATATAATAAAGTTGCAGGATATAAAATCAACACACAGAAATCACTTGCATTCCTATACACTAATAATGAGAAAGTAAAAAAAGAAATTAAGGAAATAATTCCATTCACCATTGCAATGAAAAGAATAAAATACTTAGGACTATATCTACCTAAAAAAACTAAAGACCTATATATATAAACACTGGTGAAAGAAATCAAAGAGGACACTAATGGATGGAGAAATATACCATGCTCAGGTATCAGAAGAATCATATAGTGAAAATGAGTATACTACCCAAAGCAATCTACAGATTCAATGCAATCCCTATCAAGCTACCAGCAGTATTTTTCACAAAGCTAAAACAAATAATTTCACAATTTGTATGGAAACACAAAAAAACCTTGAATAGTCAAAGCAATCTTGAGAAAGAAGAATGGAACTGGAGGAATCAACCTGCCTGACTTCAGGGTCTACTACAAAGCCACAGTCATCAAGACAGTATGGTACTGGCACAAAGACAGAAATATAGATCAATGGAACAAAATAGAAAGCCCAGAGATAAATCCACACACCTACGGACACCTTATCTTTGACAAAGAATGCAAGAATATACAGTGGAGTAAAGACAATCTCTTTAACAAGTGGTGCTGGGAAAACTGGTCAACCACTTGTAAAAGAAAGAAACTAGAACACTTCCTCACACCATTCACAAAAATAAACTCAAAATGGATTAAAGATCTAAACGTAAGACCAGAAACTATAAAACTCCTAGAGGNATGATTATCTGGGTCTTAAAGATCTTTTTTGTACAGTTCTTCTGTGTATTCTTGCCACCTCTTCTTAATATCTTCTGCTTCTGTTAGGTCCACTTCTGTCATTTATTGTGCCCATCTTTGCATGAAATATTACCTTCGTATTTCTAATTTTCTTGAAGAAATCTCTAGTCTTTCCCATTCTATTGTTTTCCTCTATTTCTTTGCATTGATCACTGAGGAAGGCTTTCTTATTTCTCCTTGCTGTTCTTTGGAACTCTGCATTCAAATGGGTATATCTTTCCTTTTCTCCTTTGCTTTTTGCTTCTCTTTGTTTCACAGCTATTTGCAAGGCCTCCTCAGACAGCCATTTTGCTTTTTTGCATTTATTTTCCATGGGGATGGTCTTGATTCCCATCTCCTGTACAGTGTCATGAACATCTGTCCATAGTTTATCAGGCACTCTGTCTATCAGATCTAGTCCCTTAAATCTATTACTCATTTCCACTGTATAATCGTTAAGGATTTGATTTAGGTCTTACCTGAATGGTCTAATGGTCTAGGGACCCTCAGTATGTCAGCAAAGTGGATCTCAGTCTGCAGTTTGATAAGGGCCCTAGGGATGAATGGCATGGCTTTGGGACTAAGACCATCACAAATAGCAGTTGCCTCACTTGTTTTGCATGTCTGAGGAAGATCCCAACACTGATAGGTATCAGTCACTCTGAGCATGTCTCTTATATGATAAAGTCTGTGCCTGTAATTAGCAGCAAAACTGAGGTAGAAAAGAACCACTCCCTCCATTACCTAGGCAGCACAGGTGCACAGCATAGACATAATGAGTGGCACCTACTGTCCACTGGGCCCTCCCTTCCCTGACACAGCCTGCAGGTTCAGGTGGTGGGAGTCCTGAAATAAGACACCAGGTTGATAAGAGTCAAAACAGGATAGAATCACAAACAACATTCTGCTCTACAGAAAACCAAGGTCACATAATTTGCCAAGCTCATGCAGCTAGGTAGAGACAAAGCCATGGTCATGCACAGCAACTCTAGAAGCCAGAATTAGATCAAAGGATCAACAGTAAAAGGAGGATCAGGAGAATATATCCACCCTTTAGTGCAAATTAGAAATAATAAATACATACTAGTAACCAGAAAAGTTACTTTTGAACTGTGGTGTTGGAGAAGAATCTTGAGAGTCCCTTGGACTGCAAGGAGATCCAGCCAGTCAATCCTAAAGGAAATTAGTTCTGAATATTCATTGGAAGGACTGATGCTGAAGCTGAAACTCCAATACTCTGGCCACCTGATTTGAAGAACTGACTCATTGGAGAAGACCCTGATGCTGGGAAAGATTGAAGACAGGAGGAGAAGGGGATGACAGAGGATAAGATGGTTGGATGGCATCACCAACTCAATGGACATGAGTTTGAGCAAGCTCCAGGAGTTGTTGACATACAGGTGTGCTGCAGTCCATGGGGTCGCAAAGAGTCAGATACAACTGAGCAACTGAACTGAACCGAACCAGAAAAATATCATTGAAATATGAACACATGCTCTCAGAGTGAGTCTTTGTTGGAAAAAATACTTGTTTATATGAGTAAGTCCCAATATGTTCATTACAATTCACTTGAAAAGTCATGGCCACAATATGTTTGTGATAAAAATTTAATTTTCATTTGAATCATATTTTGAGTTAATACAAATTTCATTATATGAAAAATTCAACCCATAGCACCTTGCATTGCCCCATCACTCATTCATCACACTTGAAACATCTGTTTTCAATGTTCGGCTTCCTCCCAGGGCTAGAGGCTTCTCAAGGACAAAACTGTGTTTATCTTATTTGCTGCTCTAGCCACGGTGCTAAGCCCAGCACCTAGTATATGGTATGTACTTCGTAATTATGTGATGAATAAGTGAATGAATAAACAAAATGTTCTTCTAACACCCCACACAGAGCTCCATGCTGCTAAATAAACTTACTGCCTTAAGGACCTAAACAATTAGCAATTCAAAGGCTGATTCTTTTTTCTCTTGTATCTCAACTGTGTAACCTTTGAATTGCTTTTGAAAGCTGTGGCTCCCGACTGGCACACAGCAGCCTTACTTGCCATCTATTCCAGGATTGGAAGAGATTCAGGATCTCCATTCCTTTATTTAGACCTCAGCTGAATCACCATTCAACTACATTCTTCAATTCAACAATTACTGAAAGACTACTAAGTGCAAAAGAGATTCCCCGCTGGCTCTGCAGGAATCTGCCTGCCAATGCAGGAGATGTGTGTTCAATCCCTGGTCAGGAATATCCCCTAGAGAAGGAAATGGACCCCTCCTGTATTCTTGCCTGAGAAATCTTGACAAAGACATTTGGTGGGCCACAGTCCACAGGGTCTCAAAGAATCCAACACAACTTAGTGACTAAACAACAGCTACTCCATGCAAGATAACTTTTTCTTCAGTACCAAAATTCAGGTTAATACTAGGATCCATGATCTTTTTTTAGCCTCAGAGTACTATCTTATTAATGGATGCTTAATGAATACTTATTTCTCCGACACCAGTTTGAGTCTTGGCACCTGGTTTGTCCAGAAAGTCCAATTGCACCTTCATCACCACCTTTTGGCAATTTCAGTCTCTTTTCTGATTCAAAGTAGTGATACTAGAGACAGGCTGGTAACCATTCATATAGCATGGCTCTGTTAAGGAGCTCAAATCTGCTTCCCCTCCAAATCACTAACCCCTGTGAGATGGAGAGCCAGTTGACCTACACATGTTACTGTCCTCTCTCCATGACTATGACTCTGTATAACCACAACATGGCCAGAGTTTCCTAACTCCTGCTTTTCAGCCTGTTCTCCAAGCCCATGTGATTCTGGGCTGCATAGATCCCTGGGGATAAGTGGGTAAGAAAAGACTTAGTCATTGCACCAGCACTGTGTGAGTTTGTATAATGGGGAATCTACTGGCCAGAAGGACTCTGGGAATCTGGTGGCCAAACCTATGATGTGAACATGGGCTGAGTGGTGTGTTGTTGTTCAGTTGCTCAGTCATGTCTGACTCTTTACACCCCATGGACTACAGCACACCAGGCTTCCTGTCCTTCACTGTCTCTTGGAGTTTACTCAAACTCATGTCCACAGAGCTGGTAATTCCATCCAACCATCTCATCCTCTGTCGTCCCCTTCTCCTCTAGCCCTCCATCTTTCCCAGCATCAGAGTCTTTTCCAATGAATCAGTTCCTCACATCAGGTGGCCAAAGTATTGGAGTTTCAGCTTCAGCATCAGTCCCTCCAATAAATATTCAGTGTTGATTTCATTTAAGATTGACTGGTTTGATCTCTTTCTTGCCCCTCCTTAAATTTATATGTTGAAGCACTAACTCTCAACATGATGGTATTTGGAGGTGTAGCCTTTGGGAGGTACTTAGATTTGGATTAAGTCTTGAAAATAGGAACTTCATGATATAATTAGCACCCTTAAAGAAGAAGGAGAGAGAGATTTTCCTCGCTCCAGGGCCGTGCACCAAAAAAAAAAAAAACAGCCATGTGAGGGCAGAGCAAGAAGGTGGCTGTCTACCAGACAGGAGGCAGGCCCTCACCAGACACTGAATCTGGCACTGCCTTGATCTTGAACTCCGCAGCTTCCAGAACTGTGAGAAATAAAGATCCGTGGTTTAAGCCACCCAGTCTGTGGTGTTCTGGTGTAGCAGCCCAAGCTGACTAAGACAGCTCTTTCTACCAGTCAGTCTTCACAGGTGACACCCGCCCTGGGCCGCCCACAGCGCTGCCTCACAGCACATTCGAACAGTCCTAAATACAGCACCCGCAGATAAGTCATGTCCGTGGTGAAATGGAGCATCTGTCCGAGAGTCCAAGTAGAACCACACATCTTCCTAAATTTCCAACTTTTCCTCTGCTTGACGGTTCCCTCTGCCCAGGGTCGGAAATCTTCAAAAACATCATGTTGGATCCATCTCAGTCTCAAATCCAAGACCCATGGAACAACCTCCATGCTGTCCTTGTATAATTGCTGGTATCAGCTTTCAACCTTCTTCCCCATCCTCAGCAAGAGTGACAGAGGAAGGAAAATTGTAAGAGAAAGCCAGCCCAGTTGGTGAGGTCCTATGTCTAGACAGGCTAATAAGTAGAAAGTGTTCTTCTTGGAAGTCCACAAACCAGGAAAATAAAGATTTATTCATTTTTTTCACCCATGCTGCTTTTCCTGAAGTCTCCATCCTAGGTTAAGTAGGGGAAAATACTTCCTCCTGGCACTTGGGCCTCTGCTCTAAGAAATACCTGCCTCCCAGGACAGCCCAGGCTCCACTCCTCTTCCTTGAGAAGTTTCATTCCAAGTCAAGTATTCCACCTGGCTGGGGGTCTCCTCATTCAAGGCTGATCTTTCAAAGAGTTCAGTATGTGGTTCCTAGCAGGGCAAGGTTTGAAGAGGATCACAATACCCCATTCCTTAATATTTCTCATTAGGTTTTTTTGTGGCCCCTCCTATTTCCTAAAATTCACAGAAACCCTTGATCTCCAAGTGGGCAGAGATCTTAAAATCCAGCCAGCCATTCCTTCTGCAGGATTTTACTTACAGAAAGTCATTCAGTCTCTACTAGAAAACTTCTAGATACAAGGAGCTAATAGTTTTTCATTCCATCTTTGGACAACTCTGTTAGAATACTCTTCTTTTGAACTACAATGAAATATCTATTCTTTGTAATAATGGATTTTATTGGCATTTTAAAGTCATGGGCACATAAATGGCTTATAATTTAACCAATTTAACCCCTTCATTTTCCAGGGAACCCAACTCAATGCAGTGAGTTCCTGAATGACAGGAACAGGGATGTGGACAGGACTCAAACCCAGACCTTCTGATCATTCCAGGTGAGTGGATCACCATACCAGCAGTGTTCTGGGACCAAATTCCATCAGGTAGTTGTAGCTATTTGAGACTTAAAGTTCTGATGTGTGGAATACATGACTTTAAATTGGTTTCTGACTCTTATTTTGGTTAAATGTTAGATATTTTTCAAACAAAGTAAAAAGCCTCAATAGAAGATCCAAGATGGGTACTAGGAGGTGGAGTGAATAAAGAGAGGAGATGGGAGATTTAACGGATAAACTTCCTGTCCAGGGTCCCACCATGGGGGAACAGTGCCCCAGCTGGTACCCTTCTGGTCCGCCAACTCTGTGTACAATGGGGAGCAGAGTCACAGAGGTGCGGAACAAGAGAGCAAGCTAAAGCCCAGATGGCAAATCAGTAAGGATGGTCCCCTCCATCTCTGTGGAGTTCCCTAGTTAGCAAGCTGCTTCTCCATCCGTTTTCACATTTGATCTTCACAATCCCATGGCAACGCATACTATGATTATCTCTGTTGTATAGATGAAGTAACTGAGTCTAACAGAAGTTTACATGACTTGGAAGTTCAGAAAACTAGTCACTGACAGAGCAAAAGAGTATAATCGAGGAATCCGACTCCCAGGCCAGTGATATTCTGCTGTGACATACTACCTCAGAAATCCCTGGGTTGTATGGAATTCTCCAGGCCAGAATACTGGAGTGGGTAGCATTTCCCTTCTCCAGGGGATCTTCCCAACCCAGAGATCAAACCCAGGTCTCCCACATTGCAGGCAGATTCTTTACCAGCTGAGCCACAAGGGAAGCCCCAAGATAATAGTAACAGCTATTTAAAGAGCACTTATTATGTTCCCTGCCTGCGTCTGTGTGCTTGACCTGTTTCCATACATTTCGCTTTTCACAAAGATGATTTGGGTATAATTTTTATTTCCATTTCATGGGTAAGGAAAATCAGGCACAGAGATGTTAAATAATTTGTCCCAGGATACTCAGCTAGAAAGATACTGAGATTGCAAAGCCAGAAACTATGAGCAGCTACAATGTGTGTCTCTCTATTTGTTCCCCTAAACAAGAACCCCTGGAGTTCAAGGACAGTGTCCTAAAAATCTCATGCTAAGGTCAGATTTTTGACCCATGAGATCACTTCTAACAATGTGTGCTTGATTTTATCTCCTGATAAAACCAGCAATAAGCTAGCTTAAAAGGCACTGTGGTCTTGGCCACATCTATAGCTGAAAATCATGAATTTGAAGAGTTAAGC
>SJYW01024970.1:2657300-2709225 GCA_006410735.1 Raphicerus campestris
TACACCCCATGGACTACAGCACACCAGGCTTCCTGTCCTTCACTGTCTCTTGGAGTTTACTCAAACTCATGTCCACAGAGCTGGTAATTCCATCCAACCATCTCATCCTCTGTCGTCCCCTTCTCCTCTAGCCCTCCATCTTTCCCAGCATCAGAGTCTTTTCCAATGAATCAGTTCCTCACATCAGGTGGCCAAAGTATTGGAGTTTCAGCTTCAGCATCAGTCCCTCCAATAAATATTCAGTGTTGATTTCATTTAAGATTGACTGGTTTGATCTCTTTCTTGCCCCTCCTTAAATTTATATGTTGAAGCACTAACTCTCAACATGATGGTATTTGGAGGTGTAGCCTTTGGGAGGTACTTAGATTTGGATTAAGTCTTGAAAATAGGAACTTCATGATATAATTAGCACCCTTAAAGAAGAAGGAGAGAGAGATTTTCCTCGCTCCAGGGCCGTGCACCAAAAAAAAAAAAAACAGCCATGTGAGGGCAGAGCAAGAAGGTGGCTGTCTACCAGACAGGAGGCAGGCCCTCACCAGACACTGAATCTGGCACTGCCTTGATCTTGAACTCCGCAGCTTCCAGAACTGTGAGAAATAAAGATCCGTGGTTTAAGCCACCCAGTCTGTGGTGTTCTGGTGTAGCAGCCCAAGCTGACTAAGACAGCTCTTTCTACCAGTCAATCTTCACAGGTGACACCCGTCCTGGGCCGCCCACAGCGCTGCCTCACAGCACATTCGAACAGTCCTATTTACAGCACCCGCAGATAAGTCATGTCCGTGGTGAAATGGAGCATCTGTCCGAGAGTCCAAGTAGAACCACACATCTTCCTAAATTTCCAACTTTTCCTCTGCTTGACGGTTCCCTCTGCCCAGGGTCGGAAATCTTCAAAAACATCATGTTGGATCCATCTCAGTCTCAAATCCAAGACCCATGGAACAACCTCCATGCTGTCCTTGTATAATTGCTGGTATCAGCTTTCAACCTTCTTCCCCATCCTCAGCAAGAGTGACAGAGGAAGGAAAATTGTAAGAGAAAGCCAGCCCAGTTGGTGAGGTCCTATGTCTAGACAGGCTAATAAGTAGAAAGTGTTCTTCTTGGAAGTCCACAAACCAGGAAAATAAAGATTTATTCATTTTTTTCACCCATGCTGCTTTTCCTGAAGTCTCCATCCTAGGTTAAGTAGGGGAAAATACTTCCTCCTGGCACTTGGGCCTCTGCTCTAAGAAATACCTGCCTCCCAGGACAGCCCAGGCTCCACTCCTCTTCCTTGAGAAGTTTCATTCCAAGTCAAGTATTCCACCTGGCTGGGGGTCTCCTCATTCAAGGCTGATCTTTCAAAGAGTTCAGTATGTGGTTCCTAGCAGGGCAAGGTTTGAAGAGGATCACAATACCCCATTCCTTAATATTTCTCATTAGGTTTTTTTGTGGCCCCTCCTATTTCCTAAAATTCACAGAAACCCTTGATCTCCAAGTGGGCAGAGATCTTAAAATCCAGCCAGCCATTCCTTCTGCAGGATTTTACTTACAAAAAGTCATTCAGTCTCTACTTGAAAACTTCTAGATACAAGGAGCTAATAGTTTTTCATTCCATCTTTGGACAACTCTGTTAGAATACTCTTCTTTTGAACTACAATGAAATATCTATTCTTTGTAATAATGGATTTTATTGGCATTTTAAAGTCGTGGGCACATAAATGGCTTATAATTTAACCAATTTAACCCCTTCATTTTCCAGGGAACCCAACTCAATGCAGTGAGTTCCTGAATGACAGGAACAGGGATGTGGACAGGACTCAAACCCAGACCTTCTGATCATTCCAGGTGAGTGGATCACCATACCAGCAGTGTTCTGGGACCAAATTCCATCAGGTAGTTGTAGCTATTTGAGACTTAAAGTTCTGATGTGTGGAATACATGACTTTAAATTGGTTTCTGACTCTTATTTTGGTTAAATGTTAGATATTTTTCAAACAAAGTAAAAAGCCTCAATAGAAGATCCAAGATGGGTACTAGGAGGTGGAGTGAATAAAGAGAGGAGATGGGAGATTTAACGGATAAACTTCCTGTCCAGGGTCCCACCATGGGGGAACAGTGCCCCAGCTGGTACCCTTCTGGTCCGCCAACTCTGTGTACAATGGGGAGCAGAGTCACAGAGGTGCGGAACAAGAGAGCAAGCTAAAGCCCAGATGGCAAATCAGTAAGGATGGTCCCCTCCATCTCTGTGGAGTTCCCTAGTTAGCAAGCTGCTTCTCCATCCGTTTTCACATTTGATCTTCACAATCCCATGGCAACGCATACTATGATTATCTCTGTTGTATAGATGAAGTAACTGAGTCTAACAGAAGTTTACATGACTTGGAAGTTCAGAAAACTAGTCACTGACAGAGCAAAAGAGTATAATCGAGGAATCCGACTCCCAGGCCAGTGATATTCTGCTGTGACATACTACCTCAGAAATCCCTGGGTTGTATGGAATTCTCCAGGCCAGAATACTGGAGTGGGTAGCATTTCCCTTCTCCAGGGGATCTTCCCAACCCAGAGATCAAACCCAGGTCTCCCACATTGCAGGCAGATTCTTTACCAGCTGAGCCACAAGGGAAGCCCCAAGATAATAGTAACAGCTATTTAAAGAGCACTTATTATGTTCCCTGCCTGCTTCTGTGTGCTTTACCTGTTTCCATACATTTCGCTTTTCACAAAGATGATTTGGGTATAATTTTTATTTCCATTTCATGGGTAAGGAAAATCAGGCACAGAGATGTTAAATAATTTGTCCCAGGATACTCAGCTAGAAAGATACTGAGATTGCAAAGCCAGAAACTATGAGCAACTACAATGTGTGTCTCTCTATTTGTTCCCCTAAACAAGAACCCCTGGAGTTCAAGGACAGTGTCCTAAAAATCTCATGCTAAGGTCAGATTTTTGACCCATGAGATCACTTCTAACAATGTGTGCTTGATTTTATCTCCTGATAAAACCAGCAATAAGCTAGCTTAAAAGGCACTGTGGTCTTGGCCACATCTATAGCTGAAAATCATGAATTTGAAGAGTTAAGCAAATATTTTTTTTCCTCTCTTCTCCTTCTTTTTCTTCCCTTCCCATCAGATTGGAAGAAGTCAGACTTCCAAGCCAAGCCAAGGGAGGAACAACCCCAGAAGCAACCTGAAAGTTTGGTCAGTTCCATCCACTGTGCTCTAAATTCATCCATGCATGGCTTCNTTTTTCCAGTAGTCATGTATGGATGTGAGAGTTGGACTATAAAGAAAGCTGAGTGGCGAAAAATTGATGCTTTTGAACTGTAGTGTTGGACTAGACTTTTGAGAATCCCTTGGACTGCAAGGAAATCCAACCAGTCTATCCTATAGGAAATCAGTCCCGAATATTCATTGGAAGGACTGATGTTGAACCTGAAACTCCAATACTCTGGCCACCTGATTTGAAGAACTGACTCATTGGAGAAGACTCTGATGCTGGGAAAGATTGAAGGTGGGAGGAGAAGGGGACAACAGGGGAGGATAAGGGGACAACAGAGGATAAGATGGTTGGATGGCATCACAGACTCAATGGACATGAGTCTGAGTAAACTCCAGGAGTTAGTGATGAATAGAGAGGCCTGGAATGCTTCAGTCCATGGGGTCTCAAAGAATCTGACAAGACTGAGTGACTGACTGAACTGAATTGAGGGTTCCTGGACCATAGCAGAAAATGAAGTGCTGAGAGTCTCAAGGATTATCTGGGTGTGCTTTCTCCATGATCAAGCAGCACATGTGTGCATTCTGCTGACTAGGTTGGCCACAGGTGGCTTCAGAATATCCACATTGATGGCAAGAGGAGCCTTGGAGGTCATCTGCTTTCATCTCATCATGAGTAAGTGAGGAAAGAGATTGATGGACACTTTTGAGATCACACGGCTTTGTTGAACTCATGTTCTCCTGAATTGATGCTTTAGTCGGCTTCTTCTCATCTTTGATCATTGGGCTCTTTGTTCAGACACCTGAAATTATGATCCAGTGCTGCACATGTTTGATTAGGAAGTTTCAACATGGAAGCCTATGGGCTGTGCCCATCATTTGTATCTGATCGTGTCCAACTCTTGTGACCCCTTGGACTGTAGCCTGCCAGGCTCCTCTGTCCATGGGATTTCTGNAGCTTTAGTCGGCTTCTTCTCATCTTTGATCATTGGGCTCTTTGTTCAGACATCTGAAATTATGATCCAGTGCTGCACATGTTTGATTAGGAAGTTTCAACATGGAAGCCTATGGGCTGTGCCCATCATTCGTATCTGATCGTGTCCAACTCTTGTGACCCCTTGGACTGTAGCCTGCCAGGCTCCTCTGTCCATGGGATTTCTGAGTCAAGAATACTGGAGTGGGTTGCCATTTCCTTCTCCAGGGTCTCTTCCTGACCCAGGAATCAAACCCAGGTCTCCTCCATTGCAGGCAGACTCTTTACAAACTGAGCTATGAGGGAAATCCTTAGTTGTCTACAGAGTTTGACAGTTGAGATGCTATTTGAAAGTCCATGATGCATTTACATAAATGAAAAATTTTATTTTTCATTTTCTCTTGAAAAATGCAGAAAACTCTGGGACAGCAATGCAGCGATCATGATGTCAGGTTTTGTGCTCTCTCCAGATTACCAATGTCACCCCCACTTCCATGACTGGTTTATTCTCGCTAAGAGTTGCCCTGAGAAGAGTTATCTGATGGCTCTGTGAGACTTGCCCAATACCTCTGTGTATGGGTACGCTCTACATACACTTGGGCTTCCCTGGTGGCTCAGATGGTAAAGCGTCTCCCTGTTGTGCGGGAGACCCGGGCTCGATCCTTGGGTTGGGAAGATCCCCTGGAGAAGGAAATGGTAACCCACTCCAGTACTCTTGTTTGGAAAATTCTATGGACTGAGGAGCCTGGTAGGCTACAGTCCATGGGGATGCAAAGAGTCGGACATGACTGAGCGACTTGACCTCACTTCAGGTGTGTACTCTAGGGCCCTCACCAAGCTTCTACCATGCCCCGATCCACCTGTCCTGACTGTAAATGATGCCAGTGCCCCAACACCTGCATCTAGCCATGCTCATTCACTAGCATCCCCAGTGCCTCTCTGATGGATCCTCTCCTTCTGTCCTTTGTAGATAAACTCACCTTCTTGTTTCAACCAAACTGCTTTTTTTCTCCTCAGAGTCACCAGTAAGTCTTTGGCATAGGATATTAAGCTGGGATTTATAACCTTCCAGGAGACAGAAAATTCCCAGAATCTATATGCAAACATTTGAGTGTGTATGCATTTTTAAAATTAACTTTTACTGGAGTATAGTTGCTGTACAATGTTGTGTTTCTACTGTAAAGCAAAGTGAATCAGCTAAGTGTGTACATATATCCTTTCTTTTTTGGATTTCTTTGCCTTTTAGGGCACCACAAAGCATTGAATAGAGTTCCTTACGTTGTACAGCATGTTCCCATTAGTTATCTATTTTACTCATAGTATCAATAGTGTATGTAAGTAAATTAAAAAAAATTATTTTTATTATTATTTTTTTTGGTTGTGTTGCTTCTGACTTTGTTGCTTTCAGGGGGTTACTCTAGTTGTGGTGCACAGGCTTCTCACTGCTGTGGCTTCTCTTGTGGAGCACAGGCTCTGTGGTTCCTGGGCTGAAGTAGTCTTGGCCTGTGGGCTCTAGAGCACAAGCTCAGTTGGTTGTGGTGCATGGGCTTAGTTGCTCTGCCGCATATTCGTTGGAAGGACTTCCTGGACCAGTCATCAAACCCATGTCGCTCACACTGGCAGGTGGATTCTTAACCACTGGACCACCATGGAAGTCCCTGTAAGTCATTTTAAAGGGAACTATCCATGGCTTTTTTTCATCCTTTTTTTTTATAAGGTCCTGGAGGAGGGTACGGCAACCTGCTTCAGTATTCTTGCCTGGATGGCCCCATGGGCAGAAGAGCCTGGTGGGCTACAGTCCCTGGGGCCGCAAAAAGTTGGAGATGACTAAAGCAGCTTANAAATAAGGTCCTGGAGGGGGGTACGGCAACCTGCTCCAGTATTCTTGCCTGGATGGCCCCATGGGCAGAAGAGCCTGGTGGGCTACAGTCCCTGGGGCCACAAAAAGTTGGAGATGACTAAAGCAGCTTAGTACAACAGTACTTGTTTTCTGCCCTCTGCTTGCCCTTTATGAGTCTTTCTCCTCTTTGTAGGTTTCTTTCCCAGTGAGCAGGCTCTGTGGTCTTAAGGCAATGTTTCCAAGGGGGTGGTTAAATGGGGAGAAATGTGGTTCTTGCTACAAACACTGAGAAGGTTGCATGTTTGCCTCAAATCTGGAATAAAACCCTTTGAATATTTTTTTCTTTTAATTTTATAAAAACACCTTACATTTTGATTTAGGGTAAATCTTTTCAGAATACTTATTAGTGCCTCATACCCATCTAAACCTTCTAAATTCTGCATTACAAACCCAAGAAGTGAGAGGAGAGGAAGGAGAGTTGCCGCCCTGTTGCAGAGTGGCAGAGAGGAAAACTCAAGGAAATAAGTATTTATTTTGGTGAACTGTTGACTACTAATTAAGAAATGGTAAACCAAAAATCAAAACTATGGTCTTTCCTAGCTCTGATAAGCTGCATATTTTGAGGAATATTCAACTGGAACAATAATAAAACCAGCAACAATTATTATTCCTTTTTGAGAAAGATGTTCTCCAGGTTGACTTGGTAGCTCAAACATGTCACCAAGGGCCAGGGCTCATTTGACTTAATGTTCCAACTTGCCACTTGATGGTTGCAAGATCAGCTTTGCATAGCTGAATATTATGTTCTTAAATGTCATAAATAAAAGAAAGGGGTACAGAACTGGGATTTTTTCTTCTTCCTTTATTGAACACTTAATATGAGATCTGCACTCAACAAAATTTCTGGTGTATAATGCAGTCCTGTTAGGTATAGGTACTGCATTGTATAGTAGATCTGAGGAGCATATTCATCTAACATAACCAAAACTTTATACTCATTGAACAATAATTCCCCATTCCCCTCCCCCAGTCTCTGATAAACAACGTTCTACTCTCTGCTTCTGAGTTTGACTATTCTGGACTCCTCATATAAGTGTGATCATGGAACATTTGTCCTTCTGTGACTGCCTATTTTATTTAGTATAATGTCATCCAGGTTCATATATATTTCTATAGATAGCAAGATTTCTTTAAGGCTAATATTTCATTGTCTGTATATTCCACATTTTCTTTATCCATTCATTCATTGATGGACATTTAGACTGTTTCCGTACCCTAACTATTGTGTACAATACTTCTGTGAATATGCAGTGCAGACATCTTCAGTGCTGACTTCAACTCTTTTGGCTATATACCCAGAAGTGAGATTGCTGGGTCATATGATACTTCTAAGTTTAATTTCTTGAGGAACCTCCATACCATTTTTCATAGTAGTTGCGCTATTGCATTCTCACAAATCATGTACAAGAGTTACAATTTTTCCACATTCTTGTCAACACTTGTTATCTTTTTTTAAGAAAAATACAATAGCCATCCTAAGAGGTATGAAGTGATATTTCATTGTGGCTTTGATTTGCATTTCCCTGATGATTAGTGATGTTGAGCACCTGCTTATATATTTGTTGACTGTTTGTATATCTTCTTTGAACGCCTATTCAAAGCCTACATCCACTTTTTAAAGTTAGTTATTTATAAGCTTTTCTATTGAGTTGTAATAGTTTCTTATATATTTTGGATGTTAAGCCCTCATCAGATATAGACTTTACAGATATTTACTCCCTTTCCGAAGACTGACTTCTCATTTTGCTGTTTCCTTTCTTGTGTAGAAGCTTTCTTTCTTTTTTTTTTCTTTCCTTCTTCTGTTTCTCTTTTACAAGGAAAGGAAAACTTTCCCAAAGCTTTTCAACAGTCTTGTCCACTGGCTACAACTAGTTCCCATGGACACCTCTAACTGCAAGGGAAGTTGGGGGAAAGAATGGCTTGTATTTCTCTTGTAGGAGTTGAAAAAAGGAGGGGAGGTACATAGCCAAAACATGGCCAAAGGACTTTGTGCACCACAGCAGCTGCCCTCTGTCTGTGTTAGCCAAGAAGAGAACTAGGATCTGAGTTAGGCATTGGTGACTGCAGCTGCTTCTTCAGTAGGCTAGTCTCTCAATCTCCATCACTTTTCTTGGACTCTGCTCCATCAGGAATCAATGACTTAAAATGTCTGCTTACATTCTGCCTTACACGCTAGATGCCCTCCTTGAGGGAAAGGGCTATGATTTATTTAACACCCAGGATCTGACTCATGGGAGGTTTTTTTTGTTTGTTTTTTAAGGGAGGAAAGTACAAAT
This sequence comes from Raphicerus campestris, assembly GCA_006410735.1. Lineage (NCBI taxonomy): Eukaryota > Metazoa > Chordata > Mammalia > Artiodactyla > Bovidae > Raphicerus > Raphicerus campestris. Next base: position 2,665,644 of record SJYW01024970.1, read on the forward strand.
TCATTGATTTTATATTCATTAATCAAATACATTAATTAATTAATTGAGATCCCATTTACTAAGACTCATTACTACAAAAGCAAAATGTTATATTTCTGAGTGCTAAAAGTGGAAAAAAGTAAGATAAAGAAGTAGTAAATAATAGAAGAATATGCTTAACAATTTCAGAGAAATAATTATTTATGTAGTTATTTTGAGGAGAAATTCTTTCTGTCCTCTATATTATTGCCTTCCTTGGCCCCCAGGAAAGAAAGATTGTGCCAAGCCTTTTAGAATTGATTCACCTAAAAATACTGTATATGATTTATGGTTTTCCAAAGCAATGTCTTATTTGACGTAAACAATAAATGTGTGATGTAAGCAAGGGGAGTTTAGANTTTGTTTTTTAAGGGAGGAAAGTACAAATTCATTGATTTTATATTCATTAATCAAATACATTAATTAATTAATTGAGATCCCATTTACTAAGACTCATTATTACAAAAGCAAAATGTTATATTTCTGAGTGCTAAAAGTGGAAAAAAGTAAGATAAAGAAGTAGTAAATAATAGAAGAATATGCTTAACAATTTCAGAGAAATAATTATTTATGTAGTTATTTTGAGGAGAAATTCTTTCTGTCCTCTATATTATTGCCTTCCTTGGCCCCCAGGAAAGAAAGATTGTGCCAAGCCTTTTAGAATTGATTCACCTAAAAATACTGTATATGATTTATGGTTTTCCAAAGCAATGTCTTATTTGACGTAAACAATAAATGTGTGATGTAAGCAAGGGGAGTNCATTCTAGGCCAACCCAGCAATTCACTGCTTTTAAAAACTTAAATTTTTTAGATACTGAAATAAATATATTCACCTGACCTACCTTTCCTTACCATTGTGATTTCTTCCATCATTATAATTCATGAGTAATAGTCATACGAATAAAAACTAAATGCTGCAGACCATTGTGAGAGGAGCCATTGTATTACTCTAAAAAAAAGTTTGGAAAATGTTTTGCCCCATTGCAAAACAGTAGTTAAAATGGAAACTCAGTTCTTTGCTCCTTAACCTGCTTCTTTGAAAAGAGTCAACACATAGTTATGTGCTGGAGAAAATAATTCCAGCTCTTATCATAAATGTTTCCTTTTCCAAGGGCTCATGAGCACTGGGCTGTCTTGGAATCACAGAGATCCCTAGTTTGTTCCTAATTGCGGTTGAGTTTCTCTTTGCACTCATGAAGGAGGGGCTGCTTGGCTGGATTTTCAGCAAGCAAGCAGAGGTGTGCAGAGTGAGAAGGAGTACAGAGCAATGGGCTCTGCCACCACCAGCTCATTTGCAGCAGAGGAAGGAGAGATTTAGGGCAGACTATTGGGTTTTGTTGAAGCTGAAACTCCAATATTTTGGCCACCTGATGAGAAGAGATGACTCATTTGAAAAGACCCTGATGTTGGAANAGGAAGGAGAGATTTAGGGCAGACTATTGGGTTTTGTTGAAGCTGAAACTCCAATATTTTGGCCACCTGATGAGAAGAGATGACTCATTTGAAAAGACCCTGATGTTGGAAAAGATTGAAGGCAGGAGGAGAAGAGGACAACAGAGGATGAGATGGTTGGATGGCATCACCGACTCAATGGACATGAGTTTGGGTAAACTCCAGGAGTTGGTGATGGACAGGGAGGCCTGGCGTGCTGCAGTTCACGGAGTCGCAAAGAGTCGGACACGACTGAACGACTGAACTGAACTGAACTGATCGGTTTGGGGAGTTCAGGAGGGAGATTGCCAACAAGAGAAGGTGAAGGTCAGTAGGTATCAAGCCCCAAAAGAGATAGCCCACAAAGCTCTTGGCAGCAGGGACTAGGAGGCATTGACCACGCAAAGGTGATCCCTACCGGAAGGTGAGGCCCAGGTGATAAGGAATCAGGACTGTGCATTGGAGGGGTTTGGAAAATGTCCACACTTCCAGGAGAGGCTTGGATGTGCTTCCTGAAAGTGATGGGGAAGAGCACAAAGGAATTCCCAGGGTAGAAATGAAGATGCAGGAAAGATGGGTATGTGCAGGCAACACTGAGGTGGCTGGACTAACCGGCTGTGGTCAGTGCTGGGAGCAGGGGACATTTGGCAAGATGATTTAGAGTGTGGTGTGGGAGATCTAGGGAGGGAGCACGACCTTCAAGACCATCGCTGAATCAGGAGACTAAGCGTTCAGCCCTGCCACCATTGGCCACATGCTCATGATCAGGTCATTCTCTCCCTCTCTGAGTCAGACCTATTATTTGTATAGCAAGAAGGTTGACGGGATCATCACAATGATCTTAAGACAATAGCTAACATGTCTTAAGTCCTCACTGTAAGCCAGGCTTTGCTCTACCAGAAATTAGATCATTCAATCTTTCAACAGCCCTGTGAAATAAGACCTAGGGTTACACCCATTTTGTAGGTGATAAAACAGAGACACAGAGAAATAACTTCTCTGAGGATGCACAGCTAATCGGGTACAGGAGTTGGAATATACAAACTTGTATTCTGTCTCTAGGGTATGTATTCTTACTCACTACTCTCTGCTGCCTCTTCAAGTCCTCCAAAACCAGCACTAAACTTAAGCATAAAATTTAAATGAGCTGCCCTCCTCCCTGAGCAAAAAATAAGACACAGGACCCTTTTTCCCAAATGACAAAGTCACGTCTCCCTTGGGCAGCCTGGTTTCACCCCAGACTCCTGCCTTACCTGGGAGAAAAAGTCAGCTGGCTGAACCCTGGGGGGGTTGGGAACATTTGGTGACCATCACTCCAGCCCCACATGGCTCTCACGTGGCTCAGATGGTAAAGAACACGCCTGCCAGTGCAGGAAATGCAGGAGACATGAGTTCAATCCCTGGGTCAGGAAGATCCTCTAGAGAAGGAAATGACAAAACACCCCAGTATTGTTGCCTGGAGAGCCCCATAGACAGAGGAGCCTGGCAGGTCACAGACCATAGGGTCGNCAATCCCTGGGTCAGGAAGATCCTCTAGAGAAGGAAATGACAAAACACCCCAGTATTGTTGCCTGGAGAGCCCCATAGACGGAGGAGCCTGGCAGGTCACAGACCACAGGGTCGCGAAGAGTCAGACATGACTGAGCACACACTCCTGCATGCACTCCAGCCCCTACAGAATTTCTGTTTCAACCATGACCACATAAACCATGCCTGGTTGCTGTTCTTACCGTAACTGTGTGCTCCAATCAGTCACGCAGACTGAGGAGTAATAATAAAAAGTGGTTATTGATATGGACAAAGACAGCAGTAATGAACAAAATGATTGAAGTGCTTCCCAAGGAAGACAGGGGTCACAGAACACAGCATCATAAAACGCTGTGATCAGAAGGTTGCCTAGAAATCATTCAACCCACCCGCCTTGTGTTTCTGATGAAATTGAAAAGAGGATAGTCCCCTTCCTGAGGTCACAGAGCTCATAGAGCCAGGATTCTGGGGCACAATTTCCTGAATCTGTTTATTAAAGATCACGCCAGAAAAGGCAGGTGTCTTCTTTTCCAGTCCTATAAAGATGACCCTTGCATTCCCAGGACATATAGGGTTTGCTGAGCTGGAGAGGGTGAGAAGTCTGGAACCACTGGCTCTGTGAGCTGAGTGGGGCCTCAGACCTCCACTCCACTCACATGTCAGCCTGCAGAAAGTTAGAAGACAAAAGTGCCTAGCTTTGAACCCTCAGCCTCTAGGTGGTCCTATGTCAAGTTTAGAAGAGTTTTAAAGTTCTAGATTTTGTCCCTGGGGAAAAAAGGAGCTGCCAACACCCAGTCCTTAGCACCGTCTCAGCTCTTGACCCATCCAAGACCTCAAACTTCAGAAGGATAGTTTTCAGTGCATTTCTCGATATGGAAGATCACTTGTGTTAGAGAACATCTTCTTCACAAACAAAAAGGCTGCATTTGTCCTGGCCCCAAGCAGCCACGTGAATTAGAAATATCAGCTCAAATCTCTGGGCTCCCTCTTTCAGTAACCAGAGAATAAATGGATTTAAAAATTAATGCTACCTTCTCTGCCTCCCAGGAAGTGGCCAGGGCCTCACCTGCCCGGGCTGTGTTGTCCATCCTATGTTGAGGTGCCCCTCTTACTGGTGAGCCTGGTTCATCTGCCCCTTCCAGCCCAGGAGGCACCAGCCCCACAGGTGTCTGACCTGAAAATCTCATTTTCAGAGGATCTGACCTGAAAATCATATAGCGTATGCTGACATGCCAACTGCCTTTGTCTGCGCTCCCACCTCCCTTCTATTTCTATTTGGTGACCTTTGGCAAGCACTTACCCTGCTTATCAGTTTATCTGTACCACTCTGAGTGCATTCCTTTAAGCTAAGAAAGAAAAACAAAACAAGGAAAGCATATATAGACCAAAGTGTCTGGTTGCAACTCCTTGAGATGGTTATAAATTATATCTCAGGTGAGAGTGTGGAGACAGATGCCCTGGGACAAATAAATACTCCACCTCAGCACCAGACTCTGCTTTCACCAGACATTCTTGTGTTCCACTTCCTTATTTTTTTCATTTTCTTCCTTTTATTTTCAAAGTTGGGTACCATTCCACAAAGTCTTTTCACATCTTGGGTGGCTGCCCCTTGGGCTTCCCTGTTGGCTCAGATGGTAAAGAATCTGCCTGTCAATGCAGGAGACGCAGGAGACTCGAGTTCAAACCTTGGGTCAGATAGATCCCCTGGAGAAGGAAATGGCAACTCACTCCAGTATTCTTGCCTGGGAAATCCCGTGGACAGAGGAGCCTGGTAAGCTAACGTCCACAAGGTCGCAAAGATTTGGACAAAACTGAGCATGCATGGAGGCATGGGAGGCTGCCCCAAATGTCTCTTAGTTTTCTCCACCAGTCGTGGAGACCACCCCACTCAAGCATCCTTATCCATGCGATGTGTGCCCTGCTCCCTCACCATCTCTCCTCCACATGGACGTGGGCAGCTCTTCCATGAAACTTAGTACAGTCTTATTTTGAAAGAGTTGGTGGCCAGGTCAGTCCAGATTGCTTCCCTAGATTGATTAAGTCATATTTTTTCCTCTGTGAATATGCAGCATTCACCAGAACTGACACACAACTCGCTTTGTCCAAGAGAATCTTCTCTGCAAAGTTGCTTACCTTTGCTGCCACTTGGTGTGATTCCCTGAGAGCCTTCTGCTCATGGCTTCTTCCTCTGCCCTGTCTCCATCCCCTAGTCCTTTCTTACCTCTCCTAGCATGATCCTAATTGCACTTTATGGAAGAAAAATTTCTCATTTCTTTTTTCAGCTGAGCACAAAAGGGAATAATGTACAGAGACCAAAGATTATTTATCAACCTGCTCCTAGGAGAAATCAGAGCCAGTTCTCATCTGTGTAACTCAACCTTTCTCTTAGAATGAGAACCCGATGGGTAAAAGGAATTGGAAGGAGTTATTTCTGCCTCCAGGCAAGTCTTCCCTGCGACCGTGTCAGACAGCTGGCCTCCGCTTTCTGACATTTCTTTAGGAATGGAGGCCACAGTAGTTTTCCTTTCACCTCCCGTCACAGGCTTTCACAATTCTGGCTGCAGGAAGTGGTTTCTTGACGTCTGACTTTAATTCCTGGGACATCAACACCACCTACTCGGCCCCTGATACAACTTTCCATCACTCTCTCATTCTGGGGGGGGATGTTCCATCAGCTTCATCTGGTAGGACTTCCAACTCCCAGGAGAGGAACCAGGCAGACCAGGGAGAGAAGGGAGGGTGGGAGCTGAGACAAACCACAGGTCCATGCCTGCCTGAAGGGAGAGGCTTCCTAGGTGTGTGAGTGGGAATGTGGGCCAGGAGAGCTTGAATTTCAGAACTTTTAAAAAAGAAGGCAGAAATCCAGATATTTTAGGTGAAATCTGCTTTCCACATCTTCTCCAGTGAGATCCGTGACTATGTATTCATGTCCCACAGGGCACCTGACTTTTTATTTTACATTTTTTAATTGAAAAATATTTGACATATAATAGTGTGTAAGTTTAAGGCATAACACACATTGAGTTAATAATTTATGCATTGCAATATGATTGCCATTGTAGCACCTGACTCTTAATTCCTCCCCAAGGACTTCCCGGGTGGCTCAGTGATAAAGAATCTGCCTACCGATGCAGAAGAGCCGGGTTCAATCTGTGGGTTGGGATAAGTCCCTGGAGAAGGAAATGACAACCCACTCCCGTATTCTTGCCTGGGAAATCCCATGGTCAGAGCAGACTGGTGGGCTACAGACCATGGGTTGCAAGAGTCAGACAAGACTTAGCAACTAAAACGACACAAGTCTTTCCAATGAATTACTGATCAAATGAGTCCCTGATTCCTGACAGATTCAAGAAAGCTCTCCTGGGCCCCTGCCCTTTCAGCTGAATTTCTCCCAGGGCCATCCCTGAGAGTCCTTCCATGGTCACAAGCCAGAGAACCCAGACTGGAAAGGCTATAATGAATGTCTTTAAACTGTTTGCAGCCACAAGGTGCTTGCTATTTGTGTGTGAAACAGTTTTTTACTTGGGCTTCCTCTAGACACCTGAAGTGTTAATTAATCTTTCTAGATAAGGTGCAGGTTCTAAACATATACACTTAACCACTCCTAAATGATTGGTCTCTATGAAAACCTGAATTACAACCCAGAATCCAATGGGAGAAATCTTCTTCACCTTGTCCTTACAGTTCTATTGGCATTTCACAGGGAAAAGTATACATTATTCATGAATTTTTTTTGGAAAAAACTGCTGCTACTGTTGCTGCTGCTGCATCACTTCAGTCGTGTCCAACTCTGTGCGACCCCATAGATGGCAGCCCACCAGGCTCCCTCGTCCTTGGGATTCTCCAGGCAAGAACATTGGAGTGGGTTGCCATTTCCTTCTCCAATGCATGAAAGTGAAAAGTCAAAGGGATGTCGCTCAGTCATGTCTGGCTCTTCGTGACCCCATAGATTGCAGCCTACCAGACTCTACCGCCCATGGGATTTTCCAGGCAAGAAAAAACTAGTAACACACAAAAAAGCAGAAATAGCAAAATCCTAGAGCCCAAGGAGGAAGTGACAGATGGGTCTAGTTTGGAGACAGTTTGGATTGAAACCTGAGGTGAGCCAGCAACCTGGCCGTGGTGGTCGAGGAACTATTAACCCCAAGTGAAACCCTGGCAAATAGCTCCCCACACCCAGTCCAGCTGATGCCCTAAAGCATAGTTCCTAACTGGGGGACCCCCAGTGAAATGGCCCTGTATTTGGGTTAGTCAATTGTGTGTGTACATGCAGCTGCTCAGAGCTAAGTGTCAGGAGCTCATTGTTATTTGGTAAACAGCACACTTTCTGACTTNCTAGACACCTGAAGTGTTAATTAATCTTTCTAGATAAGGTGCAGGTTCTAAACATATACACTTAACCACTCCTAAATGATTGGTCTCTATGAAAACCTGAATTACAACCCAGAATCCAATGGGAGAAATCTTCTTCACCTTGTCCTCACAGTTCTATTGGCATTTCACAGGGAAAAGTATACATTATTCATGAAATTTTTTTGGAAAAAACTGCTGCTACTGTTGCTGCTGCTGCATCACTTCAGTCGTGTCCAACTCTGTGCGACCCCATAGATGGCAGCCCACCAGGCTCCCTCGTCCTTGGGATTCTCCAGGCAAGAACATTGGAGTGGGTTGCCATTTCCTTCTCCAATGCATGCAAGTGAAAAGTCAAAGGGATGTCGCTCAGTCGTGTCTGGCTCTTCGTGACCCCATAGATTGCAGCCTACCAGACTCTACCGCCCATGGGATTTTCCAGGCAAGAAAAAACTAGTAACACACAAAAAAGCAGAAATAGCAAAATCCTAGAGCCCAAGGAGGAAGTGACAGATGGGTCTAGTTTGGAGACAGTTTGGATTGAAACCTGAGGTGAGCCAGCAAGCCTGGCCGTGGTGGTCGAGGAACTATTAACCCCAAGTGAAACCCTGGCAAATAGCTCCCCACACCCAGTCCAGCTGATGCCCTAAAGCATAGTTCCTAACTGGGGGACCCCCAGTGAAATGGCCCTGTATTTGGGTTAGTCAATTGTGTGTGTACATGCAGCTGCTCAGAGCTAAGTGTCAGGAGCTCATTGTTATTTGGTAAACAGCACACTTTCTGACTTTCCTCTTGATGAGATTAAGTGATTCTGGTTCCAGGGAACAACAGATCAAAGTGAAATTCTGACACCCTGTCCAGGTCCTGAGGGCCTTCAGGAAAGGAGGGAGGGCTGGACTCCAGGAGAGGCACTGCTCCAGAGACATAAAGGGCCAGCGAAAGCAAATCTTGATTTGGGGCTGAAAGCAGAAAGAGGAGTACTGCTGGGGTGGGTTAAGAGTCAGAGTGGGGTGGGGAAAGGAGGGGCTGTGAAGAATTTCCAGATTAAGGGAGACCAGAGGCTTCAGAAGTGGCCACATCACATATACTACATGCACATACCGCCCCCACCTACCGGATATACACACATACACAAATACCACGTATGACACATACACCCCCATACACAGACAACGCATACCACATGTGCAAGCTAAATCGATTCAGTCATGTCCACTCTGTGCAACCCTATGGACTGTAGCCCACCAGGCTCCTCTGTCCATGGGATTCTCCAGACAAGAATACTGCAGTGGATTGTTATGCCTCCTCCAAGTGATCTTTCCAACCCAGGGATTGAATCCACATCTCTTACATCTCCTGCATTGGCAAGGGGGTTCTTTACCACTAGTGCTGCCTGGGAAGCCCACACATACTGTACACACACACACATACCGCACAGCTACTGTACACACACACACACCATGCATACCACACCACACACACACCAAACACACAGACCACACATACTGTGCACACACATTCCACACACACAGAAATATCCCACCAGCACCCTCACAAACTGTGAGGGCTGGGTGTCCAGGACGGATACAGCATCCTATAGATAGCAGGAAAAGGGAAGGCAGTGAGGACGAGGGTGCAGCCCCAGACCACTGGCACTTGTTCACACTCTGCTATGTTTAAAGTACAGCTGAAGCCAAATGAAGTGTAACAGAGCAGAAGATGAAGGCTGGTCTGTAAAATCTGCTCTCAACCCCCTGTTCGCCCACCAGACCTGCTCCAGAAATGTATTCTCCCCCTGCAGAGACCCCTCACTCTTGTAGTTTGAGATAGAAAGTGAGAAATAGCAAGGGCTGAGTGGCATGGGTAATGCCAGATCCATACAACATGCACATCCATTCCTTTCATCCTCTCCAGAGCCATGAGGCCTCTGCAATGCTTGAGAAAATTGAGGCTCAGAGAGGCTGAGGAACCTCTGTAAGCAAGAAACCAGCGATTCATCTGACCTGATCACACCAGCCCAGGTTTGTGATGGAAGTCAAGACAACCACCATATTTCCCATCAAAGGCTCACCAGCATCTATATTTTCCATGCATTTAGAAAACATGTGTTTGTGTATATTACCATATATATATGTATGGATTAATCACTTACACATATAACCTATGATTTCATAGGTATCTTTCAAAGATAAGAATAAATATGTCATTTATTTTTTATTTAAATTTGCTTTATAGCATTTAAATTTCATTTAAATTTGCTTTATAGCATACATATAGATAGATATAAAATATTAAGTAATAATAGGATAGGCGGTGCAGAAATACGGTACAGACCAAGAGACTGGTTTGCAAACAGCTCATTCTGGGAAACCCTCACTGATCTACAGGGCAACCCTGACAACTGGAGGGTGTTTCTTTATTCTGAGTTGAGCTTTCCCTCATAGCGTGTGTGTGCTGTGTGTGTGTGTGTGTGTGTGTGTGTGCTCAGTCACTCAGTCGTGTCTGACTCTTTGCGATCCCATGGACTGTAACCCACCAGGCTCCTCTGTCCCAGGGATTTCCCAGGTAAGAATAGTGGAGTGGGTTGCCATTCCCTTCATAGCATCCACCCTTTAAACCAGGTGTATCTTCTTAGATGGCAGGCTGAGAGTCTGATCTTCCATAGTCTGGTTATTTAAATCAGCAAAGCCGGAAAGGGCCATGAAGACCCTTCTCTTGTCCATACTCAGTCTTCTCTGACACATTCGTAATAGACCAAAAATTCTAATGCTCCTTCTGCCCACCTGCCCTCCTGCCTCTAGTCTCACACTAATGTTTGACCAGAGTTTCCTCTTGTCCCACTTTCAAGTTACATAGTTCAAACTGTGGGAATGGAGTCAGTTCCTGCCACCTTAGCATCTGGACCACAGCAAAGGTCAAGGAACTCGAGATCAATTGCACTTACAAAACTGCCAACAGAACCACATGTGTGTGGAAAATAATATAAAAGAATTTTAAGGAGGAGGGCCGGGTTCAGCATTACACAGCAGGTTGAGCGTCTGGACAGTGTTCATCAGGAGCTGTGTCCTGGAGGTAGTCAGCCATAAACAGTGGTTAAAGCAAGAAAGAATGTGTTAGGGTGGGTTCAGGAATATGTCAGGCCAACCCTGGGCACGTGAGGGATCAGGCAAAGCCAGCAATTTAGGCACAAAACTGGTGCCAGTGAGAGGCAGGTAGACAAAATGGACAGCGCAGCAAGCCACTGTGCCTGGAAGCAGGAGCTCGACTTGAGCAGGAAGCACTTACAGGACTTTTAAGATTATAGATGCCCAGATGCCCTCCTAGACAGATTGGTTCAGAAGGTCTGGACAAGCATCAGTAAGTTTCTTGTTTGTTTATTTGTTAACTCCTCTGCTGATTTAATGTACAACCAGAGTTCAGACGATTGAGTTATTGAGTATAAGATGCTGGGGATACAGCTAAAGCTGGGGAAGCAAAACAAATGTGATCCCTGCCCTTAGAGCCTGGGAGAAGAGATAAACATTAAACACAAAATAAATACTCAGTTGCAAATTGTGGTTTGGGGCTACCCAAGAAAAGACCAGGGTGGAGGGTGTACGTGTCCTGGAGAATGGAGTGTCTGTGACTTCTGGGAGAAGGTATTTAACAGTAATAAACACATCGAACTCAGTTACATGAAATCAGCTCCATAAATCGTGACTCATGCTTTCATTGGTTGTGCAACAATATAAACATTGCAAGAATGAGCCAAATTAAAAAAAAAAAAACCTAAATAAAATTGGAGCAGAAACCATAAAGAGGATGAAAGGACTAAGAAGTGTCTCTGAGAAAGATGGAGGAGTCAGTTGGTTCAGCCTAGAGAAGAGGAAATCAAGGCTATGAGTGAGTTTTCCTACAAGTGAGTTTTGGCTTTTTTAAGACTTATGCAAGAGTTGGAAGAGGGTGGGTGATTTAAAGTGACCATAACTTGAGGTTATAACTGAAATGATATAATGTTAAATATTTGGTAAATGATGTTTGGGGGATGAAATCGGGAAACAGAATAGATACAATCCTTGAACACCTTGGCTGGTGATATCACAGGTGGAATTTATTTATTTAAACATAGACTTTATATGAATTACCTGTCCAGGGTGTTTAACCCCTTTGAGCCTTGGTTTCCTCATCTATAGAACAGAGACTAGATCCCGAGCTCCTTCGTGGAAATTCGGTGAAGCTGAACTGATGCTTGTTGGATTTCAAAGACTATGTGACACCTCCCTGTGCTCATTAGAAAAGGAGCAGTCCTCAAACAATTATGGACAGCTAGCTGCACTGTGGTTCATGGTTTATAAATGTTAGCTGATTCCTCCCAACAAACTCAGTACCCTGAGCTGGGGATGACTTTCCTCATTTTCAGATGAGAAAAAGTAAAACTCAAAAAAACTATTTCAAGACCAAGAGCTAAGAAAGTGGTAGAGTTGACATTCAGATCCAGGTGGTCAGATCCCACCAAATCAGGTCCTTCCCAGAGGTTAATTTCAGAGAGAATCAGATGGAACAGGGGCCAGAGGGAATGAAGAGAGAAAGAGAGGGGAAGGAGAGGGAGCAGGAATGAGGAGGAAGGAGACATAGAATGAGCAGGAGAGAGAGGGCAAGGACACAACGGGGAAGGGCAGCCCCACGGCAGGTGATGGGCAAAGTCTGGCATTTACCGTCTCACTGAGGCGGTCAGGGAATGGGCCCCTCCTTCTGCTGAGGCATCTGCTTTCATGGTTCAGGGAGTTCTGCTTGGTTTCCTGAAGCCATGGCCCCTCCCCTTTCGTCCCCTCCTTGTTCTTCTTTTTCCAGCCTCTCCCAGGTCCCAAGGTTTGAGGGAAGCCTCTGCTCCGGATGCCTCTGGTTTACTCAAACAATTGGTCAATTGCTATTTAAGAGGATTGATGCAAGAGACCTTTAACACACGTTTGTTATACTGACATCCGAAAAGAGAACTGGACTTCCTTTTGTAAATGGGAAAGTCCTCTCCCAGCAGTTATTGTGGGAAGGAAGCATAGACAGGTGTGCCTCAGCCTTGGGCCCAGGGGACCAGTTCTGTGGTCTGTCTTCCTCTAGAGTTGCAGGGAGTGGGGGCAGGGGAAGGCAAGAGTCCCTAGGGTTCCCAAGAGTCCTTAGGGTTCACTGGCCTTGAGTAAATCATTCCTTCCAGTAAAAGAGGGCAAGAGATTCCTCAGTAATTTTCCCTTTCCAAGGTTTTAAATTAGCCCCAGGTGCCAGCTCGCACTCTCTGGGCTTCCCCTGGAAACAGGTGGCCCCTTTTCCACTCCTCCATGGGGCAGAAGGTGGGAGAAATATGTTAACCATCCCCAGGGTTAGAGCTAATTAATGATTTTTAATTCTTCACAGATCAGGCTCCCTTTGTACCCCCATCCACGGAAGACCCATCTCACTCCCCACCCTATGCCCAAGTTCATCAGCCAGGGTGGGTGGCATGGCCCCAAAATCCAGTCAAGCTGCACTGCTGCTCCATTTCCAAGGAAATTCTGTGATGCAGCATCACACGTCCAGTAACTCTGATGACTCAAGTCTCGGGTCAGATGTCACTTTCCCAAGGGGTCCCTCCCAATAACCTTCTCTAAGGTGGCTACCCTTTCCACTCCCTTTCCCAGGCTCTCTCTGTGACATCCTACCCTCTCTTGTTTCCTTCACAGCATTGACCCTGACTTGAAGTTCTTATTTCTTTAACCCAGGCCACCATATTGATGGACTCCTCCCACCATCAACATCACTCTCAACCTCTACAGTAACCCTCGGGCCTAGAACAGAGCTAGAGTCATAATAGAGGTTGGCATAGTGACAACATCCATACCACACATGAAAGACGGACATAGAGGTCAGCCCCCAGAGTCTAGGTGCCCCAAAGCCCCACCCTTCTCTCCCACTACCCTTTCCTGCCTTAGTCCTGGCCCCAAAGCATCTGTCTTCCTTGTTTTCCTCTCCTCTTTGTTACTGTGGAAAGCCCTAGACCCAGAAAGCCATCCCTTGAGGTGTAACTCCTTGTCTGCCATTTCTGGGCTGTGAACTTTTCTGTAAAGTACGCACCTGCAACCGTAGTCATGCACGTGACAATAGGGCTATTTTGAGGAGTAAATTAAATAACTATGTATCTGTGCCTGGGGTATATGAAACAGACAACAAATGTGAATTGCCTTGCATTCTTTGCTTTGTTTCTCTCTTTTTCTTCCTCCTTTATAACTTAATCCTCTGCCTTTCTCTCAACATTCACTTTCTACTCGTATTCTGCCAGAATTTTCAGCAGGATTTTTGTCCCTTGAAGGGACTGATCAGATAGGCATGAATGTTGGGGAAGTTGCTTCTTCAGAGGGAAAGACAAGCTTCAGGCAGNGGGAGTTCTGCTTGGTTTCCTGAAGCCATGGCCCCTCCCCTTTCGTCCCCTCCTTGTTCTTCTTTTTCCAGCCTCTCCCAGGTCCCAAGGTTTGAGGGAAGCCTCTGCTCCGGATGCCTCTGGTTTACTCAAACAATTGGTCAATTGCTATTTAAGAGGATTGATGCAAGAGACCTTTAACACACGTTTGTTATACTGACATCCGAAAAGAGAACTGGACTTCCTTTTGTAAATGGGAAAGTCCTCTCCCAGCAGTTATTGTGGGAAGGAAGCATAGGCAGGTGTGCCTCAGCCTTGGGCCCAGGGGACCAGTTCTGTGGTCTGTCTTCCTCTAGAGTTGCAGGGAGTGGGGGCAGGGGAAGGCAAGAGTCCCTAGGGTTCCCAAGAGTCCTTAGGGTTCACTGGCCTTGAGTAAATCATTCCTTCCAGTAAAAGAGGGCAAGAGATTCCTCAGTAATTTTCCCTTTCCAAGGTTTTAAATTAGCCCCAGGTGCCAGCTCGCACTCTCTGGGCTTCCCCTGGAAACAGGTGGCCCCTTTTCCACTCCTCCATGGGGCAGAAGATGGGAGAAATATGTTAACCATCCCCAGGGTTAGAGCTAATTAATGATTTTTAATTCTTCACAGATCAGGCTCCCTTTGTACCCCCATCCACGGAAGACCCATCTCACTCCCCACCCTATGCCCAAGTTCATCAGCCAGGGTGGGTGGCATGGCCCCAAAATCCAGTCAAGCTGCACTGCTGCTCCATTTCCAAGGAAATTCTGTGATGCAGCATCACACGTCCAGTAACTCTGATGACTCAAGTCTCGGGTCAGATGTCACTTTCCCAAGGGGTCCCTCCCAATAACCTTGTCTAAGGTGGCTACCCCTTCCACTCCCTTTCCCAGGCTCTCTCTGTGACATCCTACCCTCTCTTGTTTCCTTCACAGCATTGACCCTGACTTGAAGTTCTTATTTCTTTAACCCAGGCCACCATATTGATGGACTCCTCCCACCATCAACATCACTCTCAACCTCTACAGTAACCCTCGGGCCTAGAACAGAGCTAGAGTCATAATAGAGGTTGGCATAGTGACAACATCCATACCACACATGAAAGACGGACATAGAGGTCAGCCCCCAGAGTCTAGGTGCCCCAAAGCCCCACCCTTCTCTCCCACTACCCTTTCCTGCCTTAGTCCTGGCCCCAAAGCATCTGTCTTCCTTGTTTTCCTCTCCTCTTTGTTACTGTGGAAAGCCCTAGACCCAGAAAGCCATCCCTTGAGGTGTAACTCCTTGTCTGCCATTTCTGGGCTGTGAACTTTTCTGTAAAGTACGCACCTGCAACCGTAGTCATGCACGTGACAATAGGGCTATTTTGAGGAGTAAATTAAATAACTATGTATCTGTGCCTGGGGTATATGAAACAGACAACAAATGTGAATTGCCTTGCATTCTTTGCTTTGTTTCTCTCTTTTTCTTCCTCCTTTATAACTTAATCCTCTGCCTTTCTCTCAACATTCACTTTCTACTCGTATTCTGCCAGAATTTTCAGCAGGATTTTTGTCCCTTGAAGGGACTGATCAGATAGGCATGAATGTTGGGGAAGTTGCTTCTTCAGAGGGAAAGACAAGCTTAAGGCAGATGTTCTGAAAAATGTCAGTGACAAGATCCAGGAGGAGCCAGAGAGAGGGCTGGAGGGGTGGGCAGTCTGCTCAAGCACGAGGTTCAGAATCACATTCAGACCAGTAGTTCTGGAGACCTTGCCCACCTTACTCTGGAGAGCCCTGTGTTCACAGGGTTGTGCAGGTAGACTTGAACACAACTGATGCACCAATGTGAGGTGGGAGAAAGAATCCACGGATGAGTCAGATCTATTTCTCAAGCACATGCCCTCTCCTCACCCCTCCCGGCTCTGCCATTAGCTGGCCATGGAATCTAGGAAAAGTCCATCCAGCTCACCCTCTGAGAAAGTAAGACTGAAGGTCTTGATGATGTCTTCTAGCTCTGACTGTGCATGCTTGCATCCTAAGTCACTTCAGTCGTGTTCAACTCTTTGCAACCCCATGGACTGTAGCCCACCAGGCTTCTCTGTCTGTGGGATTCTCCAGGCAAGAACACTGGAATGGGTTACCATACCCTCCCTCCAGGGATCTCTACCCAACCCAGGGATCAAACTCATATCTCTTGTATCTCCTGCAAGGGCAGGATGGCTCTTTACCACTAGCGCCACCTGGCTCTGACAAGCCATAGCAAAACCAGACCAAAGTGTTTTCTGCAGCCATTTTAGAAAACAGAGTGAAAGCAGAGAGCAGAGGGAGCTCAGAAACAGCCCTTTTGCGGGGTGTTTTGTTTTGTTCCTGATAATCTTACTTATCTGCAGCACAAAATCTATTAGGCTAGGATTGGTGTTTCACTGTCCTGGGCTGGTGGACATATACGACTTTGCGTGGCCATCTGAATTTTCCCCATCCAACTTTGTCAGGATCTCACTTTCTCCCTAGTGGAAGCTATTCTCAGCCCACAAGAGCTTGAGATTTTTCAGAGGCGCCTGTAGATGGACTTGCCTCTTTTCTGCTATACTCATCCGAAGCCACGGCAACCTTCTCTGGGCCAAAACCACTTACTAATTAATACATTTCACAGAGTGAATGGAGCGCTGGCACCACTGCCAGCCTGGGGCAGCTCCCAAAGCCGCGGGCCTTGCCCAGTGCCCAGAAAGAGCCCTGGCTGGAGGCAGTCAGTGCCAGTTTTCCTCCAAGCCAGCATCTCAGCCTTCTCACTTGAACTCAGAATGCATCGCTGCCAGCATCTCCTGGGGCCCCCAGCTGTGTCATCCTCTCCTTCACCTGCTTCCATGTCCAAGGAAGCAAGGTCACGGTCCTATGGCACCTGATCTATTTTTCATCCTTCCCTTCTCTGGGCAGAATGATAGATTGACTCTGGAAAACCCATTAGGGAAGGGCTGGGCTGTCCTGCATTTCCGTCAGGCCTGTCCAGGTGACTTTGAGTCAAGCCACTGAGAGCCATTTGGCTGTGGGACCATCTCTGTGGGGCACCATGTTTATTTGGGCCACTGACCCTTCCCGTGGAGGAAACGATGAAGGATTAATATCACTCATTGCCCAATGCCCTTCCCCCCCTCCATCTTTACTTGGAACATTTTAGAGACTCTTTCATTTGTTCGCAGTTTGTTGAGAAGCACCTGGTGCCCCGATGGACCAGCCCGCTCTACCTTGCATTCTGGGTAGCATCCTCCCTTACCTGTCTGTGCCAGGCCAGCCTGCAAGGATGGGTCTCCAAACTTTCCAATCTGAGTCAGTTCCCAAATTGTTGGAAAGCCAGAAAAGAGATGAGAAGGACAGGAAGCCAGAGTGATGGTCCTGTTTTCATGATAGCATTGGTTTGCCTAGAAAAGGTTTTTTTGTTTTAACCTCAAAGTAGCTGGTGATTGAGCCTGTAGGTTGAAGTGTTTTCCTCTCAGTTCTTCAGATAAAGCTCTAGCTCTGCAGGGTTCAGAGGCAAAATTTTCAGCTTCCTTAATAGGGATCAGGCCATTGTTTTCATCCAACTCAGTCTTACATGGCAGAGCAATTACTTTCCCCTCTAACTTTCACTCCTCTTATGCCCTGCAACTACAATTATCAATGGTCTACTTATTTTCAAAGACAACCCAAACCTCACTTTCTCCATGAACCATCTACCCCACTACGGTTCACTGCAATGTCTCCTTTATTTTTCTATTTTCTCATGTCATCCTTCAAATGACTCTTTTGCCATGATTACCATTCAACTTTTGTACTTTTAACTTCTTCATCTGCTTTACTGAGTGTCCAGCTGTTTTTGTAAGAAACCATGCCTTAAATGTCTTTGCATTTCCTGAAACAGCTAGAAAAGAGCTGGCCACCTCATAAACTATTATTAAATATGTCCTGGTTATACCAAGACATAAATATTGACTTGCTTGGTACTTCCATTTCTTTGGGTGAAATAATAAGTTGGCTTTCTGTTTCAAATCAGGCATATACAACTTAAACAGGTGACCAGGTTAGGTGTTAAACACTGGTGAGTGACCCAGAGCTAGGAAGATGCCCAAATGCCAACTGGGAAAATCTTGACCAAAGTAACGCCAGTCCCATGGAATAATACTTTCTTTTCAGAGTGATGTTAACATGTAAAAGAAATTAATGGTTCTATTGATATCTCAACTGGGAGCAATGGGTTCACAGGACAACTCATAAGGTGGCCTTCATTATTTCTCCACCAAAAAAAAAAACCACCCAAATTATATTTTCAAACCAAAGAGCATTAAGAATAATAACTTTTCATTTTCTTTGCATCATCTGCCTCATTTTCACTATATCATGCTTATGATATAAAAAATTAACTAAAGAATGATATCAGAGAAAATGGGAGAAATACTTAGAATTTTTCAAGAGATGAAAATGGCCACCTACCTGTTTTACCTTATTTGGTCACCTGAGAAGCCTTTACCTCTGAAATAATTCATTCTGTGTACAAAGGGAACTATTAAACTCTGAAAAATACACTAGAATTTGGATGACATCTTAGAGTCTCAATTTCTTCATCAGTAGAGTATGAAATTCCACTTGACACTACCTCCCACCCTACCCTAATCTCACTAAAGTCTCCCTCTTGTACTGGCTCGTCTCCACTCTTTTTGGTATGGTTTGGGAAAGGAAAGACTACTTAAGGCTTCCTTGGGGACAAGGTCCATGTTACAGAGGAAAACAAAAGAGATGAGGTATAAACAAATCAATTCCTAGGCACTAGCTAAAGGTGGGGAGGGTGATAGGGAAGGGTGAGGACAAGTTAGGGTGAAAACTATGTTCTATATTTAGCAGAATTGTGAAATAGGCAAAATTGTCTTAGAGTCCTGCATATACAACTCCAATGCCCCTACCAACCACAATTTACCTCCCTCCACATTGGAATAGACAAAGGCTCAAAAGAGGATGGCCAGAAAGAGCTGAGGAAATGGCTCCCAGACTTCATCTTAGCTTTGTGAGCCTACAAACATGTAACAGGATATGTTGAGGGCAAAAGCTTCAGGCTGATCATTGTCAACCAAGAGTCAACAGCACTGGGTCTTTTTGGAGCTGCTTTGTGTGTCCAGCCTCCCTTATCCTTTGAGAGCAGGTGTCAGAGGGCAGAGTGATGTAATAAAACTTCACACCTAAGTTGGACCAGAGCTGCAGGCCAGCATCTGCCATGAAAGCAAATCTGGGGAGGCTTCAACGTCATAGCAGTAAAATGAATTGAAGATAAACTCGATCTTCAAGACCCTCCCAAGCTTTATGCTTTGCTTTGCCAGGGATGATATTGTCCATTCAGCCAGAACCACAGGGTGGAGCAGAAATAGACACAATGCTGACAATGCCCTCTATCACCCCACCACCAATTCCTGCCCCTCTGCTTAGTCAGATAGCATAACAGATGTGCTTCCTGGCAGCTTTTCCTCTTATTTTAGAACTCACTGTGAGAAAGTCAGGGACAACGTGAGGCTTTCTGTGGGTGGTACCATTCACAGACACCCCGGTGACTTGTTGACCCCCTTTTCCCAGAAAGTCCTTGAAGACAGGAACTCAGCAAACAACGGACCCTTGGAGGAAACGTCCATTGTCCATGTAAACCTTTTTGGGGCCAGCTGGACCTCCTGGAAATATTGTAAGGGAGTGTGCAACACCTGGAACTCATAGCAAATACGGTAAATTAAGCTCCCTCCTTGAAGGCCGGGTTTTCTACAAGAACAATTTTCACTCACTCAATTTATTATTATAACGTACCTAAGCCAAGAAAAGGAACAAAATTGGGTCATTTGCAGAGACGTGGATGGACCTAGAGACTGTCATACAGAAGTCAGAAAGAGAGAAGCAAATACTGTATATTAATGCATATCTGTGGAACCTAGAAATATGGCATAGATGATCTTACTTACAAAGCAGAAATAGAGACACAGATGTAGAGATCAAACATGTGGATATCAAGGGGGGAAAAGGGTGGGAGGAATGGGAGATTGGGATTGACATATATACACTACTGACACTATGTGTAAATAGATTACTGGTGAGAACCTACTGTATAGCTCAGGAAACTCTACCCAGTGCTCTGTGGTGACCTAAATGGGAAGGATATCCAAAAAAGAGGGGATATATGTATATGTATAGGTGATTCATTTTGCTGTCCAACAGAAACTAACACAACATTGCAAAACAATTATACTGCAATAAAAATTTTAAAACAGAAGCTTAAAGAACAGTTTCAGGAATGTCAAGGATGATTAAGGAACAAGTTGACCCCTGTAGCTGCATACATGAGTCACCTTGGCTTGGAAATCAGAGCACACTGTGATTCTAGCATTAAGCATTTTTTAAAAAAGCATAATAATTGGTCCTTCCACTTCATAGGAGATCAGGAAAAGAAAATGTGACCTGAATCAAGAGGAAAAGAAGGTTATGGCCCTCTGCATGATACAGTTACACAACTTAGATGCTAGACTCAAATGACCAGTGGAAGATCTTTCCTGGGAGAAGGGTCGATTCCTGTTTTTATCTTTATTGTGTTTATTATTGAAGTCAAACAGTGAAGCAAGATGACTTCTATACTGCTGTTACCTAAAGGAGAGAATTTCTCGTGAAGAATGGTTTGCTGAGTCCTGAACCCCATTAAGACTTTAATTGGCAATAGTAGCATGGGAGAAGGTCTCATTCCAAGGTGGAATAACTGAGGAGTATTTAAACCTGTAGTATGAAGACAGTGATAATAATTTCTTCAATGTCAGGTTTTCCCATCAAGGCCATGGTTCCCACCTCTTTCAAGAGGTCTCGCTTCTATGAACTTACCTTCACTGATGGCCAAAATGGGAGGAACTGTCCAAAAGAGGAGATATGTCCACTTTCTTCAGAGTGAGTTTAAAAGCAGAGGACACCTGAATTGAAACTGGAGTATCCTGAAATCTTCCTGCATTGCTAATAACAGAGCCATCTGCATCTTGTTTATGCCTCTAAGGAAGAAGAAGGAAGAAAAGAGTGTGGTCTTCTGAGTTATGGAGAAGTGGGTGAGCATCTTCTGGTGGATTTTCTCTTCGGAGCTCTCCTGAGGAAAGATGATTTATCTGGATATGCCCAGGGCTTCTGACCATCCCTCGTCCCTAAAAGAGGCCAAAATTGTGACAACACAACTCTGCCTCAACTGTGAGGAGATGAGTTTGATTCTGCGTAAGTCCTGAAGATGTTAAAGTTGGAAGGGGTTTTAGAGATTTGCAGACCTGTGTCCCTTTTTTTTTTTTCTTTTATGTGAAGCATTTGAATATTGGGAAATTTACCTGATTGCCCTAGGTTCACAGAGGCATGTGACTAAAGCAGATCTTGAACTCAATTTATCTTGACTCCTAGTCCAATACTTTATATGAATATTCCATTTTGTCTCTGTGGCCTCTATTCTGAGGGAATCTCTATTCTTAGTTTCTATTCTCTAAGTGCCTACGTCTCACGCCTTCTGACCCCATTCCCAAATATAACCAACTGGGCCAAAATGGACATTTGACCAAGGGCAATCCATCCATGTGCTAGAAAGAGACATATAGCCTGACTCAAAGTAATAGGTGAACCAATCAGAAGCTTTTTATCTGAAACTAGTGATACCAAGTAGGGTCTGGTGGGGCTCCTGGACACAGATCCTGTGTATGTCCCTTATTCCTTTGATTACAGGAAATAGCTTTATTCAGCCTCCATGGCCTTCCCTGAGTTCCAGATTCAAGCAGTTGTTAATTACAGAAGGGAGGGGATGCAAGACAAGAGAGAAATAATCAAGAGAAACAATAACTCAGCCTTGAGGTAAGGTCTTGGTTTCCCTTCAACAGATAGACACAAAAATATCTTTGAGCTATTTTGCAGATAACAAAATCCCCTCCAGGTGGGAGAAGTTAATGATTATTGATGGTATGCTGCCCACAAGCAGGTAGACCTCAGACCAGTTGGAACCTGAAGGTTGACGATGCAGACTGCTACTTACTTCACCACCAACCAATCAGAAGACTGTCCATGACCTGATCACACCCTCTTTGAATCATTACTATAAACCTTACTACCCTCTCCAAGTGGGGACACACAGTTCTGGGAGCATAAATCTGCTGTGATCCCCTTTGCCTGGCAAAGCTATATAGCTATTCTTTTTTATTTCACCCAAAATTTGGTCTCCAAGATTTAATTTGGAATCAGGATGTAGAGGTTGAATTTGGCTTCGCTAGTCCTAAAGAGCCACAGACAGAAGGTCATGCTGGGTTCTAGACCTCAGTCAGGCATTCCTGTGCATGGGGCAGGGTGCTTCTTCTGCGAGACAAGTTACCAGAGAAACTCTNGTTCTGGGAGCATAAATCTGCTGTGATCCCCTTTGCCTGGCAAAGCTATATAGCTATTCTTTTTTATTTCACCCAAAATTCAGTCTCCAAGATTTAATTTGGGATCAGGATGTAGAGGTTGAATTTGGCTTCGCTAGTCCTAAAGAGCCACAGACAGAAGGTCATGCTGGGTTTTAGACCTCAGCCAGGCATTCCTGTGCATGGGGCAGGGTGCTTCTCCTGCGAGACAAGTTACCAGAGAAACTCTGTCTGGAAGCAACAGAAAATGAAGCAACTGAGCAGGACACCCAGAAGAGAGAGGTGATTTTCTTCCCCAATCTACCCAAGACCTGACTGTATTTGTGACACCAGAAGGGATCTTGGCATCTTTTTATTTGTTACATCTACACCTGGGGTAGGTTCTCCTTCTGACATGTGTGCATGGACTCAGATGTTCTTTTTTGTTTCCCAGCCTATTTAGTTTCTAGGGTATTGACAATTTCAGCAGCTATAGCAAGAGGTAGACTTGATCTTATAAGATGGCATTCTTCCCAAAAATAGAAAGGAAGCCACATAAGATGACACATATTTACCACAGTGTCCCCAAGTATATTAGGCACTTGTGGGGCACCATTCTGAAATCCTCTGCTTGCCCCCACCTCTTTCTCCAGCCATTGCTCCACTCATCAGCAACATAAAGACTTTGTGCAGACACAGTTGCTTCAGCCCTATGCTCCCTGCCACTTGCACCCAGTTCTGGCACTGTGAGAGTGAGGCAAGGGCAAACCTGTGTTTCCCCGGAGTATATGCACACTGGAACTGCAGGAAAAATAATGCAGGCAGGGCTGCCTTTGACCAAAGAGGAATAGGAGTGGAAATAATTCTCTATTTTGTCCCTTAGACAGGTCCTCCTGAGACACACTGTACAAGATTCTTCCAAATGTCTCAGCAGCAGCAAGGACCAGTGGCTATAGTGGTGGCCAGCTCCTTAACACAAGCTTGAATTGATTTTCCTCCTCCTGTGTTTCACTTCTGTCATCCTGTTCTCCAATTCTCCAGGATAACACTCTCAAAGAAACTCCCTGTACTCAAGTATTTGTCTCACATTCAGTTCCCAGGGATCCCAGACCAAGGCACTGAGGAAAGCTGTGCTTTGGCCCTTGCTCTTGATTAAGATAATCACATCTTTTTGAAGATGGTCACCCAAAGTCAACATGGATCTGATGTTTTATGTACACGTTGCTGTGATGATTCGTTTTATATGTCGTTTCGATTGGATCACTCGTGGGTGCTCAGACACTTGGCCAAACATCATTCTGAGTTATTGTGTGATGATTCTTCCAGGTGACAGTAACACTTGAAGTGGAGACAGAGCAAAGCAGACAGCCTTCCAGAATGTGAGTGTATCCCATCTAATTAAATGAAGACTGAGTGAGAGAGAACTCCCCCTGCCTTCTTGATCTGGGCCATTGGTCTCTTCCAGTCCTTAGACTAGTATGGAAACTGGCTCTTCTGGGTCTTGAACCCGTCAGCTTTCAAACTAGAATTTATACTATCAGCTCTCCTGGTTCTCAGGCCTTCAGATTTGGACTGAAATTAAACCATTAGCTCTCCTGGGTCTTCAGCTTTCCTACAGCAGATCTTGGGTCTACTTAGCCTCCATAATCACATGAGCCAATGTCTTATAATGAATCTCTTATATATATGATAAATCTCTCCCATACTATATACAAATAAATGGGCATCCTTTGTGACTCAGTGGTAAAGAACCCATCTACAAGGCAGAAGAGGCAAGAGACGTGGGTTTGATCCCTGGGTCAGGAAGATCCCCTGGAGGAGGGCATGGCAACCATGTCAATATTCTTGGCTGGAGAATCCTATGGACAGGGGAGTCTGGTGGGTTACAGTCCACGGGGTTGCAAAGAATCAGACACCACTGAAGTGACTCAGCACACATGCATGTATATAATATATATAATTTATCAATCAGGATTCTCCAGAGAAACAGGACCAGTAGGATATTATGTATTTATATAAATAGATTGATAGATCAACTGATAGATAGATAGATATAGATATAGAGCTGGCCAAAAAGTTTACTTGGGTTCCTCTTATGGAAAAACCCAAATGAACTTTTTGGCCAACGTGTTTTTTTGTAATATATGTGTAATAAAATTTTTATTTGTTTAACCATTTCAGCCTAAGAGTCTCAGTGTACCAAAAGGCCAAGACCTTTCAGATGACAGACAGTTTTAAAATGTTCCTCATTGACATATATATACTACCATGTATAAAATAGCTAGCTAGTGGGAACTTGCTGTATAGCACAGGGAGCTCAGCTCAAAGCTCTGTGGTGACCTAGGGAGTGGGGTGAGGAGATAAGATAGAGGCTGGAGAGAGAGAGGATATAGGCATATACATAACTGTTTCCCTTCATTGTATAGCAGAAACTAGCCCAACATTCTAAAGCAGTTACCCTCCAGTCAAAAATGAAGAAATAAATTTAAAATAAAATGCTCTTAAAATCCTAAAACTCATTCTCTACCATCAGTTTAAAACAGAACTTGAGAGGCAGAAAAGTCCCCTAGAAAGAAGTCACCTGCCCTTGGAGCCCCATTGTCCACTCCTCCTGTGCAAGACTTCTGTGGACATTAATGGTTGGCCACTGTATTCGTTTCCTAGGATGGCCATAACATGTGACCACAAACTAAGTGGCTTAAACCAGCAGAAATTTATTCTCTCCCAAGCCTGGAAGCTAGAAGTTACAAATTAAGCCTGAAGCTGGGCCATGCTCTCTGAAGGCTCTCGGGGAGGATCTTTCCTTGCCTCTTTCTAGCTTCTGGTATTCGCTGGCAATCTCTGGTGTCCCTTGGCTCTTGCCACATGACTCCAGTCTCTGCCTCTGTCTCCACATGGCCTCTTCCCTCTGTGTGCCTCTGGGTCCAGATTTCCCTCTTCTTATAAGGACACCAGTCATTGGATTAAGGCCCAACCTAATCCTGTATGACCTCAGCTTAACTTGATTTTATCTGCAAAAGTCTTATTTCCAAATAAGGTCACATCAACAGGTTCTGAGTAGACATGAAACTGGGGACACTGCTCAGTCAGGTAGCGTTGCTGAGGAGTTTCAGGAAACAATTGTCTATTCTCTGCGCCTGGTGAGGTGAGGACAACGTTGTGGTAAACAGGGGGAGAGACGCTCAGGAAAATGTAAATGGAGCCAGGCCCTATTTGGCAGTGATGGTGGTCAGGATTCCAGGGCCAGAGGAGATCTGCGGCTGTATGTAAGGTCAGCCTCATGCTTGGCTGAGGGGAGGCAATCTTCATAGCCACTCCTTTAAGGAAGCATCCTATGTCCACCCAGGATATAGAGCTTCTGGGATCCTAACTGACCTGTCCTGATTCCCACCCCCTGGAGGGAACTCACTGTGTCCGCTTCCAAGGGGGCAAGATTAACAATGGACTTTCTATTTAGAGAGGTTAGGAGTAAACATTCACAAACACATGAGGAAATAGGTAAATAAGGAAAACAGGTAGCTTTTAAAAGTAAGTCTTGGCAGAGGCTTAAGGGAGGCTCTGAGGAATGTAGGAGAACATTTCAGGGGAGGCAGAAGCTTGGCCACAAGCCGACAATGATGAGACGCGAGAATAACTCCTGACAGCATTCTCTTTGAGTCACTGTGAGGACCTGGGCAAGCTGCTTCACCCTGAGGATCAGTTCATTTGGAGCAGAAGAGACCTCAACCTGCAGTCCATGGTTCCGTGATTTGAAATCATCACCTTTTTGAAAGCAAGGACCGCATCACTCTTACTCTCTTTGGGGTCGCCAGGTCCTAGAATAGCATATGATGCTTAGAAAAATACCTAGTAATTATTCACTGGATGAATGCTGTGGGGGGGGGGGGGGGGGGGGACANACTTGAGAGGCAGAAAAGTCCCCTAGAAAGAAGTCACCTGCCCTTGGAGCCCCATTGTCCACTCCTCCTGTGCAAGACTTCTGTGGACATTAATGGTTGGCCGCTGTATTCGTTTCCTAGGATGGCCATAACATGTGACCACAAACTAAGTGGCTTAAACCAGCAGAAATTTATTCTCTCCCAGGCCTGGAAGCTAGAAGTTACAAATTAAGCCTGAAGCGGGGCCATGCTCTCTGAAGGCTCTCGGGGAGGATCTTTCCTTGCCTCTTTCTAGCTTCTGGTATTCGCTGGCAATCTCTGGTGTCCCTTGGCTCTTGCCACATGACTCCAGTCTCTGCCTCTGTCTCCACATGGCCTCTTCCCTCTGTGTGCCTCTGGGTCCAGATTTCCCTCTTCTTATAAGGACACCAGTCATTGGATTAAGGCCCAACCTAATCCTGTATGACCTCAGCTTAACTTGATTTTATCTGCAAAAGTCTTATTTCCAAATAAGGTCACATCAACAGGTTCTGAGTAGACATGAAACTGGGGACACTGCTCAGTCAGGTAGCGTTGCTGAGGAGTTTCAGGAAACAATTGTCTATTCTCTGCGCCTGGTGAGGTGAGGACAACGTTGTGGTAAACAGGGGGAGAGACGCTCAGGAAAATGTAAATGGAGCCAGGCCCTATTTGGCAGTGATGGTGGTCAGGATTCCAGGGCCAGAGGAGATCTGCAGCTGTATGTAAGGTCAGCCTCATGCTTGGCTGAGGGGAGGCAATCTTCATAGCCACTCCTTTAAGGAAGCATCCTATGTCCACCCAGGATATAGAGCTTCTGGGATCCTAACTGACCTGTCCTGATTCCCACCCCCTGGAGGGAACTCACTGTGTCCGCTTCCAAGGGGGCAAGATTAACAATGGACTTTCTATTTAGAGAGGTTAGGAGTAAACATTCACAAACACATGAGGAAATAGGTAAATAAAGAAAACAGGTAGCTTTTAAAAGTAAGTCTTGGCAGAGGCTTAAGGGAGGCTCTGAGGAATGTAGGAGAACATTTCAGGGGAGGCAGAAGCTTGGCCACAAGCCGACAATGATGAGACGCGAGAATAACTCCTGACAGCATTCTCTTTGAGTCACTGTGAGGACCTGGGCAAGCTGCTTCACCCTGAGGATCAGTTCATTTGGAGCAGAAGAGACCTCAACCTGCAGTCCATGGTTCCGTGATTTGAAATCATCACCTTTTTGAAAGCAAGGACCGCATCACTCTTACTCTCTTTGGGGTCGCCAGGTCCTAGAATAGCATATGATGCTTAGAAAAATACCTAGTAATTATTCACTGGATGAATGTTGGGGGGTGGGGGGGGAACCAGTTAGATTGAAGAGAGGCAATTCATTTCCAAACCACAAAATGGAACCCAGGAACCCTGTTTTCCACAAGAGGGTAAAAGATATAAACGGTGGAACATTTGGGCATTTATTGAATAAACACCAATTAAGCACCTACTATGTGAAACACACTGTGAACAATGTTAAGAAACAGAACAATATGCACCGTGTGGCCTCCACTTTCATTTGTTAGCATACAGTGATAAGAATGGGGCTTCCCAGGTGGCGCCAGTGGTAAAGAGCCTGCCTGACAATGCAGGAGATGTAAGAGACGTGGGTTTGATTCCTGAGTCAGGAAGATCTGCTAGAGGAGGGCAGGGCAATCCATTCCAGTATTCTCACCAGGAGAATCCCACGGAATCAGAGTCTGGCAGGCCAGGGTCCATAGGATCAAAAAGAGCTGGACACTCCTGAAGCGACTTAGCACACATGCAAATGATAGAAATAAGCTGAACACTCTCAGGTAGTACAATTACTTGAGTAGAAGATTTTTAAACTTAAGAAATAAGTTTGTAAAAGCCTCATAACATTTGTGCCACATATAAGAGGAAAAAAGTTAAATGATTAAAATGATCCGAGAAATCTTCATCAAGAAGAAATGCACTATTAGGAGACTAATAACCATTAACAATGTTGGACCTTAGACTATCTTGAAATTTGTTTTCTTGAGGAAATGTTGAGACTTAGAGATGATTTTTGAAATATAGCCAGTACTCAAGTTGGGGGTCTTCCTGCCTTGTTCTCATTCAGAGTTCAAAGTAATATTATTGAGGAAAGGTACATGCCAACAGGTTAATTTGAACAGTACTATGATCTTGAAATGTGTAGCATACCCAAACGTCACAGCCAAGGTTACCCATTCCTTTCAGCCTGGGGATCATCGTTTGTGGTATCAACTTAGCCTCTGAAAGATAATAGTAAAAAATGTTTGGATGTGAATTGCTTCTATCTGGGGCCTTCAGTAGCCTTCAGAAAAAAATATTGGCGCTCGTTAACCCAAATGCCTATTTGACTGTACAGTCTGAAACCAATACTCAAAAGGAATTCCCACGGAGGGCTTACAGGAACCACCCACCCTCCCTTAGGCCCCCTGGACTATGGTTAAGATTTGACATTTTCCCTTAGGAGCCACAATTACATTAGGGCTTAAAAAGACCTGGATTCCACTTCCTAGACTATAGCCAAAATAAAGTCAGTGGAACCAAGAAAACTACAGTCCAACCATTAGCTCTCATGTCTTCTACTTCTTGTTCATTGGCTCTTGTATGAGTCTAACAGGTATGGAACACTTACTTTCTGCTCCATGAGAGACAGAGGACCAGCTTGGAAAAGGGAATAGACTATATTATGGGCTGGTATTTAACATGAACACATCACTCATTCACTTACAAGAGACAGAAATTCAACTCAGACTGAATTAAATGACAAGGACAGTCATCGAGTCATGCTTTTGAAAAATTCAGGCATGGCTTGAACCAAGCACTCAAAAAATATCATCAGAAATCTTTTTATCCCCAACATCACAACTCCAGGGCCAAATCTGAAATAGACAAATCTATGTACACCATCCCTGAGCCAATTAGTACAGCCAGCATCATGGCTAGATAGGAATCATATGACCTTACCTGGATTTCACATAACCTGAGAATGGAAGAGGTATAGTTTCTCAAAGGAAAATAAGGGTGATGTACCAGTAAAAGTAGGGAGATGATTGCTGGGAGGCAAAAACAACAGGTGTCCACTATGCAATGTAACAGAGCTTTTCCATGGCAGGTCCCGGAGCTCTGAATAGGGTTGCTTGCACAGCACACTTTGGGGTTTCCATCACTGTTATGGGTAAAGCTTCCACCCACTGCATCATCCTGCCTATCGCCGCTGTAACTGGGAATATCTTGTTCAGTCTCTAAGTCGTGTCCGACTCTTTGCAACCTCTCAACCATCTCTTATCCTTAAATTGAGGGATCTACATCAACCCTCAATTCAAGGTCACAATAAGAAGGGCTGAAACCTAGGTTCATCCTCAAAGCCAGTTTCCTAAAGTCCCAGCCTGACTCTAGGATAGCGGGGCAAGGCAAGTTCCAAGAGCACCTACTGGCACCTCAAGAATCCCCAAAGTACTGGGATTCAATTGCTGTAATAAAGGACCATGTTATAAGAGTGGAGTGAAGTGAAAGTGAAGTCGCTGAGTTGTGTCCGACTCTTTGTGACCCGCCTATCAAACTCCTCCGTTCACGGGATTTTCCAGGCAAGAGTGCTGGAGTGGATTGCCATTTCCTTCTCCAGGGGATCTTCCCAAGAGTGGGGACGGGAGAATAAATCAAAAGTCCTAAAAGAGGACCCCAGCCAGTCCAGACCTTGGGGACTCTGTGCCAAGGCCCTTTCCAGGACCTGGCCTCACAGCTTTACTTTTCTAACTAACACACTGCCTACTTTCTCATATCCCTTGAGTCAGATACCAGAGTAGCCCGCCTGCTCTCACTCCCTCATTCCAGCTTCTTTCTCCAAACATGAGCGGCTTTTTCCTTACCCCTCTGGGTACAATTGCATGTTTCCACCCAGAAGAGTGAAGCGGTTAGTTGCTGTTGCTCTTACTCTTCCCCATGAAGTTACTTCCATTGCAGTGGGATATCTTCAACCACTGGGGAAGGGAAAGACATATATAATTAGAAAAGTAAATAGTGATACAAAGGCCCTATTACTGAGGTTTTTCGGGATGAACTGCTCAAGTCAGAAAAACAATAGGGCTCCAAGGACGGAAATGAGCCCACACATCGGGGGACGGAGACAAGGAACTGAAATCATGGAGCAGGGCAGAGCCAACGCAAACAGCAGGATTTGATGTCTTGCTCACATGAAAGGGTGAGGCGCTCAGGTGGGACAGAAGCCAAGGATGGCATTTCTGATGACTCAGCGCCTCCACTTCTCCCCAACACTTAATCTGCTCACTCCACAGAGCTGGCATGTGAGCATCGTGCCAGAGCCAAGTGCGTTCTGATGTAGCAAGACCTCCCCATGGCCACTGCCCTTCCCCATCCATTGTCAGACCAGCAGTACCTTAGCAGTGGTCCCCAACTTTTTTGCCACCAGGGACCAGTTTTGCAGAAAACAATTTTTCCAAGGGCAAGGTTGAGCTGGGTGGTTTCAGGATGATTCAAGAGCATTACATTTATTGTGTACTTCATGTCTAAGGCCACCGCTGATCTGACAGGAGGTACCAGTCCATGGCCTGCAGGTTGGTGACCCCTACCTTAAAGGCTCTCAGAAAAGATTTTGAGGACTGACGCAAGGTGTTCTTTCCCTGACCCTCATGAAAAAGTATCAGTGATTGTTTTGGCATCCTTTTCATCCTAGGAAAGTGAAAATGTTAGTTGCTCAGTCATGTCCAATTCTTTAGGACCCCATGGACTGTAGCCCACCACGCTCCTCAGTCCATGGAATTCTCCAGGCAAGAATACTGGAGTGAGTTGCTATTCCCCTCTCCAGGGGATCTTCCTGACCCAAGGACTGAACCTGTAACTCCTGTGCTGCAGGCAGATTCTTTACTGAGTCACTAGGGAAGCCCCAAGGAGGGGGGGAAATCAGTTAATTTGCAAGAGATATAGTTCAAAAGGGCCAGTTTTATAATTCAACTTTGTAGATAACCAGGGTCAGATGAACCCTGAAAATCTTCCCTCACCCTGGGAAGAACAGAGGAAAGTGTACAACGTAAGCAGTGATCTGTCCATAGACTAGTGACCAAGCCTGACTTCAGAGATGGATTTTTTTAAAGGTCATTGTGTTCTTAAAGGTTGTTTCTACATGACCTCAACATAGCGAGTTAAATAGTGGAAAATTCAGCCAAATCTCCTGATTGTTTTATCATGAAACTGCAGTCCTAAGGCACAAAATATTCATTTTAGGAAAATTCCACTTCGTGCAGCAAGGACTTCTTCAGCAATTACGAGGTGCCCATACTGTGCATGTTTCTACGAGCAGTAGGAAACATTGTATTCTGACCACTACCTTTAAGCCAGTCCTAATTTGGTTGCTGTGATAAAGCACAAGTGTTATAGGAGTGGGGATGGGACAGTAAATGCTGTAAATTTGCAGAAAGAAGTTCGTGTGCCCAGAAACTGAATGCAAATCAAGCATATTGAAGAGATGCAGAAAGGCACTTTGGTTGGAGTTTGTTGGTTTTTTTTTTCCCCTTCAACCAGGGAGTCCATTAAACTGTGTTACTGGAGAATTTACTGTGGGCTGAGCTCAGCTTAGGCACTAGGGATTTACTTTAGAAGGGAAAACCATGACTCTATCCAGGGGGCGTAGTATTCCATCCCATGGTAGAGGGAGACAGGGTAGGAAAATACAGGCAGGTTGGGAAAATGCGAAAGGAAACAAATGTACTCGCATAATTAGAAACACCGTGAGTAAAAGCCAGATGTCGACGGGGGGCCGTGGGTGGTGTGGAAGAGATGAGGAAGGATGAGGAAAACAGAAGATTTGGGACGATTTCTGGAAAAGCCAAAAGTAGAGTTAAATGTTCGTGCCCTGTGGAGAGTGTGGCTTGGCAGAAAGAGGGGAAGAATAATATTCCAGAGCTGGTGGGGGTTGGTGGCTTGTGAGGAGGCAGAAGAGACCGTGTCTATCACACTCGCCCTCCATCCGCAGCCCACTCCCCTCACTCTGTCCCGTTGCATCCTCTCGCTCACCCTGTCTCACAGAGGGAAAAGGAACAGAGGCAGATGGGTGCTTGGAAGCATCAGAGCTTCCAATTTAATGCTGATGTTCGACTGGGGAAGGAGATCATGAAACCTAATTGCCTCTCAGAACAGCATTTGTCTGATTTTCCCATGAGGTATCAGAGGGTATTCAGTGCAACTGGTCACAAGGTCGCCGGGTTTTCATGTCTCTCCTGGCTCTGGGTTCCCGCATGACTGCGCCTGGCAAGCGAGACTGCCTGATCTCAACCAGTAGCCTCAGTCCCATGCCAGACTCCAAGACCAATCTTGGTTTCTGGCAGTGGTCAACATTTTGTCCACTCTGTTGTCTAGCTACTGGTCCAGCCTGACTGGGGCTACTACCTTGTTCCCCAATAATCAGGTTCTTACCTATTTCTTGACCAGACCTCTGTCAAAAGCCCTAGTTTTCTCCAAAGCTGCCTCTCTGTCTTGTGTATTCATCTTCAGTGACTGAGATCCAGGCTTGTTTCCCAGTCTCCCCAGGGAACCTTCCTTGAAGCCCAGTCTCATTAGCAACTGGGATGCCCTGCCTCTGACCTCTAATTCAGTCCCTGCCAGGCCGTCCACAGCCAGCTTTCTGCCTGTTCTTACTGATGGCCTGTCCCTTGGACCTCCAGTAATCAAAGTACTAGTCCTACCTGAAAAGAATGCCTGAATATTGGTATTGGTGTTCACTTCACCTAGTGGTGCTCCTACTCTCTTCCCTTTTGGAATAACATCAGATTCATAAATTTATATCGTTTGACACAGATTCCTGGCCCTACTCTGTTCAGATCCATTGATTTTCTCAAGAAAGATTCGTCCTAGGCTTCTGATCCCAGCTTTACTTATATTCACCCATTCCACTAACTGATGCCAAAGATGTAACAGAGGAAACACTGTAACAACATTGTCTTCCACTTCTCAGACCCTCAGTCACTATAGAACCAAGATCATCGGATCTGAATACCAGGCAGAAAAACTTTCCAGCTTGATTGACTCAGAATCCACTCTTTCTCCTCATGAGCATGATCCATCTCATGTCTCCCCCCAAACCTACTTGAATTTCAATTCTAAAACTTATTTGTCTCTCTGGTCTTTTTTGCATATGGAATTGAGTTGAACAAAAAAGAAAAAAATGTCTACAAATCCTGAAATTATGGAGGAAAGGGAAGAAGTTGAATGAAAACTCCCAGGACCTCACAGCAATTCTAGGTCAGAAAGGAAGGATAAGAAACAGGCAGGAAGAAAGGATCAGGCAAGAATCCTCATGGCTCTGTTACTATGACAGCCCTGTGACTTGTAAATTTCCTTCTCTCAAGTGTGAGTTGCATCTANCCTGGGTCGGGAAGATCCCCTGGAGAAGGAAATGGCACCCCACTCCAGTACTCTTGCCTAGAGAATCCCATGGAGGGAGGAGCCTGGTGGGCTACAGTCCATGGGGTCACAAAGAGTCGGACATGACTGAGCGACCTCACTTTCTTTCTTTCTTTCAGTTGAATACTAAGATGAATAAGGATTTCAAGAGCTGCAACTGAGCTTCTCAAGGTAGAGATTCAGAGAGACCAGTATGTTCACTCAGTCATCTTTCATTATTTCAGAATTGCTGAATTTTAGAGCTAAAAGAAGTGAAGAAGGTGAAAATGCTAGTCATTTAGTCATGTCTGACTCTCTGCCACCAGATAGGCTATAGGCCCCCAGGATCCTCTGTCCTTGGGATTTTCCAGGCAAGAATACTGGAGTGGGTAGCATTCCCTTTCCCAGGGGATCTTCCCCACCCAGAGATTGAACCTGGGTCTCTTGCACTGCAGACAGATTCTTTATCATCTGAACCACCAGGGAAGGTCTCTGCAAGTGAGTCCTTCTGAATACTGGGGCTAAAATAAAAGCAAGTTGAAGGTAAGGAAAGACTCACTGGGGTTCTATACTTCAAGATAGGATAGTAACAACCCAAGACCAGCCCAGACTGTTACTGAGCATAGGGCATTGGGCCCGATAAAAACTGTTCCTGAAACTTAACTTAGTAATAAATGCTTGCAGGAAGCGGGGAGAGAGAAGAATAAAGAGGATTCATTTAATATTCCTGACACGTTCCTCAAGATTCTTTCAGAACTGCAAACATCTGATTGGGTTCAGCTAGATCAGGTTGGGTTGAGTTGGTCACCCACGTATATGCTCACTGTTAGAAGTTCAGAGAAAGTCTCAATTAGTATCTGACAAGGTTGCCAGCAAACTCGCTGGCCAAGTTTGATATCAACTCAAAAGTCAAGGGACTGGGAGAGGACATGTTAGAGAAGGCACACAGAAATCTTCCAAGAATAATTCTTTCAGGAATTATGGAGTCTTCCCAATGCTCCTGAAGGTGCATGTTCTCACATTAAATTCCAGTTGCCACAACTCTCAGGCAAGAACCTAGCCTTCTTTCAGCTCAGACAGAGGAAGATACTTATGTTGCAAAGAACAAAGTTCAGCCCAACTTGGAGTAAGCACTGATTTCCTATCCAGGAGACGAGAAAGAGGAGAGATGATGCCAGGAAACATGACGTCATAGCCTCCAAAGACCATGCACAATCAAGGCTAGTTGTACAGACAGGCAATGAGTCCAGAGCATGCCTGTCTATCATGAATATGTTCCTTTGAAGGAAACCAGTATCATCTAGATCTTTCCTACCTAACCTTCCGACCATCTTGGGAGCATCTCTAGTAGCTAATAGATGGGCAATGGCAACTTTAGTAAGTATGATGGTTCTAAATTATTTACTTATTGAAGAGGAAAGATAGGGAAAAGAACCAAGAAGAGTGAAGAGAAAATAAGATGGAGAGAAAAGAAGCGAGGATAAAAGGAATAGGGGGAAAAATGAGGTAGAGAATGCTGAAGAGGTTGCCTGATGTTTCATAAAAAATTTGAGATTTGAAATCTGAACTATGTTCAATTTTTATTTTAGTGTCTAAATAGCTTTTATCCCCACCCAGTCACGATGGGGACAAAAAGTTGAATAAATAAATAGACTAAGTGGAATCCCATAGCCATGGAAGCAGATTTACATAAAGTTTTGGCTTCCTTTCCACCCCTTCGTAGAGACTGTCACTTTCCCCACCTCCATCATTGTCCACTCATCTCTTTTCAGTTCTATCTCAAGCTTAAGAGGGACCTGACATCCATACTGAACCAGGCTTCCAAAGCAGCCTTGGGGAAAAAAAATGAGTTTTCCAACTGTGAACCAGTGCCCACTGGAGCTCAGTTCTTCCGACTGCCCACATTTGGGAGTTAGCTGGGGAGCCTCGGTGTATTGACATCACATAGGAGTCTGATTCCAGAAGCCTGGAACAGAGACTTGGAGTTCTGAGCTCCACGGAAGGCCCTTCATTGGCAGCCAAAGTTTTTAAATGTGCTTGACAAACAGATAGGAAAATTGGCTGTATATACCTCTCCTATAACAGAACTATTTGCTTTGAGGACTGTGCCCAGAATCATTGCTTTGAGGGAAAAAAATGCATAACTTTGGAAAAGGATGACTAACTTATACAAAGAACTCTGGTCTGTGGGTCTTACCTTTGGGACTGCAAGGACTTCCTTCTGTAGTTATATCCTCGTATCAGCATCATCCACAGATACTCACCAAGGATCTGATCCAGAGAATAGGCTCCATTCTGAGAGACATACAGGACAGGGCCAAATCTTTATGTAACTAAGGCAGACATTCAGATAACAAAGAATATTTGGAAGGGAGAGGTCACAGAAAGAAAACTACTGATTGATTTAATATTAGGGTGTCTCATAAATGTATGAAAGGGGCAGTACCCTTATTATTAGTTAATTGAATTTATTTTACACTCAAAATTGTTTGTTTTTAATAAGCAATCACTTGGAAACTAAAGAACACAGAAAAAAATATATTTTTTAAGATGCAACTCCACCATGTAGATTTTCAGAAAAAAACAAATTTGAGTTGGAATTTCTTTTTCTTTTTAAATTTTTAAAATTAGTTTATTTTTTAATTGAAGGATAATTGCTTTACTGAGTTGGAATTTCTGCTTCACCATTTCCTTACCATTTGACTTTGAACAGAGGGGGCTAAGACTTCTTACAGACTTGTCATGAAGAGAAATGAAATGCTTTCTGGTACTGGTGTGTGCTTCTGAACAGGCATATAGTAAGTGGGAACTCTATTATTGCTGTGATGTGGGTGAATTGATGGATGATTGTCAGATACAGACCGTGGATTTCATAGGACTCTTAACAAAAGCACAGTTGAGTAAGCCCACGTGAAATCATCTCCACCTTATAGCAGATAGTAGAGTGGTTGACAATACAGTGTCAGGGCAAAGGTCAGGACTGAAATCCTAGCAGTAATGGGTAAATTCCTTAACCATTCTGAGCCTCAGTTTTGTTTTTTTTTTTCCATCTTTAAAATAGGGGTAATAATACTATTTCGTAGAGCTAGACTGAGGATTAAATGAGACAATCCAAATAAAATGTGCTTGAAACAAATGTCTGATACATAGTAAACACTGAATAAAAGTGAGTTACCTCTTACTACATAACCTAACTTTTATCCAGTTTCTAGCTAAAACAATGGGGCTTCCCAAGTGGCTCAAGTGGTAAAGAATCTGCTTGCCATGTGGGAGATGCCAGTTCGATCCCTGAGTCAGGAAGATCCCCTGGAGGATGAAATAGCAACTCACTCCAGTAATCTCGCCTGGAAAATCCCAAGGGTGGAAGAGCCTGGCAGGCTACAGTCCATGGGGTCACAGAGAGTCCTACATGACTGAGCATGCACAAATGCAGCTGCAAGAATGGGGCTGTTTCTTGTTCTGTTTTTATTAAAGACCTTGAAGTCTACTACACTGAATTTTTTTCACTTGTAGGGGGAGGAGTGAGCTATGAGTTCAATGGATTAGACTGGAGAAACTATCTATGTCTTATGATCAGTTATGGAAACTGGTGATATAGTGAGAAAAACCTGGAACTCTCACTTGGGGATTGGAGGCTGGGTCATTTATTATCTGACATATTAATTTTTTTGATCTCTAAAAGGAGAGCAATGGCATCTACTTTAAGAAGTATTGGGGGTAGAAAAGAGCTATTGAAAAATGATGGGAGTACCACATGAAGATTCTGGCACAGACTCAGTACACATGTGTTTGTTGAATTGATTTTACTGCAAAGACTCAGACAACTGGGCAGCAGTGGGATTCCAGGAAGGAGATGACCAGGTCAAAAATGCCAATGACTGGTAAGAATGCTGCCTATCTTCATTCTAGGCATGGCAGGTGATCTGGCAAGGAGAGAGAGAGGCTGTGTGCTGTGAACTTATTTTTGCATAAAATTACTAGGTTTTTCNTGATTTTACTGCGAAGACTCAGACAACTGGGCAGCAGTGGGATTCCAGGAAGGAGATGACCAGGTCAAAAATGCCAATGACTGGTAAGAATGCTGCCTATCTTCATTCTAGGCATGGCAGGTGATCTGGCAAGGAGAGAGAGAGGCTGTGTGCTGTGAACTTATTTTTGCATAAAATTACTAGGTTTTTCTAATACAATTGCCATGTGATCCATATTAAATATGGTATATATTACTATAGATTAAAAATAAATAGAGCATTCCCATCATCCCTCAGTGAGATCTCCTACTACAGTGAAGAAAGATTTGATTCAACATGGAAATCTTTTATTTCTCTGGCCTCCATTTCTCCTACTTTCTTTTTTTAAAATTATTACTTTTTAAAAACTTTATTTATGTATTTTAACTGGAGGATAATCACTTTACAATATTGTGATGGTTTTTGCCATACATCCGTATGAATCAGCCATAGGCATACATTCATCTCCTATATCCTGTGTCCCGCTCCCACCTCCTTCCCTGCACCCCCCACCCCAGCCACCAACCCTCCAGGTTGTCACAGAGCACTGGCTTTAGGTGCCCTGCATCATAGTTCAAACTCCCAATGGCTATCTATTTTACATATGTTAATATGTATGTTTCAATGCTATTCTCTCAAATCATCCCACCCGCTCCTCCCACTGAGTCCAAAAGTCTGTTCTTTAAGTCTGTGTCTCCTTTGTTGCCCTGCACAGGGTAGTCCATATCATCTTTCTAGATTCCTTGTATATGTGTTAATATACGATATTTGCCTTTCTCTTTCTGGCTTACTTCACTCTGTATAACGGGCTCTAGTTTCATCCACCTCATTAGAACTGATTCAAATGCTTTCCTTTTTACATTTGAGTAATATTCCATTGTGTATATGTATCATTTCTATTCTCATTCAGCTACCGTTTATTTATTCATCACAAGGAAAGAGTGAGTTAGATCTACCCCTCAAACCATTTTATAAAAGAGAGAACACAAACTCAGACATATGAGGAAGGAATCCCAAAGCTCACAGCTAGTGAACATGAAAGCTGGGATTTGAATCTGTACCTTGAGATGCTGTGTCTTTGGCTCCTTCCATTGAGCCCTGAAGCCTCTGGTACGTCAGCCCCACCTGTGAATCTATATGGTGAGGCTGGTCTGAGAAGCCAGTACTCGGGCCATGAAAGAAAAGGTATAGCCATGGGCTGGAGTTTTCTCCCACTGTGACTTTTTGCTCATTCCCAAAACTGTCTCAAATCAAGTTGAAATGGTGGGGCAGGGCGACGGGGGAGAGGGGGAGCAGGTGGCTGCTTTTCTATGTTTGAATTCAATAAATTAAGGCTTTATTTGATTTCAAAAAAGAAAAAAATAATTTAAAAGCCGTTCTAGAGGAACTTAGCACCCTTTGTTGGTGTTTTTCTTGGGAGCTTATAATGAGCTCATAAATGCTAAAGAAGAATGCTCTGTGGCTCCCAGCAGTGCTGAGTCAAAGCAGCCACGTTAGAGAACAGAATTCCACCAGGGCTGGGCATCTGCATGCCACCTCACCACCGCAGGGCTGGCCTGCTCACTGCCGGAGGAGCACCACCATCTGCTTAGTCATCTCCCACCTTTGCCTGCTTCCACACTCCCCATGGCAGTCTCTGGCCTAGATTAGTCCCCTGGGAGGATGGCTCCAAAAGTCTCATTTGAAAATCAGCTTTAGGAGTTTTGAGTTCTCCATAGGCTTGGTCATGTGCTCAGTACCCATGGCTGTTCCTATTAACGCAAGTTCATGAGCCCAACGCACAGTGAGGCCAAACTGAAACCCGAGCAGAGAAAGTTTATTGCAGAGCCATACAAGGGGAAGAGGTGGTTCATGCTCTTTAGCCTTGAGCTCCCCCAAGGGTTTCAGCAAAGTATTTTTAAAAGCCAGATTGGTTGGGTGTGGGGGCCACTCAGAGGGTACAGGATCAGATCCTGAACAATGGACTGGTTGACTGATGATGAGGAAGCAGAGTGGTGTCACAGGGGAGAACTTTATCAGCCCTTAGGCTCCAGGAGGCCTGGGGCTATGTGCTCATGGTCATCAGGTGGTTAACATCTTCCATTTGGTAGATTTTCACACCTGC
The DNA here is from genome assembly GCA_006410735.1 of Raphicerus campestris. Lineage (NCBI taxonomy): Eukaryota > Metazoa > Chordata > Mammalia > Artiodactyla > Bovidae > Raphicerus > Raphicerus campestris. The sequence continues at coordinate 2,705,143 of SJYW01024970.1, forward strand.
AACCCAACTCAGGAAATGTGAATCAAGAAGTTATCTTATACCAGGAAAGGGCCTGTCCCTGGATGCCCCCATAGGGTCCTGCCCAGTTACATACTCAGAGCTTAGCAAGGACCATGAAAAGTGGCTCNTGCGAATGTACGAAAGACCCCTCTCCTCCCCAGCTCATTGCTGGCATGCCCTGGGCCACCTTGCCTGCCAAGCCTCCCCCACTACTGTTTCTCAACTCAGCAACACACAAGACACAGGCAAGCATGTGCATGGGCCTCCATCCACACTCCATCCCAGCTCCTCTAGGAGGGGTCACAAGCTTGTGGGGGGCGAGGGGTGGTGGTGCAGGGAAACATGGAGGGAAGCGGAAGAGCTAGAAGGCATCTCTTGAAGAAGGAAAATGGAACCCAAATCCAGGTTCTTGAAACAACCAGGATGTGGCACACATACCTAGTTGACTGTGCTCCCTCAATTACCAGGAGCAACATTTTGGTGCATTTAAGGCAGATGGGGAGAGAGTGAGTTCTAAAAAGTTCAAGGAAATGGGGTCAGGTGAAGTCATCTCCATTCATCTCTGTCTCTAAGCCCAGACACCATGGCCTCTCTCCCACTCCTGAGTCCCCATTGCCTCTGTCTCCTTCTTACCCTATGGATGCCCCTTGACTTCTAACTGCCCACCTCATTCTCACTCATTCTGGGAGAAAGAACCAGGGCTTTGGAGTCAGGCAGGGGTAAGTTCAAACCCAGACTTTCCTTCCTACTCCCTATGTGGACCTGGACAAGTTTCTTGTCCTCTCTCACTTAAGTTTCAAATCTGTACAATAGAACAAGAGCAGCTACAGAAAGAACCTAGTGCCTTTCTCAGCAAAATGATATTAACCCTCTTCCCTGGCTTCTTTAAGGTCCTTTCAGCATGGCTTCATCTTGCTCATCCTTCATAGTGATAGAGAGGCCCTTTCAGAAACTTGCAAAGAGTATCTTTAATATTTAGGTTTCCCACTCACACCCCACCCGCAGTGTGCAGGATCCAATACCCCTCTTTAGTTAGTCATCAAGATGGTGACAAAACCAAGTGTAGATTGTTTTAGAATCTTCACTCCAACTCACTTTGCCTCTTCTCTCCTATTAACTTGTCAGGATGGAGGGCGAGTGGTGGGATGGTGATATCCAGTTTCATACCCACACAGAAGAGGAAAACCAAACTCAGAAGGCAGGAGATATGTTTTGAAGACTCAAAGGAGTCTTTGAGTACAGGGAGTGAGAAAGAATCATTGAGTCTTATGGGGCACGATGCTAGAGCCTAAGAGCACTTTGTAAATGGTACCCCTTTTCTTCTCCAGAATTCTGAGCCAACTGAAAAATACGAAGGAAGAAGAAAGCAGATGGAGAGCAAAATATTACCTTTGTTATGATTAAAGCTGGTGGACGGGGCTTAACCAGGGAACAAGTGGGTTTTCTCATTCTGTATCCCAGAATCACAGGGAATTACCTGCCTGTTACAGACACTGCTGGGCTGGGGCATGGTCCCTGAAGGGCAGATCCTGACCCTGGAAAACTCGAGATCTAGAGGAGCCAGACAGAGGGTGTGTTTCCTGTACTGGGCTCACTTCAAGTGAAAGAGGATGAAGAAGGGACCAGGCTACACCTTCCTTTCCAAATTCACCAGTTTAGGTCACTTCTCCTCCAGGGGAGGAATGAGTAGATGAAGAAAAGTCAAAAGTGGAGTCCCATCATTTAGAAGGAATGAGGAAGGTGTATTCAACATTTTTCCAAACCCAATACAACAATTTTTTCTTTCAATTTGATAGAGCAAAAACATGTATATACATATGTATCTATCAATATGTATAAACTATTAAACATATATATGTGTATATATGTATTTATACATATGTTTATGTCTATACACATATATAGATACATGTTATACAAAAATTAGAAGAAAATAATTATCTTTTCATCATTTTGTGAATAATAAATGCATTTAGCACTTAATAATAAATGGAGAAATTAAAAGACACTTGCTCCTTGGAAGAATAGCTATGACAAACCTAGACAGTATATTAAAAAGCAGAGATATTACTTTGTTGACTAAGGTTCATATAGTCAAAGCTATGCTTTTTCCAGTAGTCATGTATGAATATGGGAGTTGGACCATAACGAAGGCTGAAAGTGAAAGTCGCTCAGTCATGTCCAACTCTTTCTGACCCCATAGACTATACAATCCATGGAATTCTCCAGACCAGGATACTGGAGTGAGTAGCCATTTCCTTCTCCAGGGGATATTCCCAACCCAGGGATCAAACCCAGGTCTCTCGTATTACAGGCAGATTCTTTATCAGCTGAGCTACCAGGGAAGCCCAAAGAAGGCTGAGCACCGAGGAACCAATACTTTCAAACTGTGGTGCTGGAGAAGACTCTTGAGAGTCCCTTGGAATGCAAGGAGATCAAACCAGTCAATCGTAAAAGAAATCAACCTTGAATAGTCATTGGAAGGACTGATACTGAAGCTGAAGCTCCAATACTTTGGCCACTTGATGTGAAGACTGACTCATTGAAAAATACCCCCAATGCTGGGAAAGATTGAAGACAGGAGGAGAAGGGGGAAACAGAGGATGAGATGGTCAGATGGCATCACTGACTCAATGGACATGAGTTTGAGCAAATTCTAGGAGATAACGAAGGACAGGGAAGCCTGGCGTGCTGCAGTTCATGGGGTCACAGATAGTTAGACATGACTTAGAGACTGAACAACAGCAACAAAAATCATTATAACAGCTAGAACAGTAACTAAACCCTGGAACAGAGGCATATACTCAGTCATATTGATTCCATCATATTTACTAAGCAATGGAAACTGACACAAATACACAGATACACTTAAGCCAATGTAGAGTAAGAGAAGTACTAGAAAGAAAGTCTGGCAGAGAGAGAAATGGCCTTGACCTAGAGTGATCAAGAAAGTTCCCACAGCCAAGGTGACATGTCCAATACATGTTCCAGAAAGATGTTCTTAGACAAAAACGTTGAAACAGAGAGTAGTCCAGTCTCTACTTATATTGAGGTCTTATATTCTTAAAGAAAGTAATAAGCAAATTTTCATATTTTTATCTACATCCAGCCAGTCTCTCTTTGGGCTTGTTGCCACCCTTAGGTATAGGAAAAGTAACAGCCAAGGTCAGTTTGGCAAATCCTTTAGATTAGAGAGTGGGGGTGTACACACCCTTCCTAACCACTCATCCTAACTCAGTATTCTTTCTTCTATGTGGGATGCTGTTTAGAGCCGAGAATTCATTTCTGTCTAATTCTCTCACTTCCCTGCTAATGTCCATCCCTTAGTGGACAATCCTGTCTCCTCACTAGTTTTTCTTTTCCTCTGTTCCTCTGATTCAGCCCCTCCAGGCCACAGTAACCTATCCTCTCCCCAAGAGCCCACACCCTACCATGTGGCTGGCACCTTTCGTCAGACCGCATCTCTAGGCACTGGTGGTGCAAAGCAAGCTAACGTCAGCACTTTCACCTCCCAAGCCAGTCCTTTCGGCCCCTTAATCACACATCATGCCTTCTCCTGACTTTCCCCCTATCTGTCAGCACATTCCCAGCTTAAGTTAACCCAGACACACTCCCCTGGAGACACATGACAGCACCTCCCTAGCCTAGATGTATACAGTTTCCCCTGGTTCAACAGAAACTGTAGCCCCTGAGCTGTAGAAGGCTACAAGCCACGTTAGAAACACAAAAACAGATCCCTGAGTACCCGCTTGAGTAAAGAGCACGGAGTCCTCGCTGGGTTTCCTGAAGGGGGCCCGGGGCCCATGAGGACACAAATGGAACATCACAATGTTCAAGTCAGTTGAAAGTTGGCTGCTCACATCCAACTTCTGTTTCATTTTTGTTGTGGCCGTGTAGATGTTTTAGCAGCCATCTTTGACCGTGCCTTAAACTCAGCTACCGACCCTCTCATCTGAGTCCTTTTCTCAGGTGTAAAATGAAGTTGTATTATCAACGAGACTCAGCTCATGTTTCCAACATTAGAGAAGTGCTAGAAAATGGCAACCCACTCCAGTGTTCTTGCCTGGAGAATCCCAGGGATGG
>SJYW01024970.1:2710028-2721651 GCA_006410735.1 Raphicerus campestris
AAGAAAGTAATAAGCAAATTTTCATATTTTTATCTACATCCAGCCAGTCTCTCTTTGGGCTTGTTGCCACCCTTAGGTATAGGAAAAGTAACAGCCAAGGTCAGTTTGGCAAATCCTTTAGATTAGAGAGTGGGGGTGTACACACCCTTCCTAACCACTCATCCTAACTCAGTATTCTTTCTTCTATGTGGGATGCTGTTTAGAGCCGAGAATTCATTTCTGTCTAATTCTCTCACTTCCCTGCTAATGTCCATCCCTTAGTGGACAATCCTGTCTCCTCACTAGTTTTTCTTTTCCTCTGTTCCTCTGATTCAGCCCCTCCAGGCCACAGTAACCTATCCTCTCCCCAAGAGCCCACACCCTACCATGTGGCTGGCACCTTTCGTCAGACCGCATCTCTAGGCACTGGTGGTGCAAAGCAAGCTAACGTCAGCACTTTCACCTCCCAAGCCAGTCCTTTCGGCCCCTTAATCACACATCATGCCTTCTCCTGACTTTCCCCCTATCTGTCAGCACATTCCCAGCTTAAGTTAACCCAGACACACTCCCCTGGAGACACATGACAGCACCTCCCTAGCCTAGATGTATACAGTTTCCCCTGGTTCAACAGAAACTGTAGCCCCTGAGCTGTAGAAGGCTACAAGCCACGTTAGAAACACAAAAACAGATCCCTGAGTACCCGCTTGAGTAAAGAGCACGGAGTCCTCGCTGGGTTTCCTGAAGGGGGCCCGGGGCCCATGAGGACACAAATGGAACATCACAATGTTCAAGTCAGTTGAAAGTTGGCTGCTCACATCCAACTTCTGTTTCATTTTTGTTGTGGCCGTGTAGATGTTTTAGCAGCCATCTTTGACCGTGCCTTAAACTCAGCTACCGACCCTCTCATCTGAGTCCTTTTCTCAGGTGTAAAATGAAGTTGTATTATCAACGAGACTCAGCTCATGTTTCCAACATTAGAGAAGTGCTAGAAAATGGCAACCCACTCCAGTGTTCTTGCCTGGAGAATCCCAGGGATGGGAAAGCCTGCTGGGCTGCCGTCTATGGGGTCGCACAGAGTCGGACACGACTGAAGCAACTTAGCAGTAGCAGAAACAACTTTGTAAGTTTGAATCTGTTCCAGGCAGACAGGTCAATACAGAAAATCATTTGAAAGAAAAGATACCCATGTGATCTGAGAGTTGGATTAATATCACTCCCCCTCAGGGACAACGGTTCTGGGTCCAGAGCAAACTTGACTAAGGCAAAAGCATTAGAAATTCAGTCCTTAGAAATAACCAGTGTTCTGTATAAGTTTTAGTGGAAACCACTTTGGCTGGATACACCCATGAGAGATGAACTAGTTCTGCACCAATTGCCATGCTGATCACAACTAGCCAGTTAGGGTAGACATTCAGACATCACTCTGACTCCCTCCCCCTGCCCATTCTCTGCATTCAACTGGACAAACTCAATTTGACTGTACTGAGTTCTTTTATTCCATTTCCATGGTGACCACTCAGTTGAGACCCTCTCCCATTGACCTTCATCTGGATTATTGGAATATCCTCCTCTGTGGTTGACTCTGCATTTCTTCCATCTCAACCCACCTAACATTCTGAAATCAGATTTATTTTCCTGACTTCAATCCACTGTTTAATAGTTTTAATTGTTCCACATGCCCTCCCCACAAAGACCTAAAGTATCCATCAACAGATGAATGGATAATGATGTCACACACACACATACACACACACACAATGGAATACTACTCAGCTATAAAAAAAAGAATAAAAATTTGCCATTTGCAGCAACATGAATAGATTTGAAGGGCATTATGCTAGCAAGTGAAATAATTCAGACAAAGAAAGAGAAATGCTATATGATACCACTTATATGTGGAATTTTTTTCAAAATATACAACAAACTAGTGAATAAAACAAATGAAAACAAGCAGACTCACAGATATAGGGAACAATCTATTGGTACCAGTGGGGAGAGGGAAGAAGAGAGGGGCAATGTAAGAATAGGGGGAGAAAGGTTATTATGACATTATGTGAAATCATGTGTGTGAAACTTTTCAAAACTGTAAAACACTATATAATTTAAAGAATCTTTCATTCAATTAAAAAGAAAGCCCAAACTCTTAAGGGGTATCTGAGGTTTTCTTAAATCCTGCCCCATCTGCCATGCTCATCTAGTTCTCTGACTCTGTTCTCGCCCTGGACCCCAAGACACAGCAAACTACCATGACTCACCATTGCTCAAATTCTATCTTCCTGTGGTCTGCTTTTCTTTTGCTTATTCTTCACCCCATCCTTCCCTTATGACCTATTTATTGGCTAAAAACCATCCCTTATAGTAGGAGGTATTTGTGATTAGCTGGCCCAGCACCCATTTATCTGGGGCTTGTACTTCCTAATGTTCCATTCATCAAGTAGCCACTTGACCCAACATGGCCAATGTGAGTATTCCATCTCCAAGCTAGAGTGATTGGTCCAGATTTGATCATGAGAGTCATCCAGGAAAAATCAGGATCTTCCAGAAGTTTGAACAGATGTGTGTTAGACACAAGGAGGTCTGTGGAGTTAAGTGCTCCCAGCAGTTGTCTTTCTTGGCACCTGGAGAGAACCTCTGTGATGCTCAGCTCCAGGTTCTGCTCTGCATGTTGGTTTCACTCTCAGGCAGAGTCCTGATGTCACTGCAAGCCTTTGGATACATCTGTATCTGAGGTCAGACCTGCCTTTGTACTTACCAGTTGCATGAAGCAATAAATAGTTTCCTGTTTCCTTTCAATAAAAAAGTTTTAAATAAATATTTCCCCTTTTAAAAAATAATAATTCCCTTTTTGCTTAAGTTGAAGTTGGTTTTCTGCCACTGATCAGTTGAAAAGAGTCCTGAGCAGGACTTTCCCTACATTTTATGACAAGTATGAAAAGAAATACAGATATTATGCCTCAAAGCATGTATGTAAGTATCATTTCTACAGAGAACACTGTAAACGAATCCAGGGCAGTTTATCTTGTGCATATCTGCGACCTCTGTGGTAGGGAGCTCAGAATAGGACTTCAAACTCACTGTTCACATGGTTGAGTGAATAAAAAGATAAATATTAGACAAGAATAACCAGTTCCCCAACATGACTCTTACCGACCACCCTCATCCATCCATAAACTCTGGAAATGTAGTCAATTGCACATTTTGCTGCCAAGGACATTTCCAATCTGTAAAAATAAAATAAAATAACATTATCTGTGTTTCCAGACTTTATGGACACCCTGTAGAATTCTGAGTGGGAAAACATGACTTGGGGGCTGTACAGACTCAGCTTTTCCCACAGCTCTGGGTCTGAGCTGAGTCAGCTGAGGGACTCTGTCTCAGCTCCATGGGCCCTAGTAATTAATGCCCAGACTCTGCTAGACCTGGGAACCATGTAGCTGCTGAGAGAGGCTTTTAGAAGGGAAGGAAGAGATCAGACCTCTTGAGGAGCACCCTGAAAAGGGAGCTAACATAAGAATATTCACAGGATGAGAAGGCAAGCCAGACACTCTGGGCACAAGAGCCTGCCCGCCATGTTCCTTACAAGCTGGGACAAGGCTTCCACCTTGTTGTACCAGAAGATGATCTGTTTATCTAAGGGGTTTTTAAGCAGTGCCTCAGCTTATTTAGTGGTTGCGTCTTTCTCTAATTCCCTGTTTCTTCTTCCCACATTTGAGGTGGTAGCCCAGGCCTCTGGATGAAAGCCTTCTTTGGTGGTGGAACTACCGGGTGACAGGGCCTGTTTGCTTCTGCCTTTCTTGCCCCACCAGCCCCCACCTACCTCAAACCACCATTTTTCCCTGTTCTTCGGAAAGAACCCAGTGGCCCAGTGAGTAGCTGTTTCCAGTCAACCAGCCAAGTAGAAACTGGGTCAGAGCCCCATCCCGCTGTGCTGCCTGGTGCTGCTGAGGGCAGTGGGCAGACCGCGCTCCAACCGCGCTCCTCTCCTCCCCTCCCCATGCTCGGTGGGCAGCACTTGATCCTCTCTGTCTGACAGTGCAGGACCCAATTCCTGCATGCACCTAGGAGATTAGGAAGATGATGCCACGCCTGACCAAATTGCCTGACCACCTGTGCCTCTTGCGTCAAGGGAGTGAGAAGGCAGAAGCTTTCCCGTTAAGAGCAGACATCATTGCGGGGAGGAGGGAACACATATTTCTCCCCAAGATCAGACTTCTTCCTACAAGAGTGTTATGCCTGCTCCTAACAGGGCTACAATCTGGAAGCAGAATAATGTGATTTGAATGAAGCTATTTGAGTCTTGTTGGAGTGAGTGCACAGGACTTTCCAGGTGGTGCAGTGGTAAAGAATCTGCCTGCCAATGCAAGAGACATGGGTTCAATCCCTGGATTGGAAAGATCCCTTGCAGAAACAAATGGTAACCCACTCCAGTATTCTTGCCTGGAGAACCCCATGGACGGAGGAGCCTGGTGGGCTACGGTCCATGGGGTAGCAAAGAGTTGGACACAACTGAATGACTAACAGTTTCTTTCACTTTCCTCTGGTTTCTAGTCAACCTTCCAGAGAGCAGTCTGCACTCACTGGTCCTTGCTCTTACCCACTCTTCTGTCTTCAGTCCACAGTAATCTACCTTCACATCCCACCACTGCTCTGTTCCAGCCAAGGGCACTGTTATAAACTGAAGTGCATGCCCCAAACAAAATTCTGTTATTTGTTGTACTGGAATGTACTGGAGTATCTCAGTACCTCAGAATGGGATTGTATTTGAAGATAGGGCCTCTGAAGGGGTGCTTAAGTTAAAAGGAGATCATAAAGGTTGGGCTCTAGGCTGGTAGAATCCCTATGGACAATGGAGCCTGGAGGGCTGCACTCTATGGGGTTGCAAAGAGTCAGACACAACTGAGTGATTAAGCACACCCTTTAAAGCAGCACATTCTAATCCAGTAGGACTGCTGTCCTTTTTGTTGCTGTTTTTTTGTTGTTGTTGTTTTCATCTTTTTGGTCCTGCTGCATGATGTGCTGGATCTGAACTCCCCGACCGGGGATAGAACTCAATGCCCCTGGCCCCTGGAGTGGAAGCAGAGTCAACCACTGGACCACCAGAGTAGTCCGGAGGACTGAGCCCTCATAAGAGGAAGAGGCATTCACTGAGGAAAGGCCATGCAAGGGGGTGGCCAGAAAATGGCCATCTGGCAGCCAAAGAGACAGGCTTCAGGAGAAACCAACCCTGCCAGTACCTTGATCTTGGACTTCACACCTCCAGAACTGTAAGACACGGAATTTCTGTTGTTTCCCACCCAGTCTGTGGTACTTGGTACCGCAGCCCTAGCGCACTGATACAGGCACTAGCAATATTCTTGCCAAATTCAGAGAGTGCTTTGAATCCTTGCCCTCTGAACCTCCCTGCAACCTGTGAAACTATTAGGACTCATGATCCCTGAAACTCTCCTCCTCTGTAGTTCTTGTGAGGTTTCTCCTTCTGATTTTTCTTCCACCACTGGCTACACTTTTCAGTGCCCTATATGTACTCATCACTTTCCCTATATTTGCATAGTTTCCCAGGGTTCTACCCTCAGCCCCCTTCTCTCCTCTCTAAGTATTTTGCACTGAATCACCAACCAAACCCAATGACTACAGCTGCCTCCATGTGTGATGACCAAAACATCTAAACCTCCCATTCAGACCACTCTGCTCGTGTGTGCACGAGCATCTCCTGAAAATCACCCCTGGATGACATGAGGTTAAACTTACCATGACAAATGACAAACTAATTGTGGATCCCGCCTGTCCCTCCAGATTTTCTTCCTCTCTTCCTGCTGTAGCCAGTAGATTTATAACTGCCCCAAATGGGAATCTTCATCTTTTCCTAAATTTCCTTCTTAATCCCCCATATTCAATTGGTAACCAAATCTTATTGCTTCTTCCTCTTTGCTATAGATTGAATGCTTGTGTCCCTCCAAAATTCTATTGAAATCCTAATTCTCAATATAGTGGTATTTGGAGATAGATCTTTAGGAAGTAATTAGGTTATGAAGGTGGAACCCCTGTGATGAATTTAGTGCCCTTCTGAAGAGAAGAAAAAAGCCAACTTTTTCCCACTCTCCTTGTAAGACAAGTGAGAGGGCCTTCCTTGGTGGTCCAGTGGCTGAGACTCCACACTCCCAAGACAGGGGGCCCAGGTTCAATTTTTAGTTGGAGAACTAGATCCCACAGGCCACAGCTAAGAGTTTGCATGCCACAATTAAAGATCCTGCATGCTGCAATTAAGACAGGGAGCAGTCAAATAAATAAATTTTAAAATTAAAAAATAGAAATAAAAATTTAAAAAGGACAGAGTGAGAAAGCAAACCAGGAAGCAGGCCTTCAACAGACTCCAGATCTACAGAATCAGAGCTAGCACTTCTGCATGGCAGAAACAGCCTTTTACAAGGTGGCCCTGCTGCCCCTTCCAGACTGTGCTCCCAGGTTTCTCTGCTTTTCTCCCAAACCCAATTCCTCCAAGTGCCTGGACTCACTGTGCTCTTTCACAGGCTGCCTCACACCGAATGGCTTCACACATGTTACCTTCTCTCCCTGGAGTGTCCTACCTCCAACATCCAAAATACTCCTTTTCCTCCATCAGATCTATGCCTAAATGCTATCTCCCCTGTGAAGAATTCCCTACCATTTCGGGGACTGACTTAAAGGATAATCTTTTGTCACACATGACACTTGACATATTTATTTAACAATATTATGCTTTTACTGTGTTATAATTATGTGTATGTCTGGCTTCCAACCTAGACTGGAATCTCTTTGGAGGCAAGAATTACATCTCTTCTCTCTCTTTGTATACCTATTACCAGAACAATGTCTGCTAAACCAGTGGGCTTGCAACGTGTAGCAAACATCTGTTAAGTGAAAATGTGAAGAAAGAGACAGCCAGATAAACAGTGGCTGGAATAAGAGAGAAAAGGACCACAAACCCAAAGGTATTAGATGTGCTGTGGCTTTGAGATAAGTGAGTCAGAAAACATAAAAATTCCAGGTTGCTGCAGCATCAGTACTCAGCATAGTGTATCTGTGGGGGTGAGGGGGCTGGGGAGGTTGGGTAGAATCAGGGAGAAAGAAGGCAGGGAACTAAGGAGGAAATGCATTGTGGACCAATAATTGTGGTAAAAATGGTAGCAGCCTGAACTATAATTACAATAGGGAATTGCTGGCTATTAAACTAACTTGATGCAATTTAACTCATTAATTGGTTTTTCAAGTAATGAAAGACTTGGTCTCTGTGGCCTGGGAGTGTAGAGTTAGATCCAAAAGTCAAATAAGGAGAGGTATATTTCAGGGGAACATCAAGATCTTTCTAGTGATAATCTGTTTATGTTCAGTCAAAATGTTGGCGTCTTCATTCTGCCGCTTGCAAGCTCTGTAACCCTGAGTAAGTTAGCCTCTCTGAGCCCCAGTTTCCTCACTGTAAAATGGGCATAGTAACAATATACACCTGAACATTAATATTATAATGATAAAATATATTTAGTAGATTATAAGCCCTCAGTGCATGTTGACTTTTATTAGGAGTAAAAGTTCCCTATAACTGAAACTTTTAGAACAATGGTGGACTAATACTTAAGTGCAGACATTTCTCTTTTCACTCTCTCACTCACATTACACTTATTTGTATATCTTAACCTCAGTAGATGGTAAATTTTTGAGGCTGTCAAGTAAAAAGATGCACAATTTGAGAGTTTCAAGTTGAGTTTTATTTGGGGCAAAAATGAGGACTGTAGCCCAAGAGGCAGCAGATCAAGATAGCTCTGAGAGACTGCTCCAAAAAGGTAGTTCAGTTCAGTTCAGTTCAGTCACTCAGTCATATCCAACTCTTTGCAACCCCATGGACTGCTGCATGCCAAGCTTCACTGTCCATCATCAACTCCCAGAGCCTACTCAAACTCAGGTCCATTGAGTTGGTGATGTCATCAAACCATCTCATCCTCTGTTGTCCCCTTCTGTCTCCCACCTTCAATCTTTCCCAGCATCAGGGTCTTTTCAAATGAGTCAGTTCTTCACATCAAGTGGCCAAAGTATTGGAGTTTCAGCNTAGAACAAAGGACTGAACAGAACTAGCCAGCTGCAGACCATACCTCTCTGGTGATAGGCAGCCAGAGCCGGAAGCGGGCAATTGCAGCCCCAGAAAGACAGTATCTAGCAAACTGCAAATGGGCTTCTTTGCTAACTAAGAGTTCTTGGGGTTCTGGACAGTCAACATCCACCTGAGAAGGTGCGCCAGTTGTACACCCAGAAAACCAGGCAGCAGGGGTGGGGTAGGCAATAAGTCACAATGACCGCGCTTACCAAACACCTCATCACCTGAGCTTCTCGGACCTGGGAAGGGCACAAAACACTGGCCCAACTGAGTCTGCACCTCTGAGGACTACCTGAGTGCCTGAACCTGAGCAGCTTAGACCTGGGAGGTGCATGCAGCCCATGGCTGTCCTTGGATNGACACGACTGAGCTACTGAACTGAACTGAACTGAACTGAACTGGTGGCTCAGAGGGTAAAGTATCTGCCTGCAATGCAGGAGACCTGGGTTTGATCCCTGGGTTGGGGAGATCCCTTGCAGAAGGAAATGGCTACCCTCTCTAGTACTCTTGCCTGGAAAATTCTACGGACAGAGGAGCCTGGTAGGCTACAGTGTATTTGATCTCAAAGAATCACACATGACTGAGCAACTTCACTTAGATATGAGGAGAAGCAAAGATTGAGATTATAAAATCTGTTCCTAAAACATCTATCTGAAGACCTGACCCACCAGATTGCCTGGAACACAGAGTGCCTTACTCCACCCTGAACTCCTTTAGGGGGTGTTGAAGGTCAACAGCTGCAACCGTGCCCAGTTCAGTCTCTGCAGAGGCAGATGGTGAATGCTCTTGTTGTTCAGTCNACCCACCAGATTGCCTGGAACACAGAGTGCCTTACTCCACCCTGAACTCCTTTAGGGGGTGTTGAAGGTCAACAGCTGCAACCGTGCCCAGTTCAGTCTCTGCAGAGGCAGATGGTGAATGCTCTTGTTGTTCAGTCATCTGCATGGATCTTGGCAAGTGCCAATTTATACTTGACAAAGCTATAATATAAATATGTTTTATTTTGGTAATCTCCGGACTCTTTGAACATAGGAAGCATTTGATAAATATGTGTTGCATTGGGAGAATAGAGACCATTTAAGCATCAGAGAAAAGACTGGATTAGGTCACCTCCAAAATGTGATTAGACTCTGAAAGTCTCTGATTAATTAATTCATTCATTTACTCAACAAATGTCATTAAGTACCAACCATGTGCCATACAAAGGTTAGCTGTTAGGTACATGACACAGAAGCAGATATGGTCTCTGTCTGTTGATTCTAAGTCCCTATTGTGTTAAGAGCTGATTGTTATCTAAACTTCACCTTTTGTACCTTGAACTATCTTAAAGGTGGTACTGCAGTTCTTTGTTTTGTTTCTCTAAACTGCTTGCTCACTTTATGCTATCCTGGAAAGTCACTTAAGAGGAGAGATACCAAAGAGGAACAAAGTGGGAGTGGCTATTTTCCAAAGCACACAGCTGTTTTTGGAAATGCAAATCCAGACCTCTTAGATAATAAGGAAAGGAACTTTAATAGTAGCAACAAGTCTGGGAATATCTCCAACTTCTAGTGCTAATCTCTTTCATTATACTCTGATAGTCAATCCTCAAAGCTCCAGTGTAAGATAGTTTGAGAGGTGGACACATGACCTTAGAAAGTGTGGCCTTCTTGTACATTGAATCTAAATTCAAAAGTGGGAGATCCAAGTGGAAAAGAGGAAACATAGATCCCTTTGCTCAGAGGTAGAAGCCCTCCCATGTAGATAATGTNAAGCCACGTTCTTATCCATCCTCTCTCTGCTCTGGGGGGAAAAAACAAGGTGGAAGGGGCTGTACTGCAGGAAGAGGGTGCAGAACAAGCTGTCTGAGTTCCAGCCAGCTGCTGCTTGTCAATGAATTCTGACAATGGCCTCTGACTCAGTGAGCGTGGAAGCCAGGAATGTGCCTATGGGAAGATGTGTATAAGAGACAGCCCCCCACCCCGCCCCCCGGCCTTAGGACACAAATCTTTAATCCTTGCAGGTCATGAATGACCTTTGGGCATCTGTGAAATCCTAAAATTGCATGCAGAATTGAGTATGTAGGCTTTTCTTAGGGAGATGTCTTAAAACTTAAAATAAGATTCTCAAAGGTATGTGTGCCCCCCCAATCTCATATTAATAGCATACTTGTTATTGACTAAGCAGTTATTCTGAATGGGAGGCAAGTGAAATGTTCAGGAATGTGTTCCTATGGTGTTCACAACAGCCAGATCAATCAAACTCTCACCTGCTTCTGAACACATCTCCCAGAATTCTTCCAGAAAGTTTTCCTTGAAGAACCCTGAGTATTCTATAGCCCTCAGTGTTATCTTAGCACCGAGTCTGGAAAGGTTGCCTTACTTGAAGAGAAGCCTTCTACCAAAGTGGCCACAGATGATCCAAGGTTACCCACAAGGAGAGGATATCACAGGAACAATACTACAAGTCCTCTCCAGCTACAACCTCATTGGCCAAAATCAACAGGAGCCGGAAGACAAGGGATCTCCTTGATAGAGGTCATAAGATCAGCTTCCATAAAGTGTAGAATAGATCTGGAGGAGGAACTGAAGATATTCTTGCACAGTGTGTATGTGTGTGTGTTACCCACAATTCAGTTCAGTCCAGTTCAGTCGCTCAGTCGTGTCCGACTCTTTGTGACTCCATGAATCACAGCATGCCATGCCTCCTTTTCCATCACCAACTCCCAGAGTTCGCCAAAACTCATGTCCATCGAGTCAGTGATGCCATCCAACCATCTCATCCTCTGTCGTCCCTTTCTCCTCCTGCCCTCAATCACTCCCAATATCAGAGTTTTTTTCCAATAAGTCAACCCTTCGCATGAGGTGGCCAAAGTACTGAAGTTTCAGCTTCAGTATCAGTCCTTCCAATGAACACCCAGGACTGATCTCCTTTAGGATGGACTGGTTGGATCTCCTTGCAGTCCAAGGGACTCTCAAGAGTCTTCTCCAACACCACAGTTCAAAAACATCAATTCTTCGGTGCTCAGCTTCCTTTATAGTCCAACTCTCACATCCGTACATGACCACTGGAAAAACCATAGCCTTGACTAGACGGACCTTTATTGGCAAAGTAATGTCTCTGCTTTTGAATATTCCATCTAGGTTGGTCATAACTTTTCTTCCAAGGAGTAAGCATCTTTTAATTTTATGCCGGCAATCACCATCTGCAGTGATTTTGGAGCCCCCCAAAATAAAGTGAGCCACTGTTTCCACTGTTTCCCCATCTATTTCCCATGAAGTGATGGGACCAGATGCCATGATCTTCATTTTCTGAATGTTGAACTTTAAGCCAACTTTTTCACTCTCCTCTTTCACTTTCATCAAGAGGCTTTTGAGTTCCTCTTCACTTTCTGCCATAAGGGTGGTGTCATCTGCCTATCTGTGGTTATTGAGATTTCTCCCAGAAATCTTGATTCCAGCTTGTGCTTCTTCCAGCCCAGTGTTTCTCATGATATACTGTATATATAAGTTAAATAAGCAAGGTGACAATATACAGCCTTGA
>SJYW01024970.1:2726130-2740209 GCA_006410735.1 Raphicerus campestris
CCATGAAGTGATGGGACCAGATGCCATGATCTTCATTTTCTGAATGTTGAGCTTTAAGCCAACTTTTTCACTCTCCTCTTTCACTTTCATCAAGAGGCTTTTGAGTTCCTCTTCACTTTCTGCCATAAGGGTGGTGTCATCTGCCTATCTGTGGTTATTGAGATTTCTCCCAGAAATCTTGATTCCAGCTTGTGCTTCTTCCAGCCCAGTGTTTCTCATGATGTACTGTATATATAAGTTAAATAAGCAAGGTGACAATATACAGCCTTGACGTACTCCTTTTCCTATTTGGAACCAGTCTGTTGTTCCATGTCCAGTTATGTTGCTTCCTGACCTGCATATAGGTTTCTCAAGAAGCAGGTCAGGTGGTCTGGTATTCCCATCTCTTTCATAATTTTCCACAGTTTATTGTGATCCACATAGTCAAAGGCTTTGGCATACCCACAATTAGGGGGTAAATAATCTAAACTTGAATCCCCTGACCTTTACCTCTGACAAGTTAAGCTGCAGAAAATGGGATAAATAAAGGACTCAATTTTTTGCTCATCTCACTGTGTCAGTCACTGCAATTACATAGGCCAGTTCCCTATGGGTTATTTCACTTAAGACTAGTAACCCAAAATGGTAATAAAGGGTACAACTGGGAATGGAAACCAGATAAGTGTGATTCTAAACCCATGNCTCACTGTGTCAGTCACTGCAATTACATAGGCCAGTTCCTTATGGGTTATTTCACTTAAGACTAGTAACAACCCAAAATGGTAATAAAGGGTACAACTGGGAATGGAAACCAGATAAGTATGATTCTAAACCCATGCACTTGTCACTATACCTTGACATCCCAGAATGGGAAAGAGAACAAGATACTTGGAGAGTTTCTGCAGAAAATGCTCTCAGAGTTGGGTTCTTCTGGTTGGGGGGAGGTGGACAGGTGAGTTATAGAGGGTACAGACCCTAGGGCCAAATTTTACAAGACTGAGCCAAGGATGGGTACTGTTTGAACAAAAACTGTTTTCATATCCACTCTTGTATGAACATTAACTCATGTTCATTCACATAATACACACACACACACACACACACACACACACACACACACACACACAGCCTGTTGCAAGAAACTCATTGAGAATGGTAAGGATGGTGCAAAAGAGAAAAGCATAATAGGCTAGTGGAAAAATTATAGAAGACGCCTTAGTACTAAACAACTCCAACAAGATTCATCAAAGAAAAGTTTAAAACTGGCATCACACAAATATATTCAGGCTCTGTAGATGTAAAGACTAACATAGATGACATCTAGCATGGTTTTGAGTTCTTTAAAAAGCTCAGTAATTGCATTTGATGTTGAAAGTTTAACAATGATGGCCTGTTTTCTTCTAGTTGGGTTACTCTGACTCATACCAAAATAGTAGCCTGAATGGTAGAATCCACATCTTTAAGGCTTTGCTGGGCCTATCTATGGTAGTAACAACTCCTGAGTCCTCCCTATACACTGTCTCTTTGTTCTCTACTTCTTCCTTCATCCTGGGTAGTGAAAAAGTAAGTGATACTTCTAAAAGGCAAACCTCACTACTCAGCCAAGTGCTTGTCTTTGCTATGTCATGAACTGGGGCTTCCCTGGTGGCTCAGACAGTAAAGAATCCACCTGCAATGCAGGAGACCTGGATTTGATCCCCAGGTTGAAACGATCCTCTGTAGAAGGGAATAGCTACCCACTCCAGTATTCTTGCCTGGAGAATCTCATGGACAAAGGAACCTAGCAGGCTACAGTCCATGAGATCACAAAGAGTTGTACATGACCAAGTGACTAAGCACATTCGCATGCTGTGAACTGGCAGTATAACATGGGGCCAGGCCAGTCTCACTGTGGCCCTCAGTTTCCTCATCTGTAAATAAAAGGGTTAAACCATTGCCCTCTAGTTCTTTGTTTGGTCACTCTATTTCTTATACTACTCCTAACATTTTGGATCCCTAAGGCTTACATGGCTTCCCTGGTAGCTCAGCTGGTAAAGAATCTGCCTGCAATGCAGGAGATCCTGGTTCAATGCCTGGGTTGGGAAGATCCCTTGGAGAAGGGATAGGCTACCCACTCCAGTATTCTTGCCTAGAGCATCCCCATAGACAGAGGGTCTAGAGGGCTACAGTCCATGGGGTCACAGAGTCGGACATGACTGAGTGACTCAGCATAGCACAAGGCCTACACACATGGGTAATGGCTGCACATAATGGGCACCCTATAAACTCTTGGAAAGTATAGGGTTCATCTCAGTTCAACCTAGATAGTGTATTAAAAGCCAGAGACATCAGTTTGCTGACTAAAGTTTATATAGTCAAAGATATGATTTTTCCAGTAGTTATGTATAGATGTGAGAGTTGGATCTTAAAGAAGTCTGAGAAGCACTGAAGAACTGATGCTTTCAAACTGTGGTGCTGGAGAAGATTCTTAAGAGTCCCTTAGATAGTAATGAGATCAAACCAGTCAATCTTAAAGGAAATATGTCCTGAATATTCACTGGAAGGACTGATGCTGAAGCTGAAGCTCCAGAACTCTGGTCACCTGATGTGAAGAGCTGACTCATTGGAAAAGACCCTGTTGTTGGGAAAGACTGAAGGCAATAGGAGAATGGGGCAGCAGAGGATGAGATGGTTAGATAGCATCACTGACTCAGTGGACCTGAATTTCAAAGGTCTATCAATGATCAGAACTTTTATCATATACCAAAATTTAGTGTGTATGTGGTCTGTTCCTGGATTATATTTTGTTTCACTGGTTGGTCTGTCTACTTAAGAAACAGTTCCACCCTAGTTTAATTACAGAAACTTTAGAATATATTTAAAGTTGGGGCAGACACTTTGTTATAGCTCATTTTTATTTCCTAATGCTTTTCTAGTTATTGCTTTGTTTATTTTTTTCTATATAAACTTTAGTATCAATTTCTCTCTGAAATTTTAAAAATGTGATATTTTTATTAGAATTGCATTCAATTTCTACATGCCTAGGAAATCCCATGGACAGAGGAGTCTGATGGGCTACAGTCCATGGGGTCACAAAAGAATTGGACACAACTTAACGACTAATAACAACAACAAATGCGTTAACTAAGGGAGAAATGACATTTTTATGATATTGAGTCAGCCTAAGCAAAAATAAAAGCTGTCTTTCTATTATTTCAAGTCTACTTTTGTACCTTTAAGATGGGCTCAAGATTCTCTCCTTTGAATTTTGAACTTCCCCGGTGTGTTTATTCTAATTCTTTTCTATTTTCACCAAGGAAAATGGAAACAAATATGCTCATAAGACCAAGCCAATTCAATTGACCCTCTCATTAAAGCCAAAAGTAATCATGGCTACTTCCTGAGGCATGTGTGTGAAGACTGTACTAAGTTCTCAGACACACTTCCAGTATAGCTGAGAGAGCTAACCAAAACCTTGGCTAAATAAATCATCCCTTAGCCACCTCTGCTGCAAGCCCAAACCTTCTCTGTTTCAGAGGGAGAAGAGAAAATTTCACAGACCCTCAAGTTTGGGGTAAAGGTCCAGAACTATTCAAAGTCCAGACATTTACAAAATGCCCCTGAATGCTTAATTCCTCTTTCCAATAAAAGAGTAAGTTCTTCCAGTGGCAAAAAAGACATCATCCACCTAAGGTCTCAAGTCAGAAACCTTGTAGTTTTCTTCAATTTTTCCCTCTCCCTTTCCAACAGCACCCCATCCATACCTTATCACTCCCATTCAGGGGCTTGTCCAATCCTACATCAAGTACTACTGATTCTATCACCAAAACAAATTTCCAAACTTTATTTCATTCTTTCCATCTTCCCAGTCACCACCTAAGTCATCAGAGTATCATCTGTACACTCTCCACTTTCTACTTTTACAGTACTTTTAAGATCTCTCTCAGTGTTGTCTGGAAAATAGGTTGTGGTTGGTAGTGAATCATGTTTATCGTTATTTGAAGGCTTCTCATTGTGATTCTTTCTGTCTAGAATATCACTGCATCCTCATCTTTGGTGTCCAAGAGACAAGTGTTCCTTCTGAACATTTAGGTCTCTACACATGTACTGAAATTTTACCTTCTTAGAGGAGACTTTCTTGACCATCCTGTATGAAGAGGTACTTGCCATTTCCTGCCTCTGAATTTTGCTTCTTACTTTCATGACATTTGTGTCAAGTTAAAGTTACTGATTAATTAGACCCTCTACTAAATGATTGGAGTAGGAAATGGCAACCCACTCCAGTATTCTTGCCTGGAGAATCCCAGGGACGGGGGACCCTGGTGGGCTGCCATCCATGGGGTCACACAGAGTCGAACACCACTGAAGCGACTTAGCAGCAGCAGCAGCAGCTACTTGTATCCTCTACTACATTTCNGCCTGGAAAATCCCAGGGACGGGGGACCCTGGTGGGCTGCCATCCATGGGGTCGCACAGAGTCGAACACCACTGAAGCGACTTAGCAGCAGCAGCAGCAGCTACTTGTATCCTCTGCTACATTCCAGATGGACAGAGACCACATTTGATTTGTTCATCTCTGATACAGTTTCTCAGCACCATAGTGTATACTAAGTAATACCATATGTTCACTATTTATCAAATGAATAAATGATTCTGGGTGGGAAAAAAGGCATTGAACCATTGGACCCCTTTAGACATAATGTTTGGTCCCAATGTTGAAGGCAGAGTTGGCAAAATGATTTCTGTTCTCTTGAAACTCCCAGGAAAGCTAAGCCTGGTCAAAGGTTTGAGTGCCTTTTCAACCCTAACAGGAGTTTGAGTGCAACCCTAGCAGAAGTGCATTTCCTTCTGCCTGGGGAACTTTCAAGAAGTTTCTAAGTTCCCAGACTCACATACTCTGAACATACTCTTCCTGGCAAAATTTAAGTCGAACCCAAGTCAGTAGCTGCCCTATTCAATTTTTTTGTGTTTTTATTTCTTTGAAAAAGCAGTTGTTTAAATTTTTAAAAGAAAAAAGCAAGAAGATAACATAAAGGGCAAAACTTTGGACCCTGGATTTACTTGCTTGGGACAAAAAGAAAGGCATTTGACTAAACCAATGCTGAGTCTTGCTTGTGTGCGGGTGGGGGTTGGGGGTGGTGGTGTATGTGAGAANATTCCTCTTTCCAATAAAAGAGTAAGTTCTTCCAGTGGCAAAAAAGACACCATCCACCTAAGGTCTCAAGTCAGAAACCTTGTAGTTTTCTTCAATTTTTCCCTCTCCCTTTCCAACAGCACCCCATCCATACCTTATCACTCCCATTCAGGGGCTTGTCCAATCCTACATCAAGTACTACTGATTCTATCACCAAAACAAATTTCCAAACTTTATTTCATTCTTTCCATCTTCCCAGTCACCACCTAAGTCATCAGAGTATCATCTGTACACTCTCCACTTTCTACTTTTACAGTACTTTTAAGATCTCTCTCAGTGTTGTCTGGAAAATAGGTTGTGGTTGGTAGTGAATCATGTTTATCGTTATTTGAAGGCTTCTCATTGTGATTCTTTCTGTCTAGAATATCACTGCATCCTCATCTTTGGTGTCCAAGAGACAAGTGTTCCTTCTGAACATTTAGGTCTCTACACATGTACTGAAATTTTACCTTCTTAGAGGAGACTTTCTTGACCATCCTGTATGAAGAGGTACTTGCCATTTCCTGCCTCTGAATTTTGCTTCTTACTTTCATGACATTTGTGTCAAGTTAAAGTTACTGATTAATTAGACCCTCTACTAAATGATTGGAGTAGGAAATGGCAACCCACTCCAGTATTCTTGCCTGGAGAATCCCAGGGACGGGGGACCCTGGTGGGCTGCCATCCATGGGGTCACACAGAGTCGAACACCACTGAAGCGACTTAGCAGCAGCAGCAGCAGCTACTTGTATCCTCTACTACATTTCAGATGGACAGAGACCACATTTGATTTGTTCATCTCTGATACAGTTTCTCAGCACCATAGTGTATACTAAGTAATACCATATGTTCACTATTTATCAAATGAATAAATGATTCTGGGTGGGAAAAAAGGCATTGAACCATTGGACCCCTTTAGACATAATGTTTGGTCCCAATGTTGAAGGCAGAGTTGGCAAAATGATTTCTGTTCTCTTGAAACTCCCAGGAAAGCTAAGCCTGGTCAAAGGTTTGAGTGCCTTTTCAACCCTAACAGGAGTTTGAGTGCAACCCTAGCAGAAGTGCATTTCCTTCTGCCTGGGGAACTTTCAAGAAGTTTCTAAGTTCCCAGACTCACATACTCTGAACATACTCTTCCTGGCAAAATTTAAGTCGAACCCAAGTCAGTAGCTGCCCTATTCAATTTTTTTGTGTTTTTATTTCTTTGAAAAAGCAGTTGTTTAAATTTTTAAAAGAAAAAAGCAAGAAGATAACATAAAGGGCAAAACTTTGGACCCTGGATTTACTTGCTTGGGACAAAAAGAAAGGCATTTGACTAAACCAATGCTGAGTCTTGCTTGTGTGCGGGTGGGGGGTGGGGGTAGGGGTGTGTGAGAGACAGAGAACTCCCCCATCCTTCAGTTCTCCCTGACAACCACTTTCAATAAATTCATGTGGCCTCAAACAAAGATGCTGTAGGCCTTTTTTTTTTTTTTTTCCTCACTCACTGTGTAACAGGATAAGATAATTTAGAATATTTCTTTTGAAGAAACATCTGGAACCCTGGAACTGGCCCATTAAGGGTTCACTCATCTCCACCCCCACCCCCATCTTCATTTTCCTTTTAAGAGGCTATTCTGGTTTGAAACTTTCTAACCCAGAATTTTTTGGCTCTGAGATTTTTCACTCAGCTTTCTGGAGTCATTTACAAATAAACCCACCAGGCAGAATCTCATTGCTGGGAACCCATGGTGGCTTCAGTCCTCTGTTTATGGAGATCTGGTATCCTCAGGAATGAAAGTGACTCTAAGGAAAACTTGTATGAGGTGAATGTGACTTGAGAGTGGAGATGGTCTCAGATAAGAGTTCTATAGTCATATCTTGTATGTATTGTATCAACTTCTCAGGAAATCACAGGAATCTAAAGGAATCCTGGAAAGGAGGTGCGAAAGAATGCCATGATATTTGTCCACTGTTGTAAAAGCAATAATCTTGTGAAAGAAAAGAATGGCTCTGATTTCATACAAAAAGGCAATGAATAGGACTAGAAGCATAGACCAGATTTCACAATGTTCACTTCATGTAGTTCACTATCTCATCTTAAGCTTGGGTCCTAGAACCAATTGGCCATGTCAGAGGTGATAAGCTCTCTCTCCACCTGAGCCCAGGATCATTCTTGCCAAAACACTGAGACTCCACTGGCTTTCTAGAAAATTCTGTTCCAGCCCTGGGCAAGAAACACAGTGTGGCTGATTTGCATTATGTCTCCCATTGTTACCCCTTCCCTAGGAAACTCACCCTTCCCTATGCCCTTTCTCATGAAACTTTGAAAAATTCTCCCACAGTGGGTGCTACAAAACCCCTACCCCTGAGGTCGGCCATGTGAACTGCTTGCTTGACAGCAGTGATGACGCGCCAATCCCAGGCCTAGGCTTTAAGAAGCCATGCGTGTTTTCTTTTGCTGTCTCACTCTTCCACCATCACCCTGAGAAAGACAAAAGACACACTTGGGTTAGCCCACTAATCCTGGGAAGAGGATGAGAAACATGTGGAACCAAACTGACTCAGCTAGGCTCAGTCTGGTAAGCCAAACTCGAGCCAGCTCCCAGAAGGAGGAGCAAGCCCAGCCTGCATCAGCTGAACTCCACAGATGTGTGAGAAATAAATGTTTATTGTTTCATGCCACTGAGAATTGTGGTTGTTTGCTCCACATCAAAAGTTAACTGATCACAGAGCTAAAAATTAAAGTTCATAAGAAGCTCTGTGTTTGAACAATACCTCATAGTCATAGGGCATTCTAAGGTTTTCTATCNTATGGAGATCTGGTATCCTCAGGAATGAAAGTGACTCTAAGGAAAACTTGTATGAGGTGAATGTGACTTGAGAGTGGAGATGGTCTCAGATAAGAGTTCTATAGTCATATCTTGTATGTATTGTATCAACTTCTCAGGAAATCACAGGAATCTAAAGGAATCCTGGAAAGGAGGTGCGAAAGAATGCCATGATATTTGTCCACTGTTGTAAAAGCAATAATCTTGTGAAAGAAAAGAATGGCTCTGATTTCATACAAAAAGGCAATGAATAGGACTAGAAGCATAGACCAGATTTCACAATGTTCACTTCATGTAGTTCACTATCTCATCTTAAGCTTGGGTCCTAGAACCAATTGGCCATGTCAGAGGTGATAAGCTCTCTCTCCACCTGAGCCCAGGATCATTCTTGCCAAAACACTGAGACTCCACTGGCTTTCTAGAAAATTCTGTTCCAGCCCTGGGCAAGAAACACAGTGTGGCTGATTTGCATTATGTCTCCCATTGTTACCCCTTCCCTAGGAAACTCACCCTTCCCTATGCCCTTTCTCATGAAACTTTGAAAAATTCTCCCACAGTGGGTGCTACAAAACCCCTACCCCTGAGGTCGGCCATGTGAACTGCTTGCTTGACAGCAGTGATGACGCGCCAATCCCAGGCCTAGGCTTTAAGAAGCCATGCGTGTTTTCTTTTGCTGTCTCACTCTTCCACCATCACCCTGAGAAAGACAAAAGACACACTTGGGTTAGCCCACTAATCCTGGGAAGAGGATGAGAAACATGTGGAACCAAACTGACTCAGCTAGGCTCAGTCTGGTAAGCCAAACTCGAGCCAGCTCCCAGAAGGAGGAGCAAGCCCAGCCTGCATCAGCTGAACTCCACAGATGTGTGAGAAATAAATGTTTATTGTTTCATGCCACTGAGAATTGTGGTTGTTTGCTCCACATCAAAAGTTAACTGATCACAGAGCTAAAAATTAAAGTTCATAAGAAGCTCTGTGTTTGAACAATACCTCATAGTCACAGGGCATTCTAAGGTTTTCTATCTATTTCATACAGTTTATCTTATTGGGTTTTCCTAATAGCCCTGTGAAGTGGGTGGGAAAGATCTCATTATTCTTTATAATAATTATTATTATAAATAAATATTATTATTATTTATAATAGAGCTCTTATTATGGATGCTGCTGCTAAGTCACTTCAGTCGTGTCCAACTCTGTGCAACCCCATAGACAGCAGCCCAGCAGGCTCCCCCATCCCTTGGATTCTCCAGGCAAGATTACTGGAGTGGACTGCCATTTCCTTCTCCAATGCATGAGAGTGAAAAGTGAAAGCGACTCCATGGACTGCAGCCCACCAGGCTCCTCCATCCATGGGATTCCAGGCAAGAGTACTGGAGTGGGGTGCCACTGCCTTCTCAACTCTTTGCAACCCCATGGATTGCAGCAAACCAGGCCTCTCTGTCCCTCACTATCTCATGGAACTTGCCCAAGTTTATGTCTATTGAGTTGGTGATGCCATCCTAATGTTACGTCATTAGGGCCAAATTAATTTCACCTTTTTGTACCTTAGTATCCTTAATAAGGCAAATTCTAGGAGATAGTGAGGGGCAGGGAGGCCTGGTTTGCTGCAATCCATGGGGTCGCAAAGAGTTGGATGTGACCTAGTAACTAAACAGGAATAATAACAACATAGCTAAAGGAGTTGAAGTCACAGCCTTCTCATTGTCATTTCAGCATTCCTCTCCCCACTTGTATGTAGGGGGGACAAGATGAACATATAGGTAATCTGCTGGCATCATACAATTAGAAGAGTATGCTGAAAGGAAATTTTGGTTTAAAAAAAAAAAAAAAAGGCTGCTTGTTTAACAGAGTAGATTCCTCTGGCAAAAATTCCTGGGAAAAGTGGGCCACAAGTAGCATTTCAAAAAAAATAGAATTATGGCACTGCAGGAAGCAGGAGGGACAGAAGTCTCTGAGTTCAAGAAGGTGGCATAGACAGCATATATATAATCTCTTGGTGTTTGCAATATGCCAGGAACCCTGCTAGAAATCTGACATGCATTATCTCATTAACCTTCATAATAAAACCAAGAAGATTGTAATATAACACAATATAACACAACATGATATAATATAAACCCCAGAAATTAAGCAATAAAACAATGTGCCAAAACTCACACAGCAAGTGGAAGCAGGTTGAAGCCCAAGTCTGTCTGCCTACTATGTTGGATCCTCTGTCTCCAGTTGAGAGAGAGAGAAACGGTCCAAGAAGCCAACCCAAACGGCCAAATAAGCCGAGAAAGGGAAAGAAGTTAAGAGAGCCGGGGTGGCAGAGAGGCTGAGGCTGGAAAGCTCTTTCTGAAGATACTGAACTGCAAAGGAAACCTATTTTCTGCCCACGTGTTGACTCTTGATTACATCGTTGGAAACCCAGTGGCTCACAGGCCCTCCTTCCCATTTGGTTGAATCTGTATGTATCACAGCCCTCTTCTGAAAGGAAAAAACCCATCATTGAGCACCATCCCCTTTCATTCTCCTCTCTGTCTGTCTCAGCATGTGGCAGCACTTGAGTGGCTGTTCTTCTGGAGTGCTGCTATGACTCGAGACTACTTGGTATAACAGAGAAAGCAATTTAACCAATTTAACATCCCTGGATTCAAAACCTAGTCGGATTTAGTAGCTGTGTTTCCTTGAGTAAGTGACTTAAGTTCTCTGAGCCTCTGATAATTATAGTGTTTGGATCATAGGAGCCTAAGGAAGTTCAGAGAGACTCCCCATTTGTATGCTGTACTCTCTAGAAGGATGCCCTCATGTGAAGCTCACACTTGCAGGGCAGGAAGCTATGCTCTACTTTCTTGTTCCGGGGGAGAGTATCTACGGAAGTTATTTGGAATTCATGTCTATTCTCCCCACTTGTTTATTTATCCAATCATTTACTTACGGTATGGATCCATGGAGGTTTATCTTCTGCTTTGGTCTATAATCCAATATTACTTTACTTATTTTCTGCTCAGATTGCTCCAGCTTTGGATGTTGTGAGTTTTTCAGTTGGCTTTCATGTCCCTTTGATATACCCCCATTGCTTTGGGAGGATTTGTAAGTTTTTTTAATTGAGACTGTATTTAAGGCCATTCTAAGTAGTGTTCGTTGCTCAGTCATGTATGACTCTTTGCAATCCCAAGTCTGCCAGGCCCCTCTGTCCATGGAATTCTTCAGGCAAGAATACTGGAGTGGGTAGCCATTACCGTCTCCAGGGGATCTTCCCAACCCAGGGATTGAATCCAGGTCTCCTGCTTTACAAGCAGATTCTTTACCATCTGAGCCAGATACTCCAGACTCTTCCTGTATACCGCCTGCCCTCTGCTCTGGAAACAGCCATTTCTCCAAAGATTCGCCATTCTACTTATTAAATATGAGTATCTGAGTGTTGGGTGTTCACATTGTTACTTGAATGTCATTGCTTCCAGGTTTGTCTTCTCAGTGGACAGAGCTAGGAAATGCTTGTTTGTATTCTAACATGTGTTTACACACATATCTATAATTACAAATATGTATGAAGCTAAATATGAGTTCACACTGGTGGCACCAACTCTCACTCAGTATCATACAGCTTGTTTGAATTGTCCATTTTCATCTATAAACTCTCACTTCAATAGTGAGAAAACTGGCTCTCACCACTCTTCATCTATTTATTTATTTGTGTAATTTGTGTATGTATTATCTGAAAATAAAGACATTTTATTCTTTCCAATGTGGGGTCTTTCATCATTTTCTTGCATTTTTAATAGTTTATTAGAATAAATTATTCTTAAGATAACAGTGATATGAGCAAGTTTTGCTATATTCTGTGACTTCATACAACACGTAGATGAAGCCCAGTCACTGAACTCTGTATCTAAAATCCAATCATCACTGTGATTTCAAGGACAATGTCCAGGAGTTAGAGCTTTACAGACCCATATTTCTTCTGTCTTTATCAGCTCAAGCTTATAGTTGCAAATACCATAAGATCCAAAGACCCTGGACCATGAAACATATAAGCTCTGAAAGAAAGGACTTGCAGATGTCATTTTGTCCATTCTCATTTTCTTTGCTTGCTTTCTCACTTTTTTCACGCCTTCCCATCTGCTTCTCTTCCCCTTACTCTCCATCTCTCCCTCTTTCCACTTTTCCTTTCTTTTCCCTTTTCTGTTAATGTTTTTCTCTGTCATTCAGTTTCCCAGAGGACCATTTTCCCTAACTTTCCATTTCCAAACTGTTGCTCATACCTCAATTTGCAGAAATCTAGCATCATTTCTCTTTACACAATTGACACCTTTCCTTTTAAATGCCACACCAAAGGGGTTGTCCAATCTTTGCTGTTCTAACCAACTCTCTGTTGCTCTCTCCCAATTCCCTCTTCTCAACTTTTGGGCAGGCTGGAATAAGATATTCCTATTCTTTCGCAGTCTTCCATAGGCTTAAATCTCACTGATATGAACCCAATCAACCTAAAATTAAATTTCTTCCTCCCATTCTCTTAAAGCTGACCATTCTAACACAGAAAGAAATGATTCTCAAGTCTTAGAGAGAGCATAAGAGGAAACATTATATCTTGATGGAGCTTAAGAATCTACTTATTTAACAAGTCTTTCCCAGATAAGTTTGACATGGACAGAATGCAGACCCCATACTGAGAATAACTGCAGTGAGAAAGGGTGGGGAAGGGAGTCATATGCTCTTTTTAGTATGCTACAAAATGACTTCCAAGGTCTAGCATCTAATCCCAAACCCATTCCACTTGCAAGTGACCCAGATTACTTAATCATGCCTCATAAATGGCAACCCACTCCAGTGTTCTTGCCTGGAGAATCCTAGGGATGGGGGAGCCTGGTGGGGTGCTGTCTATGGGGTTGTATAGAGTTGGACACAACTGAAGCGACTTAGCAGCAGCAGCAGCAGCAGTCAATCCTCATAGAAAATGGGTCTAGTAACATCTACCTTATATATTTCATAGAGTTATGAGACATCAAGTTAATTACTCTGAAAGCACTTTGAAAAATATAAACCATTCAATACTTGCAATGGTAATACAAAAATCTCAAAGTACACAATAACTTCAAAACTTCTTTCATTACTTGGAAAAGCTTTTGAAGCTACTATAAATTCTGAAGGAAGTAAAGTCAAAATGGTGTTGCCTGCTTCTTGATATTGGGTATAGGCTCTATTAATNAGCCACAGTCAGCTCCTGGTCTTGTTTTTGTTGACTGTATAGAGCTTCTCCATCTTTGGCTGCAAAGAATATAATATAAGTAGTCCCCTTACTTTACGCCAAAGAAATTGAACCTAGGCCTGGACTTTGTCCTGCCATTTTAATTAATTCATTTGAGTGGATCTTCCATTTTCCATATATGATTTCAATTAAGCATCTTGTGTCTATAGCTAACAAATTACTTTTGAGAACACAGATAATTACTTAAAGGAAGATTAAAAAAAAGAATTAGTGACTTCCCTGGTGGTTAAGAACCACTTCCAGTGTTAAGAATCTGCCTGCTAACACAGGGGACACCAGTTCCCAGACACCTGGTCTAGGTGGAGCAACTAGTCCCCAGAGCCACAACTACTGAGCATGAACAAAGAAAGCTCGCGAGGAGATCAAACCAGTCAGTCCTGAAGGAAATCAGCCCTGAACATTCACTGGAAGGACTGATGCTGATGTTGAAGCTCCAATATTTTGGCCACCTGATGAGAAAAGCCAACTCAGTGGAAAAGACCCTGATGCTGGGACAGGTTGAGGTCAGGAGGAGAAGAGGCGGGGCACAGGATGAGATGGTTGGATGGTATCACTAACTCAGTGGATATGAGTTTGAGTAAATTCAGGGAGATAGTGAAGGTTAGGGAAGCCTGGCCTGCTGCAGTTCATGGACTCGCAATGAGTTGGACACAACTTAGTGATTAAACAACAACAAAAAGAACTAAAGCCCAGGGAACTTATCTACCTGAATACTTCTGATTTTATATGTAAAAATATGTGTAGGTTTTCAATTATTAAATGACTAGAGAGAAACACACTTCCTTTCCAGGCCAGAGTGTAAAGGTGTGTGCCTTGGTTATAGACATCAGCAGTTCCTGGTTCTAGGCCCACGGGCACTCAAGTGGAGGTAGCATCTTGGATGGTGA
>SJYW01024970.1:2743061-2753370 GCA_006410735.1 Raphicerus campestris
GCTGAGGAAGGCTTTCTTATCTCTTCTTGCTATTCTTTGGAACTCTGCATTCAAATGCTGATATCTTTCCTTTTCTCCTTTGCTTTTCTCTTCTCTTCTTTTCACAGCTATTTGTAAGGCCACCTCAAACAGCCATTTTGCTTTTTGCATTTCTTTTCCATGGGGATGGTCTTGATCCCTGTCTCCCATACAGTGTCACGAACCTCATTCCATAGTTCATCAGGCACTCTATTTATCAGATCTAGGCCCTTAAATCTATTTCTCACTTCCACTGTATAATCATAAGGGATTTGATTTAGGTCATACCTGAATGGTCTAGTAGTTTTCCCTACTTTCTTCAATTTCAGTCTGAATTTGGCAATAAGGAGTTCATGTTCTGAGCCACAGTCAGCTCCTGGTCTTGTTTTTGTTGACTGTATAGAGCTTCTCCATCTTTGGCTGCAAAGAATATAATATAAGTAGTCCCCTTACTTTACGCCAAAGAAATTGAACCTAGGCCTGGACTTTGTCCTGCCATTTTAATTAATTCATTTGAGTGGATCTTCCATTTTCCATATATGATTTCAATTAAGCATCTTGTATCTATAGCTAACAAATTACTTTTGAGAACACAGATAATTACTTAAAGGAAGATTAAAAAAAAGAATTAGTGACTTCCCTGGTGGTTAAGAACCACTTCCAGTGTTAAGAATCTGCCTGTTAACACAGGGGACACCAGTTCCCAGACACCTGGTCTAGGTGGAGCAACTAGTCCCCAGAGCCACAACTACTGAGCATGAACAGAGAAAGCTCGCGAGGAGATCAAACCAGTCAGTCCTGAAGGAAATCAGCCCTGAACATTCACTGGAAGGACTGATGCTGATGTTGAAGCTCCAATATTTTGGCCACCTGATGAGAAAAGCCAACTCAGTGGAAAAGACCCTGATGCTGGGACAGGTTGAGGTCAGGAGGAGAAGAGGCGGGGCACAGGATGAGATGGTTGGATGGTATCACTAACTCAGTGGATATGAGTTTGAGTAAATTCAGGGAGATAGTGAAGGTTAGGGAAGCCTGGCCTGCTGCAGTTCATGGACTCGCAATGAGTTGGACACAACTTAGTGATTAAACAACAACAAAAAGAACTAAAGCCCAGGGAACTTATCTACCTGAATACTTCTGATTTTATATGTAAAAATATGTGTAGGTTTTCAATTATTAAATGACTAGAGAGAAACACACTTCCTTTCCAGGCCAGAGTGTAAAGGTGTGTGCCTTGGTTATAGACATCAGCAGTTCCTGGTTCTAGGCCCACGGGCACTCAAGTGGAGGTAGCATCTTGGATGGTGATGTTGGACAAGGACCCACATGCTGAACATACTTGCCTGGTTGAGGTTCAAAAGAATGGAGCCTGCAAGTTTCTCTCTTTGTCTCTTCTTTCTTGTGACAGTGATTACAGAGCAGTGGAGGGGAGGGGACTCAAGCAGTGGGGGCAATGGACCTCCATCACCACCATCAAGTAGCAGATGATGTAATCTACCAAGGCTCACCCAGGAAGGGGGTGGGGTAAGGGGTTTGAGGCAGGAAGGATTACATGTGTCAGAATGTTTACAAGGACTGGATGAAGGAGTGATCCAGGAGCACAGGGGCTCCAGCTAGGGTTGGGCAGTGGGGTGCATGAACTATGCAGTGGCTCCAACAACTTCAGTCCTCAGGGATCCAAGAGCTGGAACAGAGCTAGTGCAAGAGGAGGCCACCAGCGCTGAGGACTAACAGCACGAGCTAACAGAAAAGGAGATGAGAAATATGTTCATCCCATGGTTAAGGATTGCTGAATCATTGTGGAAAATGAGAGAAATGCCCAAAGAATCAAGATAGAGAAATATTTTATCAATTTTTAAAATAAAATTAAAGTAGATTCCAGAAATCAAAAGATAGAAGTTTGATATTAACAACATATACTTTGAATTTATTTTCTAGAAACCAAACAAGAAATTGATGAGTGTTGATGTAAGTCATTAATGATCACTGAGAGCCAGATGTAGTCACTGAGAAAACTCTAGTCAGACCAGCACGTGTGTTTTAGTAAATTACAGATAGATTATAAGAATACCATCAACAGTGAGGCAATAAGTCTTTATCATATTTTAATATAGATACTTTGCCTTATACTCCTATGCATGCATACATGCATATTATAAATGTATAGATACTTTGTATATCTATATGTGTGTCTGTCTACAAATTTCATTCTATTGTACTGGATACAATGGAGATAAATGGGTTGCATAATAAAATCCTTATATGTCATTTTCTTGTATGTACATAAAGAACAGTTGGGGTTTCCCTGGTGGCTCAGATGGTAAATAATCTGCCTGCAGTGTAGAAGACCCGGATTTGATCTCTGGGTCAGGAAGATACCATGGAGAAGGGAATGGCTGCTCACTCCAGTATTCTTGCCTGGAGAATTCCATGGACAGAGGAGCCTAATGAGCTACAGTCTATCAGGTTGCAAAGTTGAACATGACTGAGCTACTAAGACACACACACACACAAAGAATAGTTAGTATTTAAGTGTATACTTCAGTCCCTTTAAGCATGGAAGAATATCTAAATTCAGAGAAATCTTTTTTAATTGAACCATAGAAACTCAATTTTGACAATTAATATAGTTGACCACAAGGCAGTGACTACATCTGGCTCCCAGTGATCATCAGTTACTTATATCAACACTCATCAACTTCTTGTTTGGTTTCTGGAAAATAAATTCAAAGTTTATGTTGTTAATATCAAACTTTTACCTTTTGATTTCTAGAATCTATTTTGTTTTTGTTTTAAAAATTGATAGAATATTTTTCTATCTTGATTCTTTGGGCATTTCTCTCATTTCCCATAATGATTCAGCAATCCTTAACCATGGGATGAACACAGGGTATTTGCTGTGTTTCTAACAAACATCAATAATATAAGTGACTGTCTTCCAGCTTTACAGACTGAAAAACCTGGTTGATACTGGCCAGTGACTCCTTCATCCTGCAGACCAGGACAAAACCTCAGATCACAACATAACTAACCTGTTCAGCATGATGCTCACTGTTTCATTGTTCCCGCTCAATTCCTTTTAAAACATAAATAATAGAATGTGGTAAGTGACATCAAATGCCTAGAATCAGAATTTCCTCATTCTGGGTTTGAAAGTTTTCCAATATTTATCCCAAAAGGTAACACTGATTAGGTAAGACAGAGAGAATTTGAATTCTAAAAATAGTTTCCAATGGTTTATATAAAAACAACTCAAGTCTTTCTTAGCTACAAACTCAATATGAGCTCAAAACATGACTTGGCTGCTAGAAAGGAAATCCAGCACAGACAGCACTAATAAAAGTGTTATTATATGTTGGAGTAAGTGCTAGGTTTAGCACTGCCTAGTTCCACCTAGTGTTAAGTCAGAGGTGTCTCTTGGGTGAGATGGCGGTGGGGTGGGGAGGGGGCTTGTTAAAAAGCCTGAACATATCTATAGAGGGTGGCCAGTCTCATAATGAGAGCAAAAGAAAGAAATCGAAGAACACAGAAATGTTTAAGAGAAAGCCTGATGATATCTTCAAATATTATAAGGCCAATAATAGTTAGGTTGTAATAATAATAATATCTACCATGAATTAGGCCTGTTGCCTCATGAGACATGAGCTCCTATCACTGGTAAGTAGTTAGCAAATATGAGCTCCTAAAATATAGCTTGGTTCCCTTATGTTTTTACATTATATTATATAACAGCAACAGCAATAGCTGATGTTATATCCCAGGCACTCTTTAAGTAGTAACCCATTTAATCTTTATGACAGACTGTAATCCCCCTCCTTTTTAAAATTTTTATTTCACAGGACTATAAAGAATCCTGATAAACTGGTTAGTTTGGAGAAGATACAGTCAAATACAGGGAAAGAAATCAACCCAGAGACATTCCTGAAATCACCCTACTAGTTAANTCACTCCAGTATTCTTGCCTGGAGAATTCCATGGACAGAGGAGCCTAATGAGCTACAGTCTATCAGGTTGCAAAGTTGAACATGACTGAGCTACTAAGACACACACACACACAAAGAATAGTTAGTATTTAAGTGTATACTTCAGTCCCTTTAAGCATGGAAGAATATCTAAATTCAGAGAAATCTTTTTTAATTGAACCATAGAAACTCAATTTTGACAATTAATATAGTTGACCACAAGGCAGTGACTACATCTGGCTCCCAGTGATCATCAGTTACTTATATCAACACTCATCAACTTCTTGTTTGGTTTCTGGAAAATAAATTCAAAGTTTATGTTGTTAATATCAAACTTTTACCTTTTGATTTCTAGAATCTATTTTGTTTTTGTTTTAAAAATTGATAGAATATTTTTCTATCTTGATTCTTTGGGCATTTCTCTCATTTCCCATAATGATTCAGCAATCCTTAACCATGGGATGAACACAGGGTATTTGCTGTGTTTCTAACAAACATCAATAATATAAGTGACTGTCTTCCAGCTTTACAGACTGAAAGACCTGGTTGATACTGGCCAGTGACTCCTTCATCCTGCAGACCAGGACAAAACCTCAGATCACAACATAACTAACCTGTTCAGCATGATGCTCACTGTTTCATTGTTCCCGCTCAATTCCTTTTAAAACATAAATAATAGAATGTGGTAAGTGACATCAAATGCCTAGAATCAGAATTTCCTCATTCTGGGTTTGAAAGTTTTCCAATATTTATCCCAAAAGGTAACACTGATTAGGTAAGACAGAGAGAATTTGAATTCTAAAAATAGTTTCCAATGGTTTATATAAAAACAACTCAAGTCTTTCTTAGCTACAAACTCAATATGAGCTCAAAACATGACTTGGCTGCTAGAAAGGAAATCCAGCACAGACAGCACTAATAAAAGTGTTATTATATGTTGGAGGAAGTGCTAGGTTTAGCACTGCCTAGTTCCACCTAGTGTTAAGTCAGAGGTGTCTCTTGGGTGAGATGGCGGTGGGGTGGGGAGGGGGCTTGTTAAAAAGCCTGAACATATCTATAGAGGGTGGCCAGTCTCATAATGAGAGCAAAAGAAAGAAATCGAAGAACACAGAAATGTTTAAGAGAAAGCCTGATGATATCTTCAAATATTATAAGGCCAATAATAGTTAGGTTGTAATAATAATAATATCTACCATGAATTAGGCCTGTTGCCTCATGAGACATGAGCTCCTATCACTGGTAAGTAGTTAGCAAATATGAGCTCCTAAAATATAGCTTGGTTCCCTTATGTTTTTACATTATATTATATAACAGCAACAGCAATAGCTGGTGTTATATCCCAGGCACTCTTTAAGTAGTAACCCATTTAATCTTTATGACAGACTGTAATCCTCCTCCTTTTTTAAATTTTTATTTCACATTGGAGTATAGTTGATTAGCAATGTTGTGTTAGTTTCAGGTATACAGCAAGTGAGTCCCACAGAGCTTGCCCTAAGCTCCATGTCAATTCAGGGGAGGAACTGGGTTTCAAATCTTTCTCCTCTCTCTTTATATCTGTTCTCTTACATCTAACTCTCTGGAAATTATTTTAGGAGATAAGCTTTATTCTTTCTAATTTTCTGAGCAAAAACTGGAAGCTAATATAACAGATTTTCAGACAAGGTGAGTACTAGACTATAAAGAATCCTGATAAACTGGTTAGTTTGGAGAAGATACAATCAAATACAGAGAAAGAAATCAACCCAGAGACATTCCTGAAATCACCCTACTAGTTAATTTTTGAACAAGGATCAGAATCAAAAATTTAAAATTCCCAGTGCAGTACTCTTTCATAGCCTAATGCTGAGTCTCATAGTGAGGAACATAATCCAGAGAACCCCTATAAAGCAGAGGGGACCAGCCAGTGGGCCTGACCATGCCCTCCAGTAGGCCATCAGTTGGGCATCCAAAGGGAGGCAGTGTATCAGAAAACATGGCAACCTTATGAAATTTAATGCATCCTGCTGCCCAGTTGGGGAGATACAGACCCAATAAGAAGGAGACCCAAATGCTTCATTTGAACTTCTCTGGGCTTGGGTACATGCTTCATGGGCTGCAGGGGGAGGAAGGAACAATAGGGAAGGCTGTTATAATCTGTGGATAGACAGAAAAGGACACAGTCATGGAGAGGAAGAAGTGTGAATTCTGACAAACTGCATCCCCATGTGACAGTCTACTTCCAAAGCCCAGTATCTTTATGGCACCACCCTGACATCATTTGTATGTTCCAGAGACACAATTCAGAGAAGGCAATGTCACCCCACTCCAGTACTCTTTTGCCTGGACAATTCCATGGATGGAGGAGCCTGGCAGGCTTCAGTCCATGGGGTCACTAAGAGTCAGACATGACTAAGCGACTTCACTTTCACTTTTCATTTTCATGCATGGAGAAGGAAATGGCAACCCACTCCAGTGTTCTTGCCTGGAGAATCCCAGGAACGGGAGCCTGGTGGGCTGCCATCTATGGGGTCGCACAGAGTTGGACACGACTGAAGTGACTTAGCAGCAGCAGCAGCTGAGACATAATTAGTTTGTCAAAGGTAAAGAGTGGTCTCAGACTCACCCAGAGTGGAATGAAAAAATCTTCCCACACTGCCCACCTACCATCAGTTGAAGTGAACATAGATTGTTCTGCCTTCCTGGCATCTTCCTCTCTGGGAACAGCAATTTTTTTTCCCCCTTGTGTGAGTCATCATATGATTTGGAAGAAGTTTCTCTTGAACTCTGGTTCTGGGCTTCCCTGGTGGCTCAGATGGTAAAGAATCTGCCTGCAATGCAGGAGATGTGAGTTTAATCCCTGAGTCCAGAAGGTCCCCTGGAGAAGGGAATGACAATCTACTCCAGTATTCTTGCCTGGAAAAATCCATGAATAGAGGAGCCTGGTGGGCTACAGTCCATGGGATCTCAAAGAGTCAGACACGACTGAGCTTTTCTAGGGTTGGAAATCTTGATGAGACGGGACTAATAAAAAGACCCTATTCCACTGGTTATAGTGATGACATCACAGGAGGCATCACAAGCCAAAGTGGTCCACTGAGAGCACCCCCGCACCCACCCAGGACTTTTTCTGAACCTCCTGGTGAAGACATTCTCTCTCTGCTTAGGGTTTTTGAAGCTATCTGGTGATGCTGCTGGAAGGCACCCACGGTTTCACTTGAATAAAGTCTGCCCAAGAATGGAGCCAAAACAAAGGAAAGCAAAACAAAGAGAAGAAATGCTGAAAACCTACAGTCATCTGTGCCCAAAACCAGTTGCTTCTGGACATTCCAGTTTCAGTGGCCATTAAATACCTTATCTGGTTTTAACTAGCTGAGTTGGATGTCTATTACTTGCGACCCAATGAATCCTGAACATTTCAGTTTTTCATTAAATCCTAAGGTAGGAGATTGGGAGCTAGGAGGTAGGGATGGGTTGGAACATGGAGGCCTCCCCAGTGTAGCCCTAATTCCCTTCAATCCTTCTTAATCTTCATTGTTAGATGACTCAAAGACTCCATTTTCCAATAATATCAGAACTTGAGAAAGTCTTCTAAGTTATCCTTTTGATTTTATGTGAGTTTGTAACCAAACCTACTCAAACAGGTGAGTCTCTTTGCTATTGTTTTTTAATTAAAACAATTCCAAAAAAAATAATTGTAATATCACCAGAGCTGGGTGCTACAAAGTATGTTTGAAAGTGGTGATTATATGTCAACCCTGCAGCCGAGGCACTTATGCAGAGAAAAATAAGAAAAGTTTAAGACATTAAGCAAAATAGATGGAATTTGTCTAGATTTTCACATATGATGTTGGGTCAGGCAGGGTGTGAGCTGGAGAAAGACAAATGGAACATTCTCTTGTTTGGCGTTAACTTGGGAAAAGTTCTGAACTATGTCTTTAGGGCAGGGAGGGACAATGTGACAAATGGGAGGGTGGAGGCAAGTGGAGGAAGTAGGCAGACAGCAGAAGTCATGTGTATTTTCTGAGCCAGAGGCTTCATGATCTAGGTGGTTTTCACCACCAACCCCAACTCTCTTAATTCCAAGTTTCCTACTCCCCTCAGCAGGGAAGAAACATAATGCAAACTGGACTTAAGACTGATATCAACAGACTCAAGAATGTTGATTGAAAGAGTAAATAAAATTAATAGTCTCTGAGAAGGAACATTCTCAGGGAAGGACCCAGCAGGGTGGCCAATTGACACTAAGCAAGTCATCTGAGAAGTCTCTGCTGCCTTTTGTCCTGGGGTTTTCCTGGAGCCCCTCAGAACATGTGTGGGGAGAGCAGGGTGTGTTAGGTTTTATTTTATTTCCTTAATTAAAGCAAATTCTAACCTCAAAAGAACACAGAGTACACCCTCAGTGGCTCAGACACAATGAACTTGGATGACTTGAATGTCTTTTTCCATGAGCAGATGTCGTTCTGAGCCCTACCTCCTTGAAAAGGAAGAGTCCAGGAGGTTTTGTAGTGACCCATGGTTAGCCAATGACCCCTACAAAGGACTTTGACTTCAGTCAGAGCTGCAGCTGACATCCTGCTTTGTGAAGAGAGTGGTTGTCCCAGTGAGCCATGCAGAATGGCTTTCCTCTCCCTGCAGAATATTAATTGTATGCCCACTGAAACTATTTGGTCCCCACACTGCCCACCCAGAAGAAAAGCAACTGCATCAGGAAGAAATAACCCAAACCACAACCAGACTCGCTGGGCCATTTGCCCATACAGTGATAAACATCTGGTCAACATGGAAAATTCCTCTTAATCCCAGAGATGTCTCACTCACCTACTATGTGTGCAAAGCTCTAGATCTTACAGATTTTAAGGTAAATGTTTATAAATGTCACCCAGTTAACTGGTCAGCTATTCTTGAGCCAAATTTCTAATTGAATATATTAAATATTCCATTATTTAACTAAATTCTTCAGTTTATACCCAAATTTTTGGCATTAGTTATATTAGTGATATGTCATTTTACTTCCACCCCCTTTCATCATACTTTCCACCCATCCTAACAGCCACGCATAATTCAAGCTGGATTGATACAGTTTAATGGTGCTATTTAACTTTCTGATGAAAAGTTCCTCTGATGATATAAAAAATGGACTAGATTAAATGGATGTGGAAACTGGAAGGAATAGGATAGTTTATTCGATAAACATTGTGAGAGACAATTGATAGCACAGAGTGGGGGAAAGTTTCTTACTTTGCACCATTTTCCAAAAAAAACCCCACTATGGATTAAAAAGAAGAATAGATAATGATTGTATTTGAAGTTATTTGATTATGAGTGGAGAAGGTGCTTTAAAAGCACAAAAGTAAGGAGGTGGGGTTTTAAAATAATATTGATAAACATGACCATTCAAAATGTTCCTATGCATCACTGATTCGATGGACGTGAGTCTGAGTGAACTCTGGGAGTTGATAATGGACAGGGAGGCCTGGCGTGCTGCATATCATGGGGTTGCAAAGGGTTGGACACGACTGAGCGACTGAACTGAACTGAACTGAACTGAACAGAACTGATTCTGTAAGTTTAAAGTAACTTCCGCACAACACTAAAAGGTAACTTACAAACTGGAAAAATAATTTGCAAGAAAGGATTGCAAATACGCAACAAGAAAGGGTTAACATATTTAAATACAAAGCACTCTCATTAAGACAAAAAAAAAAAAGACAAAAAATACCCAAGAAAACATGGCAAAGGATGCAGTCAATTCATTAGAGATAAAATTGTTATTGTTGTTGTTTAGTCACTCAGTCATGTCGTGTCTGAGTCTTTGCTACTCCATGGATTGCAGCAGGCCAGGCTTCCCTGTCCTTCACTATCTCCTGGAGCTTGCTCACACTCATGGCCATGAGGTGATGATGCCATCCAACTATCTCATCCTCTGTCACCCTCTTCTCCTTCTGACCTCAATCTTTTCCCAGCATCAGGGTCTTTTCCAGTGAGTCAGCTCTTCACATCAGGTGGCCAAAGACATAAAATGAAAGTTGCCAATTAACACATGAGGGAAAAGTTTAATGTCATTTATAATCACAAAGCAGCAAACTTTGTGCTGTGAGGTATGAAATACCATTGAGATGCTTTTTATGCCCTAAAACTGGATGCTGAGAACAAAAATTAGTATAGCTGACCTCCATATCTAGGGGCTTTGCATCTGTCATTCAACCAACTCACAGACGTAAAAAGCCAACTACTAATCTGTATGCAGGTCAGGAAGCAACAGTTAGAAATGGACATGGAACAACAGACTGGTTCCAAATAGGAAAAGGAGTATGTCAAGGCTGTATATTGTCACCCTGTTTATTTAACTT
>SJYW01024970.1:2764287-2803474 GCA_006410735.1 Raphicerus campestris
AAAAAAAAAAAAAAACAATAAAACACTTCCTGATTCGACAAGAAGCATGTGTGTTGGGGTGTGGTGGGCAAGGAGAGAACCTGTCATCTGAGTGTTGAGCAAAGGTTCAAGGTCATTTCTGAATGTGTCCAAACAACTTCTCCCGGTGCTGTTGGCACATGGCAGATCTGGGCTTTTGGGTTCTGGCAAGGACAAGGGCATCAGGAATTCAGCATAAAACCTTTCCAGTTTCTGAGAGAGAGAAGATGAAGCAGGCTGAATTTCTTGGCCTGGCTGCCAAGGGTGAGGCTGATGCAGCGCAGAGAAAGGAGGGGACCTAGGAAAAGCAGTCTGTGAAAGCAGGAAGGCCACCAAAACTCCAGAGGCGTGAGGGCTGGAGGAGTCCCGAGCATCCGTGAACTCTGGGAAGACAGGCTCACCCATAGCACTGAGTCAACCTGGGCTGCATTCCAGCTGTCAGAATGGACACTGAACTGGAGGACCATCAGCTTCCAAGCCAGACAATAAGTGCTGCAGTTGGAGGATCACACATTGGAATACTGATAGAAAAACAGCCCTGTGTACTGCCCTGAACCCTGGACAGCTTCACACAGTTCACCATTACCCAAGACTTTTCAAGAGCTCTATCATTGAGAAAAGAAGAGAAAATCTTATTTTGAAAGACAGCATGAAGTGACTTACACACTTACTTGAACTTAGCTGAACAGCAGCATTATTTAACTTTTTTATCTTGTATTGCAGCTTCCCAGGCGGCGCTAGTGGTAAAGAACCTGCTTGCCAATGCAGGTTAGATGTACGAGATGCAGGTTCGATCCTTGGGTCAAGAAGATCCCTGGAGGACAGCACTGCAGCCCACTCCAGTGTTATTGCCCGGAGAATCCCATGGACAGAGGAGCCTGGTGAGCTGCAGTCCACAGGGTCACAGAGAGTGAGACATGACTGAAGCAACTTGGTAAACACTCACATAGCTGATTAACAAGCAATTTTGTGATAGTTTCAGGTGAACAGCAAAGGGACTCAGCCATACAAATACTTGTGTCCATTCTCCTCCAAACTCCCCTCCCATCCAGGCAGCCACATAACATTGAGCAGAGTTCTGTGTGCTGTACAATAGGTCCTTGACAGTTATCAATTTTAAATATAGCAGTGTGTACCTGTCCATCCTAA
Source organism: Raphicerus campestris (assembly GCA_006410735.1). Lineage (NCBI taxonomy): Eukaryota > Metazoa > Chordata > Mammalia > Artiodactyla > Bovidae > Raphicerus > Raphicerus campestris. Next base: position 2,765,455 of record SJYW01024970.1, read on the forward strand.
GCTCTCTCACTATTCCTCTCCCCATCCTTGTCCCCAGCAACCATAAGTTAGTTCTTCAAATCTGGAACAGTACAACTTTTTTTTTTTTTTCAGCATAACTTAATCTGTAAAACAGGTAAAAGGAAAACTGGTTGAAGCAGAATCTGGAGTACCAAGAACCAACCCACCTCCCTCTCACTACCCACTTACACACTCACATGAGTTCAGAGGTGCTGGCAGGCCACTAGAGCCTGTTGGACATTGTGTGAAGACTTGTGAGGTAGAAATACCACAGAGCAGAATTAGACAAAAAAAGTGAAGTCGCTCAGTCATGTCCAACTGTTTGCAATCCCATGGACCATAGCCTACCAGGCTCCTCAATCCATGGGATTTTCCAGGCAAGAGTACTGCAGTGGGTTGCCATTTCCTTCTCCAATTAGACAAGCCTGGGCTTAAATGTTACATTTACCACTTAATTTTCTGTGTGACTTTGGCTTCATTGTTCAGCCTCTTTCCCCAGCTGTAGAGTAGAGCAGGTAGGGAATTCTCTGGCAGTCCAGTGGTTGACTCCAGGCTTCCACTGCAGGAGGCATGGATTCAATCCCCAGATGGGAAATTAAGATCCTGCATGCCACAAGGCAAGGCCAAAACATAAAATTTTCTTTAAAAGGTAGAGCGAGTAATGACTACCTCATGGGTTTCTTATGGGAATTAAATATTTTACAAATACAGCTTATATTTTCCAAACATAGCTCATAGTAGGTGCTCACAGTCGTCACACATCCCCCTTATGTAAGTAAGCCATCACTGAAGCCCCAATAACCCTGCCTCCAGGTGGCTTATAGACAATGTAAGTATGTATGCTTACTAGCTTTAAATCAGCATAAAGATGAATTGTCGTGAATATCTCTGTGTTTGTGCCCTGGATTCTGAAGCTCCATGTCAGGACACGAATCAATGGCAAAAACCTCATAAATAAGTCAACTCCAAGCTGATTAGTGGATTCAAGATCATCCCAATCAACACTCAAGCTGGCTTTATTGGTAGAAACTGAAAAATTGATTCCAAATTTCATAACTGAACACAAGGGATCTAGAAGAGCCAAAACAACTCAGCAAAAGAGAAACAAAGCTGAAGGATTTATACTATCTGATTTCAAGGTTTATTATAAAGCTACAGTAACAAAGAGCAAAATGCTGATGCAAAGACAGACAAGGAGATCAATGGAATAGAATGCTGAATCCAGAACGAGATCCCATATTATCAACAAGCCCACATTATCACATTTATTATCAGTTGATTTTTGACATATTTAAAAATATGTATGCAATAGATGTGCTTCTGTCAAAATGCAAGAGACCCAAAAGTCTCATATTTAGTGCACAGATTAGTTAATCTACATGGACTTCGATTTCACTCTCCTCGTAATGAAGAGAGCCAACCATGTTTAGGATCTACTGAAGACTTGGTGCCATTCTTCAACAAAATTTTCCCCAAAACTGAAATAACCCACAGGACAATGATGCTGCTATGTTTGATCCTACGCATGATTCCACTGCCTTCAGGATGTGCATTCTGGGCTGCTCTTCTGTTCAAGGGTTTGGAACTGAGCTGATTCATCCACACCTTATTCTCCCCTCCCCACTGAGACCATAACAGCATGCCATGTGCGTTACAAGATGTCTGGCCAGAACTGAGAGCATGGACTGCAGCCACAGAACAGAGCAAAACTGAATGGCCACACACAGGGTCTGAGTCTTTGACCACGGCCCCTTCCCTCTGCCTAAAAACCAACCCAGCTAAATGAAAGCTTCCTTTCTGCCTTGTGCACGTCAAACGTGTTCCAAAGGAAGGTTCTCACCACTCACTCCCAAGCTGCTGCCGCGGAAAGAATTCTTCACTTCTTGCACAACCCCTTGCTTAAAGAGGGCAGCCAAATTAACCACAGCCTGATGGACTGCTAATGGTAACTCTGTGCTTCAGAGCTAAAGACAAAGCTCCGGTGGCGACAGGGGCTCCGTCAAGCACCGGGGTCAAGCAAAAGCCAATTCACTCAGAGGAGAAAACGGTTGTAAATGCCGAGCTAAGCCGCTTGCCGGTGGGCATTCTCTGTTACCTCGCAATCGGTGTCCTGCCTTTCCTTGGCTTTTCCTTTAAAACTCGTGAATAATGTTTTCCAGTATTGGTTGCCCCTGGTTCTTCACCATGTCGCTGGCTGGCTGCCTTCTGTCCAGGTGTGAGAGGACTTTGCATTTTGGGAGTCCAGCGCTGTGGTAGAGAAGATAGGCTGAGAACTACTACCTATGCATATTCAGCCTCTCCCAGTTGCTGGGCAACCCTAAGCAGGTCATTCAATTCCTATGAGCCTCAACTTCCTCCCCTGTATGAGTATTTGCCTTATAAATTTATTGTGAGGATAAATGAGATAGTAAGACAAAGGCTTCAGCACAGCATTCGACATATAGTTGATACTCAGATATTGGCTGATATCCTTATTATTATCATTATCACGCTTGTTGTTACAATGATGATGTGCTTTTATGGGGATAAAACAGTCCACTCCTCAAAATGTCAGGCTGGTGTCGAAGAGATACCAGGGAGAGGCTGCTGATGAGGGGCCAGCGTGGCCTACATTCCAAGCAAACTGCGAGGCACTAAGAACTTTTATATGTGATGAAAGCCATCAGGAAGTTGATCTGAAAAGGCAGGTGCACACTGCGTGATCACAAAAGAGGTGCAGGAAGGATATATGTGACAGTATTCAGGATACTTAAATCCAGGAGATGAAAATTTACAGCTGGGCAAAAGAGTGGGGGAGTCTGGAGGACTAGTGTCTGGAGTAGTGTCTGGGGGACATGGGAGAGAAAGAAATAGGGGGTGAGTCAGTGGGAACCCCTTGAAATAGAAACAGATGGGAGAGCCTAGGCTTTGAGTTTCCAGAGTGGTTGGTTCAGAATGTAAGGACTGGGGAGAAATGTGATGGGAGAGTTTCAGGCAAGCAAAAGGCAGAGAGTATTAGCAGCCTGATGCTGCCCCTTCTCAGTACATCTTTGCTATTGAGCACAGGGGAAAAGAGTTAATAGATCCAAGATTTCCTAGGACTAAACCCCCAAGTACACTGGGTATATAGTGAACTATTTTCCAAAAATATACCAGCTCAGTCAAAAACCAAAAAAATGAATTCAGAGACAGTTAGGAAAAACTTCATAAGCAAATAAAGTCACTCAATCATGTCTGACTCTTTGCGACCCCATGAGCAGCCTGCCAGGCTCTTCTGTTCATGCAATTCTCTAGGCCAGAATATTGGAATGGATTGCCATTTCCTTCTCCAGGGGATCTTCCAAACCCAGGAATGGAACTTGGGTCTCCTGCCCTGCAAGCAGATTCTTTACCAACTGAGCCACAAAAGTTGGTGAAGATGGAAGGCATTTAAAAAGACAGATCAAATTAGGGCTGACAAAGAAAGGTTGATGAAAAGTAGGGAAGTCTGGCACTTTGAGGAGTGTTTTATGATAAATCTCATCAAAGCGGATAAGAATAAGTAAGAACATAGGAACTTAGCTGTTATTTCACAACTATATATGTGTTTTGGGCTTCCCAGTTGGCTCAATGGTAAATAATCTGCCTGCCAAGCAGAGACATGGGTTCAATCACTGGGTCAGGAAGATCACCTGGAGAAGGAAAGAGCAACCCACTCCAGTATTCTTGCCTGGGAAATCCCATGGAGAGAAGAGCCTGGGAGGCTATAGTCCATGGGGTTACAAAGGATCAAACACAATTTAGCAACTAAATAATAACAACAGCAAATACATGTCATGTTCCCCTAAATTCCTCAAACCTTAATAACAATGATCAGTTTTAGCTGTTCACAAAGAGTCTATGTGTGTGTGTAAGTGTATGAGTGTTATTGTATCTTGTCCTAGGGGACAAGAATGCTATGAGAGATGCTAGAAATCAACAGCGGAAAAGATAATTTCCCCTTGTTACTCCCTTAGTTGTACCTGAAAAATAAAGTCGTAAATGTAGGATAAAATGAAGAACCATCTGCTGGGATGAGTGGTATCTTTGGTCTTTTTTTTTTTTTTTATAGATTATACAGTCCTTTCCTCGATAATTTTTCAGAGGAATCAAAATTTGGTTGGAAGACCAATCATTGTTGTCCCTAGATATCATAATAATCAGTGCTCCAGCCTCATATTTGTATAATACTTCTTGAAACTGAGGAAATAACTTCGGTTATTCTATCTTCTGGCCATAAAACAATCCATCTGCTTTGGAGATTCCTCAGCCCTCAGAAAGATAATTTTTTATTTAAGCTGCAATTAAGTATGATGAAGAGGTATACTTGGCTGCATAAGAAGAGATTTCATTGCAAATCCAAAAGAAAAGGCTTTTTGAATTACCCATGCATCATATTCTTCACTCCTCCCCAGCCCAATTTCACCCTTGATAGACAAGGGTGGATGATAACTTATAATGCTAGTGGATGTTTCCAGGATGCATGGAGCCTTCTCCTTGTTGCATCTCTAGGTATAAAATGGAATTTCTCCTTCCCTCCCATGATCTCTCTGACATTGTACAAAAGGACAGCATGTCCTACTTCTCTCTCTTCCCCTCAGTTACCTCCTCCATTTTTAAGTTGCCAAACAAGTATGGTTTGACAGATGGAGACGGCTACCAGCAAAGAACAGTGTGATGTTTCTTTGTGGCCGTGTCTGTTCTTTCTCTAAAGTGCCACATGGCCTCCAGTGGATAAGTTCATTTCTCCCCTTGTTATGGCTCTATTTCTTCACCACACAATCTCTCCACACTCAATCACATGAGCATCACATGCAAGAACTAGCAAAGAAGTGAGGGAATTGTACTGAGAATCAGAGCTGTCCCTAGAAACCTGTCCAAGGAGGCATATGTGGAACAGGGCAACCACTTTTTTATCTGTTTATAAGATGTTTTCTATATAGATGGGCCAGATGTAAGTACCTCTCCCAGCCCTTCATGGCTTATACCAAGATATACTGAGAAATGAATGAGGTAGTTAAAGACAGCAAAGAACTTACATGATACATAGGAGACAGTCCTGAGAATTCAAAATATAAGAGGAAAAGAAAGAAATGGTGGGGGAGGGGGAGGAAAGAGGAAAGGAAAAGAAAAAGAGAATAAATTCAAAAGTGAATAATGCAATTATCAACGGAAAGCTCAGTCTTTTTTCCCCATTGTTCCTTTAACAAGCATGTTGAGTACTGCCACGGGCTAAGTACTCTGATAGAGGCCTTGAGGCACCTTATTCCAATTAACTCTCATAACAACTCCATTGGCTAGACACAATACCCCTTTTATAAATGAATAAACTGCTTCAGAGAGTTTAAGAAGTAAGTTCAGTTAATACATCCAGAGACCAAGGAGCAGGTCCTGGGGCTCAGATCTGCCTGGCTTCACAACTTTGGCTTCTGTGTCACAGAACTTCCATGCCAGTCATCTTGTCGACCAAATCAACAAGACTATCTTAAGATAAGAGACAGTGAGAAACTCAGAGTTTAGAATCATTAGTTCAAGCTAACCAATCTTGTCTCTTGTTGATACAAACAAGTGACTCTTGATCCCTTTGTGACTTGTATAGATTTAGATTCTAAAAGACACTTACTCTCAGGACCTACACACATCTCACCTGGGAGATTGTGTTTTTAGGAGGAGGTAAAGCTACCTGGCTCATGAATTTATCCCCAAGAGGTGTTTAGGGGCAGATATCCATCCTCGCCCTCCAAGATCACCCAGAATCTTTAACACACCTGACTTCTTTATCTTCTTGAACATCTGAAGCTAGAACAGCCCCCAGTTCTAGCCTTCATTTCTCCTCCCACTTTTTCAAGTTCCTCAACTCAAAACTTGCTCCCATTTTTCTCCATCTGCACCCCAATCCCAGCTTTGTTGCCTTGAGTTTTCAGGAAAGGTAGCTCTACCCACTATGTTCTGCACATCACCAAAGAACTCAGATCACACCAAAATCAAAAGGAAGAAACAACTGTCAAAGGTTTCCCAATACATGCCCTGTCTACAGCTCTAGACATGGATCACCTTCTTGGACCTCACATAGTGAGGAAAATATCAGCAACCTTGTTTCGCAGATAAGTAAATAGAGAAATAAAATGCATTTCCAAAGGTCACACAGAACTGGTGGAGCTAGGGCAGGAATTCAGGTATTCTTGTTCCAGCTCATTTTCTTCACTATAAAGCCAGACTGGTCCCCAAAAGTAAGCATGAAATGGGTAAGACAACCTCTAGGGGACCAACAAGGGCCAGTTCTCATTATTAGGCAGCAAGCAATCATCCAAGGACAAGAAGGCGAACAGAAGCCTCGTTATAGCATACTGTAGTGACAACCACATACTGTGATCTGTGCATATCCTTCAATAATTGGACAAATCCTAAAGCAGATACCACCCAGCCTTGCTACCTATCTCAGGCCAATTTCCATCAGATGTTAGAGGAAAAAAACTATGTGAAAAGAACAACTGTGATGACCTTTCAGAAAGTAGAAACTAGGGAGGGAGCAAAAGAGAAATAAAGAAAGAAAAAAAGGGTGTGTGTGTTTTCCTTGAGGCTGGGAAGGGACCCAAGGAGCCTGGAGATGTAATGGGATACAGTGCAGATTACAAAAGTTTTGTTACAGCTGTAATAGCCTTTCACAAAGGCACGGCCCTCCAGAGAGCCATATTTCATCTCAGCTTTCCCCACCACATAAGACAGAGGGTGAGGAGCTGGAAGACAGGACTGGAAACTCATGCCTGAGCTGAGTGAGCCCTGACATCCCCGTGACACTCCCATCAAACCAAAATGAACTGGACCCAAAGGCTCTTGTTTTAACAGGCTTTGAATCTCATCCCTGTCATCTATTTATTTATTTATTTTTCCTCACACTCTCCTTTCTGGAAATGCATTGCCTAGCAACCTGCTGTCTTATTCTAAACAGCCATGCACACAATTGTATGCATGCACTTGGAGACACCAGGATAATATTTGAATGTCTCTGATGGCCTTGCTAGCACCGATGGATCTCTTGCTCAGAAGAGTTAGGTCCTAGGATGTGTATTAGTCAGAGCGGAATCTCAGGCAATCTCTGTGACCATTTTAGTCCTTCAAGAGACAACAGAAGGACATATTTTTGCCTGATGGTAGGTGGGTAGAGACAGCCCCAGAAGGATTCATAAGAGAAAAGCGGGCACCAGCATTGATCTTATTCATGCAAAGAAGTCTTTGGATCAGTCACCTGTCAGCTACTATCAGTGAGAGTGTTCTGAACATTTTGGATTCAGAGCAGACAAAGCAGAAGAAAATTCACTGATCACTTTCCAATTCAAAGGGACAGGGAGACCTGCCCTGTCTTCTGTTCTGCCATGCCACTTATACCCTTTTTATAGGGGTAACCCCTGAATTTAGGGTTAGAGGTTCCCACAAGAGCTGCTCCAATGATACAATCATTTCAGTGGAAAGAGGCACATGACATTGATTCAGGACCCAAAGAATCCAGCTATCCAGCTCCTGGGAATCAGACCAATTATTTTAACCCTTTGTTGTGAAATAAAACACAAGTACAGAAAACCACACAAAACGAAACTATAACTTCACAGCTTATTATAAGGTGCACTGACTGTATTGTGATCGGCACCAGGTAAAGAAGTAGACCCCCTCCATGTGTCCTGTCTCAGTCTCAACTCTCTGCTGCCCTGAAAGTGACCTCTCTCCTGGCTGTTATGGTGATGCATCCTGGTACCCTTTTATAGCTTCAGCACTAGCTTAACCTGCCTGGATACCACAATTTGGGCTAGCCATTTTTAAAAATGTGATATGTCTTTTTAATCTCTTTTCCTCTCTGGTTCTTTCACTCTTTTCAATTCCTTACAATGTATCTAGTAAAAAAAAAAATCTGGGGCATTGGAGCTGAGAGCAATTGAAATTGGGCAATTGAAAAAAAAAAAAGGCAGAAATAAATGAATAGGCTGGGTTTCTCCTTTGGCTTCTCTGTTTGTTTTCCAGGAGATACTGGAGCAGGGAGAGGAGAAGTGTATGAATAGAGTGGAATGGGTATTAGTAGGGTCAGGGGACATTTTTCAAGTATGTGACAGTATTTTCCAAGCTCCAGACCTCCCCCTACCCCGGCTCCCCTGCCACTGCTGGCAGAACTGCCCGAACAGGTGTGGCTGAGGGTCATTGGCCCAGCCCCCTCTCCAGACAGTCCCGGGGCTCCAGCTTCAGCTCCGAGTGGTGGATGGAAAGCTGCTGCAGTCTCTGGAAGTGAAAAACCCAAGGGTTTTATCCCTGTCAAGAGCGGGTTTGACAAGACAAAGGCAGCCTGGTAACCAGAGAGGCCAGTGGGGACTCAACACCTGCCTGCCCTTCTGGCTCTCCTCCTGGGTTTGCTCAGCCCGAAAGCCTCCCCTGCCCCACTGTGGGCCTCAGTTTCTCCCCTTGGCAGCCTGCAGATGTGAGCATCCATCTCCTGGAAGCATGTGGTCACGCATGTTTGCAAAGCCTGAGCTTCCCTGGGGAGGGAAGACACCTGTGTAAACAGAGCGTAGAGGCGCCATGAGCGCGTTGGCTGCGTTCTAAGGGAGGCACCCGGCTTGCGCTGCAGCGCTGATGCTGCAGGGGAACAATGCGGGCTCTGTTTGCCCAGCTGCAGCTCTCGTCTTCCTCTCTGCTGCACCATTCTCGGCCCCCACCCAGGTTCTCTGCCAGGGGGGCCTAGAAAGCATTGACTCGCTTTGGAAACCCCTGTCTGAGTAAAATTCAGTTTGCTGGTAAAAAAGTTCAACGACACAAAATGAGATGTTTTTGAATCAACAGGACCACTTCTCATCCATGTGTGTGCTGCAGTGGAGTAGAGGAGAGTTTAGGGGTGATGATGTGGATTCCCTAGTCCCAAGTCAGCCCTGTCTCTCCCAGAGGTGCTTAGAAAAGAGGCATCCTGACCCTTTCTTCCCACCACACACTCACCGAGGAGCTCGTGTTGATAGAGTGGAGTCCTTCAAACTCACTTCCAACTTGCATGAATTTTAGTATGTGTCCTCAGCAAAGAGAAAAAGAAATAACTGCCCATCATCTAATTCAGTAAGCTGCACTTTGGCGAGAATGAAGTGGAAATCTGCACTTCCTTCATTTCAGCTCAGAACTGCTTGTCTTTCAAACTATATATTTGGCCGAGACATATTTCACTCAATGTGGTCCCAAACTCAGACCCATATAACATATTCAAATGAGCTCAGAAGATTCACTTTTCTTTCATATTGGAACAGACCACTGTATCTTCAATTGCAGCACTTCCAGTAACTGGACAGCAAAATGCTGTCTTTCTAAAGAAATTTCAGGAATCAGTTGGATGACAAGCCTAAGCGGCTTACCTTAAATACTTCTTCCCCACCAGCTGATCCTTGGCTAGATTTGCTTGGATTTATTGACTTGGTTAAAGTCAAGAAAGGTCCAGAGTTTTGGAGTCATGAGGAGGGTGGGTCTGGAAAGGAGGAGATGAGGTACTGAAAAACAGGGAGGGTATTTCACCAAAAAAAAAAAAAAAAAAAAAAACATGTCCTTCAAAGCTTTGTTCTTATCGTACATTACTCCAGACAAGTCATGCCACCTGCAAAACCTGACCAACTCCAGTCTAGACAGTATGGGAAAGTTGACCACTTTCTAGGGGTAACCCCTCAGCCACAGTCTAGACAGGACTGAGACATCTACCATGTCCTGGAGCACAAGGGAAACGAGAGGACACCTGGCCTGAACACCATTCTTTGGAAAACCTAAAAAGTGTGGTGAATTTAGTGTCTCCATTCCAGCAAAAGGGAGCAGAAAGTCAAAGCCTTCATAGATCAGATTATGAGAAGTTTTTAGGACTTACACAGGAGGACACTTGCAGAAATCCAACACTATACGCTTCAGACTTGACCAAGTATCACAATTTCCAGCTAGCTCTCCACTTCATTTCCATCCTCTGCTCCTGGTTGTCTGGCCTTTTTCTGTGCCCCGATTCTCCTTTCCAATTTTTTCCTACATTTTTCTGTACTATCTACTCTGCCCTTTTACTACATGCAGCCTAAGACTGTCTGCTTGGGTTTTCATGGTTCTTTCCATTTTCACTCCCACTTCTCCTGCTGTTGGTCTTGGCGGGGCTCAGGGCTTGAATTTCAGTCATTTCCTGGCATTTTCCACTGTTTCCTCTGAGGTGTCATTTTTCCCTCCATGCCCTCTACCCTTTTCAGATCTCCTCTTTCTCATCTCTAGCTCCATCTATTAATACATGAACCAAGTGAGCCATCTAGACTACAAAGGAGCAAGTGGGATGAAAGCATGAGTCAGCACCCATAGGAGCAGCACAGTTCCTCTCAGCTGGCCCTTCAGCAGGCTGGCCAAGAGAAGCATTAGAAAGGGGCAGTTAAAAAATTATTTTTTAAATTTTAGAAATTAAAAATTAGAGAAAAGAGACAAACAGAAGAGATAAAATTAAGAGGAGAAGAATGAAAGTGGTAAAGGGGAAAAATAAAAGATTGAAGAATATATAAACCAAGTAAACCAAAATTTTCATTAAAATAAAAGGAGTCAGTGGTCTGAGCTTGAAAGTTCATTTTCTAAGCTAAAATTCAGAGTAGATGACCCTGTCCCTACTGAGTTGACATAGCTTGGGCAGAATTTTTATTTAAGTAGTCACATTTGAAGTTTGACTTTCTCCTGTCCATCAAGGATGTAAGCTGTATATACTCTTTCTTGGAGTTCTTTACAAAGTGATGAGACCTATATTTTCCTGGGTTGTATTGCAAAGAGGCTTAAGCCTTGGGATTTCTGGAAGACCTGCCAGTATGGAGAGCTTAAAGGGAGACCTCAACACCATCAGACTTCCCATTTGCCTAAGGACTTCGCCAAACTGGAAAATGGCTGTCATTTTTTGAGCTTAAGAGAGTAAAACACAGCAAACTATCTCTCTCTAGCCCCCTTTCTTCCCGACAAAAGATACATTTAGGGTCTGTAGTGGACTAAACAGTGTCCCTGCAAAGTTTATATCTACCCAGAACCTATGAATGTGGCCTTACTTGGAAACAGGATCTTTGTAGAGGTCATACTGGATTTGGGTGGCTTTTAATATGTTGGTGTCGTTATAAAAAGAGGGAAAAATGGACAAAAAGACATAGTCACATAGGAGAAGTCACATAGTCACTTGTGAAGACAGAGGCAGAAATTGGAGGGATATGTCCACAAGCCAAGACACATCTAGCTTCTGGTGGCTGGCCGCCACCAGAAGCTAGAACACACAGGGAAGGATCCTCCACCAGCTCCTTCAAAGAGTATGGTCCTGTCAATGCCTCAGTTTCAGACTTTTAGCTTCCAAAACTGTAAGAGAAAATATCTGTTGTTTTAAGCCACGTAGCTTGTGGTACTTTGTTATGGCAGCTCTGAGAAATGAATAAAGGGTCCAGGGTCTCAGGGCTGACCATATCAATGTCCACAGAGGGGCATTAAGACTTGCCTGGGCCTTGTCTGTGGGCAGCTTTCTGATCAAAGTCAAGGCTCCTGGGGGCCACCAAGTTGTCATTCTTCTGTGGGTGACCTCCTGATTGCATCTTCCCACTGCTTGCTTTTCATTAAACATGCATTTGTGGGGGGTGGCCTACTGGTGTGTCTGTTGCCTTTTAGCGCTGTGTTTTATTTCTGTTTCACGTAAATATAGAAGCCCACTTGGAGCGATGCCTGCCTTGGCAGGGAGGCCTCTAGTCCTCTTGCCANCATTTGAAGTTTGACTTTCTCCTGTCCATCAAGGATGTAAGCTGTATATACTCTTTCTTGGAGTTCTTTACAAAGTGATGAGACCTATATTTTCCTGGGTTGTATTGCAAAGAGGCTTAAGCCTTGGGATTTCTGGAAGACCTGCCAGTATGGAGAGCTTAAAGGGAGACCTCAACACCATCAGACTTCCCATTTGCCTAAGGACTTCGCCAAACTGGAAAATGGCTGTCATTTTTTGAGCTTAAGAGAGTAAAACACAGCAAACTATCTCTCTCTAGCCCCCTTTCTTCCCGACAAAAGATACATTTAGGGTCTGTAGTGGACTAAACAGTGTCCCTGCAAAGTTTATATCTACCCAGAACCTATGAATGTGGCCTTACTTGGAAACAGGATCTTTGTAGAGGTCATACTGGATTTGGGTGGCTTTTAATATGTTGGTGTCGTTATAAAAAGAGGGAAAAATGGACAAAAAGACATAGTCACATAGGAGAAGTCACATAGTCACTTGTGAAGACAGAGGCAGAAATTGGAGGGATATGTCCACAAGCCAAGACACATCTAGCTTCTGGTGGCTGGCCGCCACCAGAAGCTAGAACACACAGGGAAGGATCCTCCACCAGCTCCTTCAAAGAGTATGGTCCTGTCAATGCCTCAGTTTCAGACTTTTAGCTTCCAAAACTGTAAGAGAAAATATCTGTTGTTTTAAGCCACGTAGCTTGTGGTACTTTGTTATGGCAGCTCTGAGAAATGAATAAAGGGTCCAGGGTCTCAGGGCTGACCATATCAATGTCCACAGAGGGGCATTAAGACTTGCCTGGGCCTTGTCTGTGGGCAGCTTTCTGATCAAAGTCAAGGCTCCTGGGGGCCACCAAGTTGTCATTCTTCTGTGGGTGACCTCCTGATTGCATCTTCCCACTGCTTGCTTTTCATTAAACATGCATTTGTGGGGGGTGGCCTACTGGTGTGTCTGTTGCCTTTTAGCGCTGTGTTTTATTTCTGTTTCACGTAAATATAGAAGCCCACTTGGAGCGATGCCTGCCTTGGCAGGGAGGCCTCTAGTCCTCTTGCCAGCTTTGCATATCTCTCAAATGAGTTATGAGTGGATGGGGACTGGAGACTGGACCTCAGGGACGGCTCCCCTGAGTGTCACAGCCCTCCCGAGAAAGTGACTCAGCAATTCCCCCAAAGTCCCCTTCTTTTCCAGGAACAGAACAGCCACTCAACCAGAGCTTGGGAAGAAAGCATCACACACATCCCCCTAAGCTCCCTACTTCTCACAGAACACTTCTGAAACAGCTGTGGAGCATTTTAAGTCGTTGCTCTTTGTTCATAAGCAGATTGCTGAGAAAATCTCCTGGCACAGCCTGGCTTAGGGCCACGGGTTCATGGCTTGAGAAGAGGCACGTGCCTGGCATGTGCTGGGATATATTACTGGGGGGTTGGAGAGACTCTACAGGTGAGAGCAGAGGACAGTCCAGACAGATGTAGGGCTGCCAGCTGAGACACGGGACATGGCCTTGAGACTGTAGTGGGATACATTTCCTCCTCCCAACAGTGGCCACTGTGCTTTCATTCTCCCCACTCAGACTGATTCTCCGATGAGCAACAGTAGGACTGGGAATTCCTAGTACTGTTTCTGTGTTCCAGGTGCAGACTTCTAGCAGAGCAGGGCTAGAGAGAGCCTGAGGGCATCCCTGGGAGCCAGTGGTCTCCAAACCGGGGTGTGTGCATTTTAGAAATCGAGCAACACTATCCATTGGATTTGAGAAGAAAATATTTTTAATTTACTTATTTATTTATTTTAATTGGAGGACAATTATTTTACAGTGTTGTGATGGTTTTTGATATACATCAATATGAATCAGCCATAGGTATACATGTGTCCACTCCATCCTGAATTCCACCCCCACCTCCCTTCCCACTCTATCCCTCTAGGTGGTCGCAAAGCATTGGCTTTGGGTTCCCTGCATCATATATTAAACTAGTACTAGTTATCTGTTTTACATTTGATAATGTATATGTTTCAATGCTATTCACTCAAATCATTCTACCCTTTTCTTCTCCCACTGAGTCTAAAAGTTTGTTTTTACATCTGTGTCTCCTTTGCTGCCCTGCATGTAGGATCGTCAGTACCATCTTTATAGATTCCACTTATATGCATTAATATATGGTATTTGTCTTTTGAGAAGAAAATATTGAACCTTCCAGCTTAATTTAGTCTTTAAATTAAAAATACATTATTAATAAGTAGCACAGGCTGATACTAGTGAAGGTATATAATTTATCAATATGCATATATTAGGTATGAGTCCCTTAAATTAATTTTGGTTGTATACCCTGATCAGTAAAAGATATAGAGTCCATTGTCCTGCAGAGATTTTCAAGTATGTTCTGAACTTGTGGCAGAGAGGCATAGAGAAAGGGAGAGGATGTCTTGAGTAAGTGAGGGGTCTACTTAATACTCTCTGGGCCTCATCAGACAATTCAGCTCTGCTCCTATATGCACCTGCTTCCCTGGACTTCTGCATTATATGTTTGATGAAAGAGTTTCACATAAGAACAAAAAGGCAGTTGAATAAAATGGGTGAACTATTTCAGCTCCCTTATTATTCAGATGGGAAAACTAAGGCCTGGAGGAAAAGTGATTGCTCCAAGAAATACAGACCTTCAGGACCAACACCGAGGCTACAACTCCCTTTCTTGACTCTTAGTTCACTGTGCTCTCTGACTGAGCCATGCACCCTGCATGCCATGCACCCTGTTTGGGTGACCCTCCATTTAAAAAAAAAAAAAAAAAAAGCCAGAAGGAAAGACAACAGGCAAGAGGTAGGGTCTCTTCTTGGAAGAGGAAATGGCAACCCACTCCAGTACTCTTGCCTGGTAAATCCCATGGACAGAGGAGCCTGGTGGGCTGAAGTCCATGGGGCGACAAAGAGTCCGAAGCGACTGATGTACTAACACTTTGATTTTCACATTTGTAAAATTAAAAGCCAAGCCAGAAGGAAAGACAGCAGGCAAGAACTCAGGTCTCTCCTGCATCAGTGATTTGGACTCCCAGGAAGAAGCCTACGCCACTACAACTCTTAAACTTCATGGCCTGCCTAAGACACTTCTAGAAGATGAGGTAGATGGAACACCCTCTCTACTAATAGGCTATCCTGCTTGACCACCTTTCTTCATGGCTTCTCAGAAGAAGGTCCTTGTGTTCCTGGAATTCTGGAATGTGGTTCGGTTCAGTTCAGTCGCTCAGTCATGTCCGACTCTGCAACCCCGTGGACTGCAGCACGCTAGGCTTCCCTATCTATCACCAACTCCTGGAGTTTGCCCAAGTTCATGTCCATCAAGTCAGTGACACCATCCAACCATCTCATTCTCTGCTGTCCCCTTCTCCTGCCTTCAGTCTTTCCCAGCATCAGGGTTTTTTCTAACGAGTCAGTTCTTCACATCAGGAATGTGGTATGAGCACACAAATCAGAAGCTCCTCAGAGGACTTTACTGGTAGGTCAGTCTTAAACAGGGAAAGCATCACTCTCTGATTTTAGGTCCCAACACTCAAAGTAATTTGTTTCCTTTTAAGATTGTCAAATGTCATATGTTGATCTCACCTCCCACTTTCTAGACTCTCACACATCGGTTGCTACCAGCCCACCATTCTCGGGTACTCTATAATCCTTTATGTTTTTAAGGAGTTTGATGTAGACAAGGCTCTTTGGGGAATAAAAGAAAAAGAAAGACACAAATTATACAACAATGTAGACCAATATGGTACTGCTGCTGAATGGGTACTACAGAAGCTGAGAATTCTTTCTTTTACATTCAGACTCCTTGAAGGTAGGAAATGCGTCCTAAATCTAGGTGCTTGTAAGTGAAAGTGTTAGTCGCTTAGTCGTGTCTGACTCTTTGTGACCCCAGGGACTGTATATAGGCTGCCGGGCTCCTCTGTCCATGGAACTCTGCAGGCAAGAATACTGGAATGGTTAGCCATTCCCTTCTCTGGGGGATCTTTCCAATCCAGGAATTGAACCCCTGTCTCCTGCATTGCAGGCAGATTCTTTACCATCTGAGCCATCAGGGAAGCCCCAAAACTATGTGCTTAGTGCCTGGCAAGTAGATGCTTAATAAATAAGTTCAGCAAATGAACATTAATTCAGCAAATTAATTCATTTGAATAAATGAATTGTTAAATAAACATGTAAATTAGATGAAGGGGAGTCTTATTGACTGATCTAAGAAACTTCATTGTACAGGAAGACTCTGAATAATGTCTAGAATCAGAATGAAAGTAGAGAATGTTTCAGGCTGTGAAAAGACAAGTTTGGAGCTTGTCTTTCCCACTCTGCTGGTGTTGGGTGCTAGCAGATTTGTAAGTTTAGTAATTGGGCTGGATTGATAGGCTGAAATACAAAGCTAAGGAACATGCTTCTAGAAAGGTGAATTACTAGAGGTCATCAAACAAGAGGAAGATATAACAAAAACAGTGTTTTAGGAAGGTGAGTTGGAGATGATGTGAAAAGTGGATCAGAGAAGGGGGGAAGGGATGATGCATCTGCTTTCTTTTAAATCCTGCCCCTCCATTAGGTGGCTTCCCACATAGCTCAGTTGGTAAATTATCTGTCTGCAACACAGGGGACCTGGGTTCAATTCCTAGGTCAGAAAGATCCCCTGGAGAAAGAAATGGCAACCCACTCCAGTATTCTTGGCTGGAGAATCCCATGGATGGAGGAGCCTGGCGGGCTACAGTCCAGAGGGTCGCAGGAGCCGGACACCACTTAGCAACTAACCACCACCACCTTCATTAGGACATTTCTCCCTGATTTTCAGCATGACTCTAGCCCAGCATCCAAAGCACACTGAGAAGAACTTAAGATGTCACCTTCTTTTCTCTGACCTTTGGACCATCTGTCCAAAGGCCATCTTCCTTTCCTCTCTAGGTTTTCTGTGTGGCTCTGTATGACATAGTAGCTAGATCTTCTTGCTAAAGCAGTCAATTCAATTTTTTAAATAGCCACTTAACTCCAAATTCTACTTTTTCAACCAACGTGCCTTAAATCAAACCAGCTCTGACAACTGACTTTTGCTAATCCAATCTTGGAGAAGCAACCTGGATCCCTCCTCTTCATTTTTTCTGCATTTGGTGTCATGGCCCACCTGTTTGCATTTTGGTTGCCTCTTTCTATCACTATTTAGCTCCCTGTTTCTTCTCTTTTGCTCAGAAATGTGCTTTTTGTTTAGAGTCGAGCTAGAATATGCACATTGAGCAATAGCAAGGCAACATTCCTTAAACCAACAGTCTCATGTCCCACTGGGAGTCCTTTTGGATCTGTCTAAAAATCCTGGTCCAGAAGTATGAATTATACCCACTCTTTTCTCAAGGCCCTGAGTAATTTCAACAGAACCCAAGGGTGCTGAACATACCCCATTCCTCCCAAATAACGTTCTATAAAGGCAAATGTACCCACCAGAAGAAATATCTCCAGAAAAATCTATTTAACTTGGCCACTATAGTCCATATCTTTCACCTGTTTTTATTAATAAAGATAAATATATCTTTCTTTTCTGCCTGATACCACACTAAATCAGGAGACCTATGCCAACAACATCAATATGTCTTTGCAGCACTAATTGTTTTTATNAGTCAGTTCTTCACATCAGGAATGTGGTATGAGCACACAAATCAGAAGCTCCTCAGAGGACTTTACTGATAGGTCAGTCTTAAACAGGGAAAGCATCACTCTCTGATTTTAGGTCCCAACACTCAAAGTAATTTGTTTCCTTTTAAGATTGTCAAATGTCATATGTTGATCTCACCTCCCACTTTCTAGACTCTCACACATCGGTTGCTACCAGCCCACCATTCTCGGGTACTCTATAATCCTTTATGTTTTTAAGGAGTTTGATGTAGACAAGGCTCTTTGGGGAATAAAAGAAAAAGAAAGACACAAATTATACAACAATGTAGACCAATATGGTACTGCTGCTGAATGGGTACTACAGAAGCTGAGAATTCTTTCTTTTACATTCAGACTCCTTGAAGGTAGGAAATGCGTCCTAAATCTAGGTGCTTGTAAGTGAAAGTGTTAGTCGCTTAGTCGTGTCTGACTCTTTGTGACCCCAGGGACTGTATATAGGCTGCCGGGCTCCTCTGTCCATGGAACTCTGCAGGCAAGAATACTGGAATGGTTAGCCATTCCCTTCTCTGGGGGATCTTTCCAATCCAGGAATTGAACCCCTGTCTCCTGCATTGCAGGCAGATTCTTTACCATCTGAGCCATCAGGGAAGCCCCAAAACTATGTGCTTAGTGCCTGGCAAGTAGATGCTTAATAAATAAGTTCAGCAAATGAACATTAATTCAGCAAATTAATTCATTTGAATAAATGAATTGTTAAATAAACATGTAAATTAGATGAAGGGGAGTCTTATTGACTGATCTAAGAAACTTCATTGTACAGGAAGACTCTGAATAATGTCTAGAATCAGAATGAAAGTAGAGAATGTTTCAGGCTGTGAAAAGACAAGTTTGGAGCTTGTCTTTCCCACTCTGCTGGTGTTGGGTGCTAGCAGATTTGTAAGTTTAGTAATTGGGCTGGATTGATAGGCTGAAATACAAAGCTAAGGAACATGCTTCTAGAAAGGTGAATTACTAGAGGTCATCAAACAAGAGGAAGATATAACAAAAACAGTGTTTTAGGAAGGTGAGTTGGAGATGATGTGAAAAGTGGATCAGAGAAGGGGGGAAGGGATGATGCATCTGCTTTCTTTTAAATCCTGCCCCTCCATTAGGTGGCTTCCCACATAGCTCAGTTGGTAAATTATCTGTCTGCAACACAGGGGACCTGGGTTCAATTCCTAGGTCAGAAAGATCCCCTGGAGAAAGAAATGGCAACCCACTCCAGTATTCTTGGCTGGAGAATCCCATGGATGGAGGAGCCTGGCGGGCTACAGTCCAGAGGGTCGCAGGAGCCGGACACCACTTAGCAACTAACCACCACCACCTTCATTAGGACATTTCTCCCTGATTTTCAGCATGACTCTAGCCCAGCATCCAAAGCACACTGAGAAGAACTTAAGATGTCACCTTCTTTTCTCTGACCTTTGGACCATCTGTCCAAAGGCCATCTTCCTTTCCTCTCTAGGTTTTCTGTGTGGCTCTGTATGACATAGTAGCTAGATCTTCTTGCTAAAGCAGTCAATTCAATTTTTTAAATAGCCACTTAACTCCAAATTCTACTTTTTCAACCAACGTGCCTTAAATCAAACCAGCTCTAACAACTGACTTTTGCTAATCCAATCTTGGAGAAGCAACCTGGATCCCTCCTCTTCATTTTTTCTGCATTTGGTGTCATGGCCCACCTGTTTGCATTTTGGTTGCCTCTTTCTATCACTATTTAGCTCCCTGTTTCTTCTCTTTTGCTCAGAAATGTGCTTTTTGTTTAGAGTCGAGCTAGAATATGCACATTGAGCAATAGCAAGGCAACATTCCTTAAACCAACAGTCTCATGTCCCACTGGGAGTCCTTTTGGATCTGTCTAAAAATCCTGGTCCAGAAGTATGAATTATACCCACTCTTTTCTCAAGGCCCTGAGTAATTTCAACAGAACCCAAGGGTGCTGAACATACCCCATTCCTCCCAAATAACGTTCTATAAAGGCAAATGTACCCACCAGAAGAAATATCTCCAGAAAAATCTATTTAACTTGGCCACTATAGTCCATATCTTTCACCTGTTTTTATTAATAAAGATAAATATATCTTTCTTTTCTGCCTGATACCACACTAAATCAGGAGACCTATGCCAACAACATCAATATGTCTTTGCAGCACTAATTGTTTTTATGTAGTCTTTGGATATCGACTATAATACTTTGTGCTGAGAATGATGTGTATATAAGAAACTACTTTTTGGATTTGGGAGGTCATCTAATGTGTGAACAATGAGACTCTGAGTACCTAGAAGGCAGGCACCATGTCATATTTATTTTTGTAGTAAGAGTTCTTGACATAAGCTATGGGCTCAATAAATGTCCATTAAATAAGTGGATTTACTAATGAATTATTCCAAAATATAACTCACATAACTACAGTTGTTTTAACTATTCCAAGTTTTTCCAAGTTTAATCCATACCACTGTAAGCCAATTCTTGTGTCTATGGCTTTTTTCAAAGTGCTTTCTTTTGGGTACTTTTGTTTTGAGATTCTAAGCATTCTAGACATCACTAACTCTCCCTCTACCACATGGCAGATTAAGGATGATCCCTTAAAGATCCACTCTTCCCATCTAAAGGTGGAAAGTATTTTCTCTCCCTTTGAATCCAGGATGGTCAGTGACTGTTTGACAGAGTATCACCAGAAGTGATATTACACCAGTTCAGGCCTCATCTCTTAAAGGACTACTAGATTCTGCCTTGTTCTCTTGGAGTCCTGAAATGACATTCTGATTATCATACTGGAAAGAGCAGGATTCCTGAGAACACCAGTCTTCTAACTGTCCCCATCAGAGTGCTGAGTATGAAAGGGAAGCCAGCTTGGACCCTCCAACAACAGAGCCACTAACTGTGTGAAAAACCCATGAAAAATGAGCCATCCCGGGACAGTCCCTTTGACGTCCCTAGCTGAGCTCCCAGCCAAGAGCCAGCATCCACTGCCAGCCATATGAAGGCACCATTTTGAATGATTAGCTCAGTCAAACCTTCTAATGACTGCAGCCCCAGCTGATACCTGACTGCAACTTCATGAGAGAGCCCACGTAAGAATACCAAGCTGAGCCCAGTTCACCCACAGAACTGTGAACTACAATGATAAATTACGGTTTTAAACCATCAAGTTTTGAGGTAGTTTGTTATACAGAAGTTGATAAGTAGAATGCACTGCTATGCAAACAGAGACTAGGATCATGTGTTGGCTTTTTCTCTGAAGTTTTTACAACACCTCATAGAAGGCTTTGCTCTCAGCTGAGGGAGTACAGAGCATCTCACTTTACAAACAGAAGGACCAAAAATAAATAGGACCTCCTCTTTATAGGGGCTATGAATAAGTTCATGTCAGCTTGGATGCCATGTGTCTGCCACCTGCCTTGATGGTATCCTAGCACTGGGAGAGACTGTGGACAGGCACCTAATCCATCCCCCTGCCTCCCAGTATAACGACTCCTTAAAATAAATCCTGCCAGAGAACTCTGCTGGGTTTTTTTTTTTTCTTCCTCTTTTTTTTTTTTAATCCCAAGAAAAGGAGATCTTGCAGCTACCTCTGGCAATGCACTCCAGCAGCTCCTCGTAAATCTTAATTAGAGCATTCTAACAGATGTTTCACCTCATTTCTCCAGACCCAGCTTCAGCCCTTTCTTCTTGCTTCTTCATTTTGTGTTTTGGCTTTATTTTCCTAAATTTGGAGAAGCAGTGAAGAAAATATTACTCACAAACACATCTTTATTTTTCTTTCATAGATGTGAAAGGATCCATCACTTCATTCCTCCATGGAAGCTGGAATGTTCTCATTCAGAGACACCTCCGTTTTCTGATCTGAAGAAATGCAGGATAAAACCACCTGCCCAGCTTACTTGAATGAGCTGATGAAAAGATCAAAATTACAGTGACTGTAAGAAGGCACACATAGGCTTTAAAGCATACTATAAATTCCTGGCATCTTGAGTTGAGTTGGTTGCTGGTTTAAGAAATCTCTCAGAGAAGGTAAATTGGTTGTTGTGTAGGGCTAGAGGGATGGGAGGATTGGAAAGTGATGGTTAAAAGGTACAGGGGCTTTTTTTGGTGGGGGTGGGAGGTGGGCATTGTGAAATGTACCAAGATTGTTGTAAAACATAAATCTGTGAATATACTAAAAACCACTTAATCATATATTTGAAAGACGAGAATAGTATGGTATGTGAATTATCTTAATAATTTAAAGAAAAATTTTAAATTTTCTTTAATTTTCCCTCTTTAAAAAGAAAAAAATTCATATTGTTCTTAGATTCACATTAGCCTTTTTTTCTTGGGGCCTTCTGTCATCTATCATTCCAAGTCCCATTAGTTATATGTCTTGTCTAATATCTCCAACACTTGGACCATTTTAGTACTGAGTTTTCTCTATGAAGGCTTATCCTCTACCACAAGCAGAAAACAAGAGAAGAAATGGACTAGTATCAACTGACCAACAAACATTGACAAGACTAAATGAAGGATTAGGGTCTGAGATATGACATTATGAAGTGGATTATAGTCCCTGGAAGAGGCTGCTGATACAGGACTCTGTGACAACCTAGAGGGGTGGGATGGTGTGGGAAGTGGGAGGGAAGATCAAGACGGAGGGGACGTGTGTACACCTGTGGCTGATTCATGGTGATGTATGCAGAAACCAAGACAAGACTGTAAAGCAATCATCCTCCAGTTAAAAATAAGTAGATTTTTTTAAAGGAAATACTACAGAAAAATAGTAGTTTAAAAAAAAAAAAAGCTATTTTGTTGATGAAGGTTTGCAGATCTTACAACTGGGTCACAGAGCTTGGAGATAAGAGACAAAAGAGTCTATCTTCATCTTACCTTTAAAGACTTTAAAGATACTCTCCCTCTCTTCTCCTCACCCTACCTCTTTTCATCTTCAGGCAATGCTGGAGAGCAGGGAGAAAGAAGTTTAAGGACACAGTCCATAACTTGCCTCAGTTTCCCCTCCAGCTTTCCCTGGTTTTTCTTATTCTGTAGAGGACGTTCTCAGAGGCAGACATGAGAAATGGATGACAGGGAGGATGGCCCAGGAGGTCAGTAAGGCCCCCAGGAATCAAGGGAGCCAACACACTTGGCCAAAAAGCTGCCTTTCCCCCAGCCCCAGGCTGGTGCTTTCAAGTCCCTGATGAAGATGGAGCACTCTTCAGGGACCCCCTCCATAAGGACCCCATGTCCATGGAGTCCAAACCAATGTGCTCTTTTAAGGAGTCTCAGGCTTTCCCTGAACACATTCCATAAACTACAAAATGAAAAACAAGTCCCACTCTTGAGAAGCACAGAGGGCAGTGATATCAGTCACGCTGCTCACCACAGCCAATGCCCTGACCCTCAGTCCCTCCCCAGAACCGCCTTCCTCCCCCACCTGCCATTCTCAGCTCCCATCCAGACCCTCATCCTGCCAGCCCCGAATCAACAGAACGGGTTTCGGACAGCTGGAATAATCATCATCTCTCACGCGNATTTGAATGCAGAGTTCCAAAAAATAGCAAGGAGAGATAAGAAAGCCTTTCTCAGTGATCATTGCAAAGAAATAGAGGAGAACAATAGAATGGGAAAAACTAGAGATCTCTTCAAGAAATTAGAGATACCAAGGGGACATTTTATGCAAAGATGGGCTTAATAAAGGACAGAAATGGTATGGATCTAACAGAAGCAGAAGATATTAAGAAGAAAGGGCAATACATAGAAGAACTATACCAAAAAAGATCTTCATGACCCAGATCATCACTATGGTGTGATGATTCACCTAGAGCCAGACATCCTGGAATGTGAAGTCAAATGGGCCTTTGGAACCATCACTGCAAACAAAGCTAGTGGAGGTCATGGAATTCCAGTTGAGCTATTTTAAATCCTCAAAGATAATGCTGTGAAAGTGCTGCACTCAATATGCCAACAAATCTCACTTTATTTGGGGGGCCTCCAAAATTACTGCCCCCTGGAGAAGGAAATGGCAATCCACTCCAGTATTCTTGCCTGGAAAATCCATGGACAGAGGAGCCTGGTAGGCTACAGTCCATGGGGCTGCAAAGAGTCAACACTGAGTGACTTCAATCAATCAATCAAAATCACTGCAGATGGTGATTGCAGCCATGAAATTAAAATACGCTTACTCCTTGGAAGGAAAGTTATGTCCAACCTACACAGCATATTAAAAAGCAGAGACATTTCTTTGCCAACAAAGGTCCATCTATTCAAGGCTATGGTTTTCTAGTAGTCATATATGGATGTGAGAGCTGGACTGTGAAGAAAGCTGAGCGCTGATGAATTGATGCTTTTGAGAAGACTGTTGAGAATCCCTTGGACTGCAAGAAGATCCAACAAGTCCATTCTAAAGGAAATCAGTCCTAGGTGTTCATTGAAAGAACTGATGTTGAAGCTGAAGCTCCAGTACTTTGGCCACCTGATGTGAAGAGCTGACTCATTTGAAAAGATCTTGATCCTGGGAAAGATTGAGGGCAGGAGGAGAAGGGGACGACAGAGGACGAGATGGTTGGCTGGCATCATCGACTCAATGGACATGGATTTGAGTGAACTCTGGGAATTGGTAATGGACAGGGACGCCGGGCATGCTGCAGTCCATGGGTGGCAAAGAGTCAGACATGACTGAGTGACTGAACAGACTAACAAAGAGCTCAAAGACATTGTTACGTGTATCCCTTGAGGTGTAACCAGGACCCTGCCTCACCATGTGGTTTCCTGGCTGCCCTTCCCTTGTCTTTGCCCACCTTCCCTATTCCCAGATTGTGCTATAGTGTGCTCAGTCACTCACTCATGTCTGACTCTTGGCAACCCCATGGACTGTAGCCCTCCAGGCTCCTCTGCCCAAGGAATTTTCCAGGCAAGAATATTGGAGTGGGTTGCCATTTCCTTCTCCAGGATCAACCCTTTAAATCTGCCCTTTGGAACTCAGGGAAGGCCAAGGAGGCTGGAGTCAAGAAACTGGGAACAGCTTCTGTGTCCACGAGCCCCACAGTGTCCTGCTCTGTTTCAGCAACCCTCCATCAAATCAGATTTACATTTAAATACTCTCCATGACCAGTGTTCACACTCCTGAGTGATACCGTAGAGAAATTTTCTACAAAATTTTAGGAAGGATCTGTGATTTCACTTGCTGTTGTTGTTTAGTCAATAAGTCACATCCGACTCTTTTGCTATCCCACGGACTATAGCCCACCAGGCTTCTCTGTCCGTGGAATTTTCTAGGCAAGAATACTGGAGTGGGTTGCCATTTTCTTCTCCAGGAGATCTTCCCAAGCCAGGAATCAAACCCACTTCTCCTGCATTGGCAGGCAGATTCTTTACCGCTGAGCCACTAGGGAAGCCTTGTGACTTCATTAGAGTATACTGCATTTCATAGAAGAGAATTGGAGGCAGTTTAGGCCCATCCTTAATGTGGTAGATACACAGTAAGTGTTCAGTGCAGCCCTTGAGAACCACAGCAGAGCACCACACATGCTTTTTGACCTCTACCTCTATAAAGGTTTGTGGGGAAAATTAACTTTTTGTTTTAATACAAGCATAACTCATGCTTACTAGAGATACTTTCTAAAATCATATAAAGAAAATGAAGGAAAAAGTCATTTTTAATCCTACCACTCAGATATGTATAACTACAAGTGACATTCTGATGTGTATGTGCCCAGAATTTTTTCCTATGCAGTTATATCTATATAACTACCTAGTACACTTAATTTGAAGCCTACTGTCACTCTACTTTGTCATCTTCTTTTATCATGCAGCAATATATTGCGAACAGCCTTTTATCCCACCCCACCATATCCACTAGGAATCCAAGAGGAAGCAGATGGCATCCTCAAAATAGGATGAGTCCAGAAGGGCTTATTCACAAAGGATTGTTTACAAAAGTGAGGAGGTGGGTATAGATAAGGTGACCAGGTATACAGGTTTGCCTGGAGTAATTCTAGGATATATCTGTGGTCATCGTATCATATCCAGTGTGACATTTCCCAGATTCTCCACTTTTTCATAAAGCTTTATTATTCATTGTTGCACTAAAATCAGGTGAGATGTGTTTAGAAAACTCTCTTATCCTTTCAGCATCTGCCGTGGTATTGTCTAATCATCTGTGAGATGTGTGTGCACAGAAAATGTGGTTAGATCTGGAAGACTACCTGTGATAACCCTGTCTCTACCATTCCAGATCCAGTGTGGCTAATGGCTGCTTTTCAAGAAATATATTCCGAGGACCCACTAATCGTGTTTCTAAAAGTGTACGCAGACATAAGCACCCATCTCCTGGTCTCAGGCTGTAGTGTTAGAGTTCTTTGGTGCTGCTGTCCTTACTGGTCACTAGAGGCTATAGCCACTTGATGGTGGAATGTGCCAAGATTAAAAAATGCTCACAGCTACCGAAGAGCAGTCAGTAAGACTGTTAGGAAGGGCAGGACATTTATTGATTAAATATACACACAATGTGTGCAAGAAATATACACCAAGCAATGAAACATACTATACAGCAGCTTTGTCATTTCTTTCGGGT
Source organism: Raphicerus campestris (assembly GCA_006410735.1). Classification (NCBI taxonomy): domain Eukaryota; kingdom Metazoa; phylum Chordata; class Mammalia; order Artiodactyla; family Bovidae; genus Raphicerus; species Raphicerus campestris. The sequence continues at coordinate 2,791,418 of SJYW01024970.1, forward strand.
GTAAAATAAGCTGCAGTATGCACTTCATTAAGAAGTAGTTCTTAAAGGCCACAACTCAAAATAAGAATTTTACACATTCAGCTACAGAAAATACACTCACATCTCTGTGAGTGTATTTTCATGACTGCATTTAGATCAAATGAGTGCTCTCCCAATACAATTTTATTCATTTTTAATTTCAAAATTTCTTATATATGAACAGAAAGTGAAATAACATCTCCACTGTTGATTCTTTACATGAAAAGAAACCTGGTAAACGGTTTAATATCAGTTGTATAGTAATGTCTTTAGACGCCAGTTTTATATCAGTGTCTTTAGATGATTCAAGTAGGAAATCAGTGACCTGAAATTTTTTTTTTTAAGTCTCAATTTTAAAATTAAATTCATAGATCAAACCAAAGCCTTTGAAAGCTGACATAGACACACTACTGTGTATAAAACAGAAAACTAATAAGAACAGACTGTATGACATAGAGAAATCTACTCAATGCTCTGTAATGACCTAAATGGGAAAGAAATCCAAGGAAGAGGGGATATATGTATATGTATTACTGTATAGCAGAAACTAGTACAACATTGTAGAGCAACTATATTCCAATAATAAAAATAAAGAAAGTTTACTCTGACATGATTGTAAATACTTTAAATTCAAAGATCCAACATGGAAGGTAAAATTACTTGTTTTGGTAACAGCAATGTGGATATAAATTTCAGTAAAGAACAGTATCTGGTTTAAAAAAAAAAAATATGTTCTTATCAAATAAAAGAAACTCGTGGAGCAAAAATATACTTAACTGGTTGGAGTACACACAAATTTCTTAATTATTTCAAAAAATTCTACAGCTCAAATAGAACCTCTAGTTGTCAAAATATATCTTCTCAAAGGTAAGAGTAGATCTGGGAGGATGAACAAAAGATGGCTGGCAACTTCTTAAAAGTTCTTCTCCAAGAGTGGGTTTTAAACTATGAATTCTTGGCTCCAATTAAATCTTACATCAAAGTCCAGTATATGAAACAGAAAAGTACCCATCAAGGATAGGAAACCTAGAACCCCAAGCCCCAGTCCAGAGGTCTCCACTGACAACTGTTTGAAAAACATGATCCTTCAGCAGGAGCTTAAATGTCTACAGAATTCAATAGTCCATGCTTCATAATTCATTAAACAATTGTTGGACATCAGTTTCAAGTTTCAAGCTATTTCTTATTATAAGCAGTATTGTGATAAACATCCTCACAGCTACACTGAGTCATAAAACACTAATTATTTTCTTAGAAAACTTACTGGAATAACTGACTCAAAGGACAGGAACATTTTTATTTCTTGATTTGTGTTGCCTCATTTATCATTCCCAAATACTACACATTTTAACACTGCAATTTACAGTGCTCAAAAGTCCCAGTTTCTCCTCTTTCTTGCTAACACTTGATATCTTTTTTAAAAGATACTTTTGTTACTTTTTCAGATGCAGAACATCCCATTGCTATTTTGGGAAACCATTTTCTTTTCTTACCACTCAGGTTGACCTCTTTTCTATGTATGTTTATTGGCCGTTTAAATTTTCTCATTAGTTATACACGTTTCTCTTTGTTATTGATTTGTAAGAGCTCTCTATTTAAAGGATATATGTAATAAATATTTCCTGGGTGTGTTTTATATGGGATTTTGAGGCATATAAGTCCTCAGTATTTACAGAATCACTCTTCCCTTTATGTCATGCTTAAAAAGTCCTTCTATACCTCAAGATAGGCTGTTCTTAAATGGTTCACTCTGATTTTTTTCCTTCTTTACTGATAAGTAGTCATGAGAAGCAAAAAGAAAGGAGAAAAAAAAATCAATGAGAACAAAGACCAACAAAAGAGTTAGGAGACTGAGACCTCTCAATGCAACCAAAAGATGTGGGTGAACTTTCTTTAGACAGAAAGTTGCTGTCAAGTATTGAGGGCCAGGAAAATGCGTAATCTTGAAGAATAAAATATTCTCTTCCTACCGTCCTTGACTTGGTTTAGAGCAAGCCAGGCATGAAGTCAGGGGACAGGATAAGATGGTTCCCAAGGAGTAAGAGCTCCTTAAAGCAGCAGGGCTCTGGCCCCAGACCTGCAAGATTGCCTACTCTAAGAGGGCCTTCTACGTCTCCAAACATTGGTGAAACCCATGCAAGAGTCCAAGCAATATTAATATCCTGACTGAAGGACCTTTTGTTACCTCATGCCTGGAAAATAACAGTTTGACCAAAGGAGGGCTGGGGGGAAGAAGTTCCAGATAAAAAGAGGTAGATGGGGCAGGGGGCCCTGGGAAGGGAGGAGAAGAGACCTTCCTAACCCCAGTGCGCCTGGCAAAGCCTCCACCCTCAGGGCACTACTCCTGCCCTGCCCAGCTGGTGTCTTCCCATTCGCCCCAGGCCTGGCCCCAGGCCACAGACTTGGGGAGTGGTGCCTATTCTGGAGGGATCTCTGCAGATGCTATTTTGATAAGACTGTAATCCTTTTCCCTCCCCTTCTCCTCCCCCACTCCTTAACCTCTCCAATTCTAGCCAAGGCCTTTGTGTGTTTGTGTGCCTGTGTTTGGGGAAGGGAGGGGGTGGGGGATGAAGGGCAGGGTAGCTTAATAACCAGCAAACACAGGCTCCAGTTTCACAGGGTGGATTAATGCATCAAATGGCTGCCTGGTCCCAGGCAGAAGCTGGAGAGAGAGGTTTCCTTATCTGGCCCTCAATCCTCTGGAAACAACACAAGAAGGGGCGATGGATGGAATACTGCTGTTAATGCATCAAAATTTTTCTTCTAGATATAAAGAGAGATTTTGTTTTCCGTCCCCTCCTTCCTTGCACCTCATAGAACTGCCAGGTAAAATTCAGCAGAGTGAGATTTGTATTGCAGATAAATAACAACGTATGGATCATATTTATACTAAATAACTATATGTTTACATGGTGTAAAGACATAGATATTTGTTGTTTATCTGAAAGTTAAACTCAGAGGGCATATTTTTATTTTCCAGTCTAGCAATCCTATGACTCTCTCCCTCCTTTTATTTCTGTCACCTACCCTGAAGGTAGACATACTCTTTTGCTCCATTTCCTTTCCAAAAGATTTTAACAGTAGTATTACTAACAACAGATCACATTCATTGAGCATTTACTGGGCACTATCCACATTTTACTAATGAGAAGAAATAATAATAATGTTAAGTAAATACGGCTACTGAGCGATGGAGTCAGGGGGATAGATATCCAGGAAGTCCACACTCTTGTTCTCTTCTGGTAATCTCTACTCCCAAACATCCCTGGTAGAATCCAACCCCTCTTCCTTACAGTTCTGGCCCATCACCTCCTGCTGGCCTTCATCCTCCCCACCCCATTTTTTCTCCTGTTAACCAGGACATGAGTTAAGAAGGCTCCTATCTGTAGAATAGGGACATTATCAATGGTGGAAGCAGCTGCCAGTAGAGGAAACTCTTGCTACCTACACCTATTCCCACCCCCTAGCAACCTCTACCCACTCTTGGAGCTTTTAAAAGCCTAGGTGTTGGGGCTGCTCACAAGAAGAGAACTTAGAAGATAAATAAAGCCAGTCTGTCTGACAGCTCTCTCAATTCTAGCTTTCTGGGGGAACTGCCTATGTTAAGGGGGTGAAAGTCCTTTCTTACTCTTGACCCCACGGCTAAGGGAAAAATTGGGGTAGGTGATATATGGTGCCCCACCCTCTGCATCAATAGGACCATCAGGCTGAAGCCAGCAATAACCACTGAGTCTAATAGTGTAAGAGAGGAGTTGGAATAGACTCAAACCGGCCAACTGCACACAGACCAAAATAGACCTAGGATAATAGCCCTAAGACACATTTCCACCCTTTTCACTTATAAAGTGGGAAGAATTGCTGTACAAGATTATAGGGTGGTGAAGGTGAATTCACTTAGTAATGTCCAACTCTTTGCGACCCCATGGACTATAATCTACTAGGCTTCTCCGTCCATGGGATTCTCCAGGCAAGAATACTGGAGTGGATTGCCATTTCCTTCTTTAGGGGATCTTCCCTACCCAGGGATCAAACCTGGGTCTCCTGCATTGGAGGCAGACACTTTAACCTCTGAGCCACCAGAGAAGCCCTGTGGTGAAGATTAAATGAGATCAAGTGAACACCAGCACAGTACAGGGCTTGCGTGCACTCTCAGTTGCTAAGTCATATATAACTCTTTGTGACTCCATGGACTATAGCTCCTGGGTTCCTCTGTCCCTGGGAGTTTCCAGTCAAGAATACTGGAGTGGGTTGCCATTTCCTTCTCCAGGGGATCTTCCCAACCCAGGGACTGAACCTGCATCTCCTGTATTGGTAGGAGAGTTCCTTACCACTGAGCCACCAGGGAAGCCTATAGTGCAGGGCCTGCAATAATTAAGATTTGATGGTCTTTGGCATTTACTATAATAACTTTTTGGGTGGATGGTTGAATTCTTTTTGTAATGGTTCTTAGAGGTAAAAATGAATCCNAAGGGGGTGAAAGTCCTTTCTTACTCTTGACCCCACGGCTAAGGGAAAAATTGGGGTAGGTGATATATGGTGCCCCACCCTCTGCATCAATAGGACCATCAGGCTGAAGCCAGCAATAACCACTGAGTCTAATAGTGTAGAGAGGAGTTGGAATAGACTCAAACCGGCCAACTGCACACAGACCAAAATAGACCTAGGATAATAGCCCTAAGACACATTTCCACCCTTTTCACTTATAAAGTGGGAAGAATTGCTGTACAAGATTATAGGGTGGTGAAGGTGAATTCACTTAGTAATGTCCAACTCTTTGCAACCCCATGGACTATAATCTACTAGGCTTCTCCGTCCATGGGATTCTCCAGGCAAGAATACTGGAGTGGATTGCCATTTCCTTCTTTAGGGGATCTTCCCTACCCAGGGATCGAACCTGGGTCTCCTGCATTGGAGGCAGACACTTTAACCTCTGAGCCACCAGAGAAGCCCTGTGGTGAAGATTAAATGAGATCAAGTGAACACCAGCACAGTACAGGGCTTGCGTGCACTCTCAGTTGCTAAGTCATATATAACTCTTTGTGACTCCATGGACTATAGCTCCTGGGTTCCTCTGTCCCTGGGAGTTTCCAGTCAAGAATACTGGAGTGGGTTGCCATTTCCTTCTCCAGGGGATCTTCCCAACCCAGGGACTGAACCTGCATCTCCTGTATTGGTAGGAGAGTTCCTTACCACTGAGCCACCAGGGAAGCCTATAGTGCAGGGCCTGCAATAATTAAGGTTTGATGGTCTTTGGCATTTACTATAATAACTTTTTGGGTGGATGGTTGAATTCTTTTTGTAATGGTTCTTAGAGGTAAAAATGAATCCTTCTAGGACCATTTCTTCTGCTTAAGAGCAGAAGTAATAATAATCCTTTATACCACAAAAAGTGTCAAAATCTCTATTATAGACTCATTTTTCTCTTTTCTTTTTTTTTTCAATAAATATTTATCATCTGCTGTGGGCCAGCACTCTGGGGGAGCAGTGGGAAAATATGCTTTTTATCAAGTAACAGAGACTCCAGAGGAAGGTGAATTAAGATCCACCAGCACATGTTCCTCAACACTAAATGATGAATACTGCAGAAAAGCAATTGAGCTGTGAATTTGTTTGGAAATCGTGTTGAGCTCAGAATGTCAGAGACAGTAGACCTGTAGTCTCATCCAACTTGGTGACACTCGTAGAGGCTCATATGGAAAGTTAGTGCCCAGTCATAGCACGTTAGTCACACACCCAAGGATCTGTGTCAAAAGAAATGTTTCCCCAAAGAAACCATCCTGTCCCCTCTTGCTTAGAAAGGAGAGAAGACATGTGATGGAGTGTGATGTTGGATTGGTGCCAAGTGCAGAGATGCTTAAGGAAGCCATCTGGACAGGTTGTACCACAGGTACACAGCCCACATCTCTTCCTGGCTCCATTCAAGTCCCACAGTCATCGTGTGTGTGTGTGTGTGTGTGTGTGTGTGTGTGTTAGTCACTGAGTTGTGTCCAGCACTGAAATCCCATGGACTGTAGCCCATCCTGTGTCCACAAGATTTCCCAGGGAAGAATACTGGAGTGCATTGCCATTCTCTTCTCCAGGGACCTTCCCAACCTAGGGAATTGAAGCTGTGTCTCCTGTGTCTCCTGTACCGCGGGCGGATTCTTTACCTGCACACCACCTGGGAATCCCACAAAGGGATTTACAGGGATGCAAACTATGTCCATGTCACACAGAAGTTTCCAACATAAAAGACGAGTATTTTCAGAAGTCACTCTGTATCCCAATCCCCACCCCACCTCCCACATTCTAATCCTTTTGGTGTTTGTACCTGGCCATTCAAGAAATCTATTAACATCTCCTTGATTCCTTCTGCTTCTATCTTTAGTCCAAGGCAAATGATCCTCAACTCCCCTGGCCATTTCGAGTCTAGGTTCCTTTTATTCACTTTCCTTCTTTCAAACCCCTAGTATCCACTTCACCCTGAAAAACACTAGGACTCCAAGCCTAAGTATCTAAGACAGGGACACTCCTGGAGCAGCCCTGGCCTCAGGTACCACAGAAGGTGACTCCCCATCTTCACCATTAAATTGTCTTCCTTGTGGCTAGAATGTTCCTATAGTCCCTTCTACTTTCACTCAGTCTTCTCTCCTCTCCTCAATGCTCTTCTAAAAAACCACTCTGTCTTTGATCTAATGGTCCAACCCACAGTCTTGCTTATTGCCTGCCACACACAAGAAAGTCACATGACTGCCATAAGCCCTGAACAGAGAGATGGAGCCTTGCAAGGGTCACTGGAAAGGTTCTCCAAAACCACTCACAGAAACATGGCCTCTTTGGTTCTCTCTGTTGGCTCAAGCATCTCTTTTCACCAGCAACTCTCAGTAATTTTTGTCTGAGCAATTCATGAATGGGAGGGGCTTCCCTGGTGGCTCAGTGATGAAAAACTCGCTTGCAAATACAGGAGATGCAGGTTCAATCCCTGGGTAGGGAAGGTCCCCTGGAGAAGGAAATGGCAACCCACTCCAGTATTCTTGCCAGGAAAATCACATGGACAGAGGAGAATAGCAGGATACAGTCTGTCTCTATGGGATTTCTGTGGAAGGAATGATGCTAAAGCTGAAACTCCAGTACTTTGGCCACCTCATGCGAAGAGTTGACTCATTGGAAAAGACTTTGAAGCTGGGAGGGATTGGGGGCAGGAGGAGAAGGGGACAACCAAGGATGAGATGGCTGGATGGCATCACTGACTTGATGAATGTGAATCTGAGTGAACTCAGGGAGTTGGTGATGGACAGGGAGGCCTGGCATGCTGCGATTCATGGGGTCGCAAAGAGTCAGACACGACTGAGCGACTGAACTGAACTGATAGGGTAGCAAAGAGTCGGACATGAATGAGCCACTAAATAACCATACAAACAATTGATAAATATAGGCTAATGGAGGCAAATGTGGTCACTGAGAGTGACGCTGTTCTTACAGGTTTGTATACCACATCCAAGTATTGCAATGACATTCATTTTTTCATGCTTCCATTTATTCAGTACAGGTGTAGTGTCAAGGTCCTGCAACATACCAGTCTCACAAAGCTAATAAACATTGTATGTTTACTCCATTACCACTGAAGAGATAACAGGTCTGTGCAGGTCAAAGACACAAATGCCATCATGTCCTTTTGTACATCCCAGCTCACTTGTGTATTTCCCTCTGGCTGGAATTTCCTTTTTCCTCCCAAGGACTCTAACTTATTCTCCCCAAATTCCCAAGCTGAGAGTCCATTAACCTCCCCCACACTCCACTAACTTTGGTTCCACACAGACTGCCTTGTACTAAGGGAGCTGTGTTTGCAAGAACCTACCCCTCTAATCTGTAAGCTTCTTGAGGATAAGGATTGTATTGAGTTAAATATTGGATTTCCAGTCATTGGTATAGTGTCCAATATGCCATGATCCAATACACAGAGGCTCCAAAAATATTTGCTAAATTTTTAATGGACAAGGAATTCAGCCACCCCACGGAGTCACACACACACACACACACACACACACACACACACAAACATATGTATATATGTTCAGTCTGCATCTATGTGTGCATATACATCCAGAGTCATTATACATAAATATGTGTGTATATACATATATGGAGCTTCCCCAGTGGCTCTGATTGTAAAGAATCCGTCTGCAATGCAGGAGACCTGGGTTCCATTCCTAAATTGAGAAGATCCCATGGAGGAGGGCATGGCAACCCTCTGCAGTGTTCTTGCCTGGAGAATCCTCATGGACAGAGGAGCCTGGCAGGCTGCAGTCCATGGGGTCACAAACAGTTGGGCGTGACTGAGTGACTAAGCACAGCACAGTATATATATATATATATTTTTTTTTTTTTTCTCTAACTTATTAGTTATATGTCCTTGGCATGTTACTTCTCTGGGCTTCAGATTCTAAGAGAAATAATAGCACCTCTCCATAGGACTATTGAAGAAAATGATTGAGAAGATGCATATAAAATGTTCTGAAAACCTCCTGACACATGTAATCTCTCAACAAATATAATGATAACACTTCAATTATTTCTTTTTATGCCAACATGCTGTATTCTCTTAACCCTAGGCTCTCTATTAAAAGTTAAAAATAAACAGTCTTTGCCCTGAAGGAGTTATAGAGTCTGTTTCTGCATGTCTTCTACAATTCCTATTATACAACTAAAAGAGGTGCTCTATAAATGAAATATCAGAATTTTGCAGGTGGAAGGCTATTTCTGACTTTGTTTTGGAGGGATTGGTGCATGGAAGTTTGAAACCACAAAGACAGAAAGGGTGAAGGAACACTGCTGACCACTGGAGATTAAGAATGAGGTGGTGGCAGCCCAGTGTGTGGCCCTAGGGTTGCTGAGCACTGGGTACAAAGCTAGTGGTTTCATTTTAGAGGAAAAGTAAATTCTGCTCTTATTTGTAGTTTCCTTTGACAACTGCTTTGCATCATCTTTCTCCTGGCCACAAGTTTAGTAGACCTTAAATGTAGACACACAAGCATCCTGCCCTATGCCTGCCTGAGAAACAATAGGGGTCTCAAAGCTGTGAAGGACTGTATGAAGCTCTGCTTGGGACCATCCAAGGACTTTGCTGCTGACCTGGCAGGCAAAGCAGGAAAAGTGCTCAGGCTGGGCTGTATCCCTCCAGCCTCCCCATCATAGCACCTGAGCCAGTGGGTCAATCCCCCTGACTTCTCGGGAGCCCAGACTGCCCATGACCCACAAGCAATGCCTAGAATAAGATATGAACACCTTTTCAGTTGGCAGCTAGTGGAAATAGCTGGGATGGGGTCAGAGAGGGCAGACAGGAAGGAGAGCGGTGAGGTGGGTGTGGCAGGGAGAAGAGAAATTGATGGAAGGCAACAGTGGATGCCTCTGAGAGAAATCCCCCCATCAGCGCTCATTCCTTGGAGACTTTCCATTTAGTCAAAACAGAAATTTGCTTCCAAGGGAGCGAAGGAAACTTGTGGTTGTCAAAAAAAAAAGGAAGAAAGAAAAAGGAGACAAAGTTACTTTCCCATAGCTTTCTCTCCTCTTTCTCTCCCCCATCACTGCCGGATACAATTTCATTTCCAAGTGCTTCTCAGTATGAACCAGGGTGATGGCCCAGATGAACAGCTGTTGCTTCCAAAGGAAGCACTCCCTGCCTGCGTGAAGCCATTAACATCAACCACGGAGGTCACTTCGCCTGCTCTCTGCTCTCACACCTGGCCGAGAGCACTGCTTTGAGGACTCAAGCATCCTGCTACGGGTTGTTCATTGCACCCAGGGGAGAACAGTGAGGGAACCTGCAGCAGAAGGACTCTGGGTGAGACCAGAGGACACGGCTCTGGCCAGGAGGGCTAGGGGACCCTGGAGCCTTGCTGCTCCAGGAGAGAGGGAGTAGAGGAGAAGTCCTTCACACCTACAATGGAGTCTTGGCTCAGCAAGTGGAGTCTCCCTCTATGTTCTCAGTTTCTGTAGCTGTGAAATGGGGAGAATCATGTATGCAAGTCAAGAAGCAACAGTTAGAACTAGAACAGTTAGAACATGGAAGCAACAGTTAGAACATGGAACAAAAGACTGGTTTCAAATAGGAAAAGGAGTACGTCAAAGCTGTGTATTGTCAACCTGCATATTTAACTTATATGCAGAGTACATCATGCGGAATGCCAGGCTGGATGAAGCACAAGTTGGAATCAAGATTGCCAGGAGAAATATCAATAACCTCAGATACAGAGATGACACCACCCTTTTGGCAGAAAGTGAAGAGGAACTAAAGAGCCTCTTGATGAAAGTGAAAGAGGAGAGTGAAAAAGTTGACTTAAGACTCAGCATTCAGAAAACTAAGATTATGGCATCCGGTCCCATCACTTCATGCAAATAGATGGAGAAACAGTGGAAACAGTGGGAGACTTTATTTTGGGGGGCTCCAAAAATCACTGCAGATTGTGACTGCAGCCATGAAATTAAAAGACGCTTACTCCTTGGAAGGAAAGTTATGACCAACCTACACAGAATATTAAAAAGCAGAGACATTCATTACTTTACCAACAAAGGTCTCTTTAGTCAAAGCTATGGTTTTTTGCAGTAGTCATGTACAGATGCGAGAGCTGAACTATAAAGAAAGCTGAGCGCCAAGGAATCAATGTTTTTGAACTGTGGTGTTGGAGAAGACTCTTGAGAGTCCTTTGAACAGCAAGAAGATCCAACCAGTCCATCCTAAAGGAAGTCAGTCCTGAATATTCATTGGAAGGATTGATGTTGAAGCTGAATCTCCAATACTTTGGCCACCTGATGCAAAGAACTGACTCATTGGGAAAGACCAATCACCAATGCGATGGACATGAGCTTGAGTAGGCTCTGAGAGTTGGTGATGGGTAGGGAAGCTGCAGTCCATGGGGTTACAAAGAGTCAGTCAGACTGAACTGAACTGATCCAACATGGAGAGAGTTGTTGGTAGCAGTAATTCCAGTTAAATACAGCAGGTGGAATACACGTGTTGATCTTCCAGACCTCACCAAAATGAGAATAAAGGAGAAAAGGAATGGAAGAAACAATCATAGAAGATGAAAGGCATTAAAAAATGTTCATAGACAGAAAACAAATGGAGGAAGAAAAACTACTGGACTGGCCAGATGGGTTGTTTGAGTTTCTCTATAAGATGCCATAGGAAAACCCAAATGAGGTTTTTGGCCAACCCAATAACCCTGCGAAGGGCACATGGTGTGGGGGGTGGGAAAAATGATGAGAGGCAAATCCACGTGCCCCTCCCCAGGCCAGGAAACCAAAATGGCTCTGGAATGAGAGTACCAGGTACTATGGAAGAAAGAGTGAGTGAAACATGGAGCTGAAAAGGCAGCAACATCCCTAAGAAGCAAGCAAACCCCAAGTTCCCTTTTCCACCCCACACAGCAAAACAAGTATCCATGTCCAAAGAGGAAGACGCAGAGCTGCAGAGACAGTAAAACTCTGCACATAGCGCCAGCTGCCTCCAACACCAGCCTGTTCCCCCTCGTGTTCTGAAGCCCTGGGAGCCAGCTGGCCACCTCCCAGGCAAGAGGTTGGAGAATTCCCTGGAAAACGGGATGGACCCTGCAGATGTTGGCATTTGAGTTTCCACCAGTGAAAACTCCCGATCACCCCAGATTCCAGGACCCAGTGAAGTAAAGCTAACAATCAAAAACTGCTGCCTCAGCCTGGATGGGAGGGAAGTTTGGGGGGAGAATGGATACATGTATACATATGACTGTCTTCGGTGTTCACCTGAATCTATCACAGCATTCTTAATCAGCTATATCCCAATACAAAATAAGAAGTGTGTGTGTGTGTGTGTGTGTGCGTGTGTGTGTGTGTGTGTGTGTGTTTTAAATTATCTTGCAGTGGAGACACAGACATAGAAAACAGACTTATGGACATGGTGGGGTCTCGGGGAGGAAGAAGAGTGTGGGTTGTATGGAGAAAGTAGCATGGAAACATACATTACCATATGTAAAACAGGTAGCCAATGGGAATTTGCTGTATGACTCAGGGAACTCAAACCAACCC